>JAEIFJ010002356.1:0-213500 GCA_018903435.1 Leucophenga varia | reverse complement strand
CATCATACGCGTTTTACAGTGGTGTTAAAAAAAAAAATAATAAATCCAAGAAATTATTTTTTTCGCATGAAGGTGGTTAATGGTCTATCATAATGTAAATTTTATAATATGGTAAAATAATTACGATACATACCATTTAAGACTTACAAAAGCTTACGTTTCGAGTTTCAGCACAATATTTTAAGAACTGAGCGATAAGCAGACTGAGTCGTTACGTTATGGACCATATGTTATGGACGTTACGTTATGAACGTTACGTCATGTACGTTATGTTATGGACATTAAGTTATGAACGTTACGTAACGTTATAGACGTTACGTTATGGATATTACGTTATTTACGATACGTTATGTAATTTACGTTACGTTACGTGATTTACGTTACGTGATTTACGTTACGTGATTTACGTTAAGTGATTTACGTTACGTGATTTACGTTACGTGATTTACGTTACGTGATTTACGTTACGCGATTTACGTTACTTGATTTACGTTCCGTTACGTAAAAGACTTTACGTTATGGTCGTTATGTTATAAACGTTACGTTATGAACGTTACGTTATGGACGTTACGTTATGGACGTAACGTTATGGACGTTACGTTATGGACGTTACGTTATGGACGTTACGTTATGGACGTTACGTTATGGACGTTACGTTATGGACGTTACGTTATGGACGTTACATTATAGACGTTACGTTATGGACGTTACGTTATGGACGTTACGTTATGGACGTTACGTTATGGACGTTACGTTATGGACGTTACGTTATGGACGTTACGTTATAGACGTTACGTTATGGACGTTACGTTATGGACGTTACGTTATGGACGTTACGTTATGGACGTTACGTTATGGACGTTACGTTATGGACGTTACGTTATGGACGTTACGTTATGGACGTTACGTTAAGGACCATACGTTATGGACGTTACGTTATGGACGTTACGTTGTGGACGTTACGTTATGAACATTTCGTTAAGAACCTTACGTTACGTTATGGATGTTACGTTATAAACGTTACTATATTAACGTAACGTTATGAACGTTACGTTATGAACGTTAAGTTACGAACGTTACGTTATAAACGTTACGTTGTAAACGTTACGTTATGTACTTTACGTTATGAACGTTACGTTGTAAACGTTACGTTATGTACGTTACGTTATGAACGTTACATTATGAACGTCACGTTATGAATGTCACGTTATGAACGTTACGTAATAAACGTAACGTTATGAACGTTATGTTATGAACGTTACGTTATAAACGTTACGTTATAGAAGTTATGTTATGAACGTTACATTATGTACGTTACGTTATGAACGTTACGTTATGCATGCGACCTTGTTTTTTTTGAATTGGCCCCTACACTGAAAAAATTGATACTCGGCTAAAAACAGGAAAGGATGTAGATATTCAGACAGACGGACATTGCTAGATCGTTTCGTTTCATCTAGTACGATGAAGAACATATTTTATAGGGGGAGTACGATGCCTTCTTTACTGCATTATAAACATTTCGTTTAGATGTATGCATAAAAAGTAAATTAATCTTCTCACTTACAATTAGAGATATGCCTTCAAGGCACTATGGTTTCCATTAGATCGGTTTTGCTTTTGATTGGTCAAATATCTGCCACTGTTTATATAGTTTTGATTTTTACACTGTTTGCTGTTCATTCTGCTGACATTGTTTGCATAACAATAATAAAAAATCATTGATTTCAGTACAGTTTCAGCTGTCATCTTAGTTTCAATAAGGACAAAAAAAAAGATGGTTATTATGTCGACGACTCCTACAATACTCGTAACTTATAAAATAATCACAAGTGGTTGGTCTTGAGAAATGCAATTGACACAGAAATCATAAAAAAAATTTGCAGGATAAACAAACTCAAGGCAAATTTTTTTTGTCACCGCGCAGTCTGCAAATTTATTTTTGCAATATTATTGTTTTCATTATATTGTATTATTTTTTTCCTTTTTATTTTTTAAATAAAACAATTAATGTCGCCATTTTAAACACATTAATTTTTTTTTCATTCATTCAGTTTGGTTTTCAACGCTTCAGTTTTAATTTAATGAATTCAGTTTGGGTTTTTTTTTTCAATATTAAAAAAAAAAAAAAAAAAGAATCGACTTATGCCTTTTGTAGCTGCTTAACTGATATTTTAAAGTAGTTTTAAATTTCCTCTTTTTTTTGAATTTATTTAAATAATTTTGTTTTCTGGCAACTTCACAAAACTTTGATATCTTTTGACGCAAATGAACGCAAATCTAGTTTGTAAATTTATTTAAAAAAAAAAAAATAAAAAATAAAATAAAATCAATATGGTAAATTATTTTATACAACTTATGTCAAATAACTTTTAAATAACATCATTCAAAATATATATATTTTTTAAAAATATTTTGGCAATTTTTTTTTTTTAATTTATTTTTGAAAAACCACAATTTAACTAAAATTTGGCAGCAATGCAAATTAAAATTTGTGTATATAAATTAATTCGATAAAATATATAAAAAAAAAAAATTCTGTTATGTTTCAGCAACGACCTTTGAAAATTTAGAAAAATTTTAAAAATAAGCAAACAAAACGCCAACGTGTTTTTTTATTTATATATTTTTTTTTATTTATTTAAATAAGTTTTTTAAATTTATTAAATAAAATTCTTATACGCACAAAATTCAAAAAAATAATAATAAAACTAATCTATAAATAACTTTAACTTCGTCACGCATAGAAAAGCAACAACAACAACAAATGAAGCTGTACATATAAAACTCATAAATCTTTTAAGACATTTTGCACCTAATCAATTTTTGACGGCATTGAAATTGGTAGCTTCATGTCTTACATGAAGTCATGCGTCTGTTGGACTAGAAGAGAATTTTGACGCAGTACCACCATGTGTAGAAGCATAAGTTTTTCATAAAAAAAAAAAAAAAAAAAAAAAAAAACGTCAGTGCCCAATTTGTGCATTCAACTAAGGTCGTTCGCAATGAATGAAACCGCCTTTTTAAAAATATCAAAAGTCAATGTCTTACTGTGACAGAGCTTAATCATCAGAATGTATTAAGAAATTTTATTAAATGGAATTTACCTCGTTGACAAAGTGATTTTTTTTGTTCGTTTCAAATCTCATCAAATTGAGTTGAGAGATCATAACTTTCATTTTTAATCGATACAATTAATATAAATGTCTCATTTTGAATTTATTTACAAAAATGCAAATAAATTACTTTGTAATTACGAATTGTATTGTACTTGCGATTGAGTAATGAGTAAAATGAGTCAGTCATGCCACACAGGTAGCGTTCTGAGAATAATGCATATATTTAAAATATATTCAATAAAAGCAAAGATTTGTTAATTTTCTCTCTCAAAAAAAAAAAAAAAAAACTGATTCAAATTGATATTTTTTAGACTCGATATTGAATTTTTGAACATCGTTAAAGTATCGATGTAAATGTATCGATATCATTTTGATACTTTCCGAATATCGATACATTCTAAATATCAATGTCATAGCTATAATTTTGAATACCGTTATGACATCGATTGATTAATTTATAATTAATTTATTTCTAGTTCAATATCAAACAAATTGTTTTTTATGTCTTCGAATAATGAAAAACTTCAATGTTTTATGCTACCGAGATTTTATTTTATAGATTTACAAAGCAAAATAACCAAAGCAAGAGATTATTAGTGATTTTAATGACTATCCTGATTATGAAATTCCTACATCTAGGCTATATGTAAACTGTAGTACAAAATTCTATGCCCATCACTATAAATTACAAACTAAACTTAACACTTTACTTTCAATAAAAATTGTCATATCGATATTTTGAATATTGATATAGTATCGATGTTTTTGAATATCGATATTTTGAAATATCGATATTTTTGAATATATCGAATTCATATCGATATTTTTGAATGACGATATCGTCTAATAATAGAGTCCATCATAAACTCATCGAATATTTCCGAAACAACTCAACCGATTTCAATGAAATTTTGTAGATGTGTATTTTTAAGAATAGGATATACGAGGTGTGTTCAAACATTATCGCGAATTTAGAATTTTCTCGGGTTACGTATATTCGTATTTCGATTTTTTGTGGCGTTATGTTGGTACTCATGTCTCTCACTTATGCCGACAAGCTCGGCCATTTTGAATGTTCACTTAATTGTTGACAGCTGCTTTGCTTGCACGTGTTTTGGATCGACTTCGATTTTTATCTATTCAAAAAAATGGATCAAAGAACCTGTATGAAATTAATTTTTCTGAAGGGAATTAATGGAATAAAAATGTTGAAGAAGGCTTATGGGGACCGAGCTCTACCAAAATCAACAACTTTTGATTGGTATAAATTGTTGAAAGAAGGCTGCAAACGTGTTGAAGACGAAGAGCTCCTTGATCAACCATCGACCTCAACGGACAATGCTCACATCCAAAAAGTAAAAGAATTAGTGCTTGCACACCGTCGATTAACTATGAGAGACATTGCTGATGAAATTGGCGTATCGAAAGAATCAATTAATACAATTTTGAAGGATGTTTTGGGCCTCAAACGTGTCAAGTCTCGGTTGGTACCAAAAATGATGATTTTTTTTTAAAAACTGTACTGATTTTTCGTGACTTTTTTGCCAAAAATCCAACCAATATCGTTCCGCAACCACCGTATTCGCTTGATTTGGCACCGTGTGAATTCTGGATATTCCCAAAACTCAAGAGACCACTCCGGGGAACGCGTTTCGAGTCGATTGAGGAGATAAAAGCTAAATCGAAGAAGACGCTTATGGCTATACCGGAAAGGGACTATTTGGCATGTTTAGAGGATTGGAAAAAACGTTGGCATAGGTGTATTTTACCGGGAGGGGATTATTTTAAGGGGAAAAATAGATATTCATGATTAAATAAATAATTAAAAAAAAAAACACAAAAAATGCGATACTTTTTGAACACACCTCGTATGTCGCTTTAAACAAATGGGCAGAGGTCGTGACCCCACAGACTTGATACTAAAATTCATCGTATTTTTGCAAGAATTTGAGAGAAATGACATTCGGCAGTGACAAATTGGGAACGCCCACCTCCCCTAAAAGCGATCCAAAAAAGAAGTCGTATTATTTTTGCAAATAAAGAACAAGAGAAATAAAATTACTACACCGAGAAAAGTATAGTCCATTGCGTATAAATGAGCCAAATAATTTACGAATAATTGAATTGGACAAATGAAATTTGGTATGTGTACATGATCCGAGCAGGGCCGAATAGTTCAGCTAGTATATATATACAGTATCTATATATAATATGAACATAATATATGTAGAAGCTTTAAATATCGATATTATAACGATATTCAAATTAAATTGTTAAGTATCGATATTTCGAATTGCGACATTATTGTATCGATATTATTATATCGAAATTATTATATCGAAATTTGTGTAAATCGATATTTATCGATAATTTTAAATAGCGTTATTAATAAGATTAATTTCATACGTGATGTATAATTACTTATCTGAATATAATTTATGTACATACATAAAACATATATATAAATGTTATATTGATGATAAAGGGATCTTAGCTTAAAGAGTATTAAAAAATATCGATAAATTCTGAGAAATCTCCACCACTCAGCTATGTAAATAAGAAAACTGAAGATCATAATTTAATGTTTTTTACTACAAACTAATCTTAAACTTTAAAACGCATCTAAAATGCAACAATTACTCATCATCATCACATTTGTCTTAATTATTTCGTTCGAAAAAAATCAAGCGCACACAAGGATTACGCATCAAAGGACCTTCACAAGTCAATTAACACACGACAGGAAATGCATTTTATCTGCGGAAATTACTTATTACCGCTCAAAAACTTATTTGCTATACGTACTCGTACACTTTAATACTTGATTTATTTTTATAAACTTGCCAACTTGATCAAGGACAACATTCCAGTTACACATTGTGTAGGACGCTCGATTCAAGTCATTAAACTTGGAATTTATTTTCTATATTCAACTCGAACAACGAAAGCTGATAATATTACATAAGCTTTTAAGCAGGGAGCAGCAATCGAAGCAGCAGCAACAGATGATGCATGCTGTGTCGTCGTTGCATGAGTTTGCAACCAAGTATCGAATGTTGCATGAAGGTCAGTCGGTCAATGTGCCACAGTGTTCCTGTTTTCAAGAGAAAAAAGACATGACTTACTCATGTAAGATTAAATTTTATATGCATTGTATATGTTGAATAGAAGATTAATACATTTTGGGGTAAAAATAAAAATTCTTAATGTTAGCAACAAAAATGAATACAATGCTTAATAATTTAAAATAAATTTATTGATTTTATGAATTTATTTTTACAATTTTGAAAAAAGGTCTGATGCGTACATCTGTTGAAATTAATTATTTATTTAATTAAAAATGACACTTTTAAAATAAAACAAGCGAAATTTGTGGGAAATTAACGATTTTGCATTGTTTTGTGACTGAAAACAAAAAAGTATCTCAATCACGATTACCCAAAGTGCAACGTAAATTTGGGTTGCGTATCTTAGCTCATGTTCTGTGCTTGGT
This sequence comes from Leucophenga varia, assembly GCA_018903435.1. Taxonomy (NCBI): domain Eukaryota; kingdom Metazoa; phylum Arthropoda; class Insecta; order Diptera; family Drosophilidae; genus Leucophenga; species Leucophenga varia. Next base: position 206,888 of record JAEIFJ010002356.1, on the reverse strand, counting down.
GGCATCTAAATATGTTCTATATACAATTCTTGGATTATTTTACAGCGAAGAAATCAAATTTTATTAAAACAATCAGATAAACGAGCAGATGGAAACGGGTGGAATGGCTTACCTCATTGAAAATACTACACAGAAAAAATAAACCAAAAATATTGTGCCTATATCAATCACGATGTTTTCATTTCAATAACATTTTTAAAGTTGAAGAACAACAATTAGTATACTTTTTAGAACATGTTCTTGTTACATGAACGATAGATCTTAATACAAAGAAAAATTCTTCTTGATGCAAAGAACGTTGGTTCTTGATACAAAGAACAATTCTTGTTGATACAAAGAACAATTCTTGTTGACACAAAGAACGATTGATTTGATATGAGGAACTATTGCTCTTGATACAAAAAACGATTGTTATTGAAACAATGAACGATTATTTTTTTTATAAGTAATGATTGTTATTGTTGTATTGTAGAGAATGATTGTTTTTTGATTCAAAGAACAGTAATTCTTGAAACAATGAACGCATGTGCTTGTTAAAAAGAACGACTGTACTTGATATAAAGAAAGACTGTTCTTGATATAAAGAACGATTGTGTTTGATATATAGAACGTTTGTGCTTTATATAAAAAACAATTGATCATAATATAAAGAACGATTGTTCATGATGTAAAGTATAATTGCTCTTAAATTAAACGCTTGTTCAAAAAAGTTTAATGACTGCTTTGCTTGCACGTGTTTTGGATCGTCTTCGATTCTTACCTATTCAAAAAAATGGATCAAAGAACCTGTATCAATTTTTTTTTTGAATGGAATAAATGGAATAAAAATGTTGAAGAAGGCTTATGGAGACCGAGCTCTACCAAAATCAACAACATTTGATTGGTATAAATTGTTGAAAGAAGGTTGCGAACGTGTTGAAGACGAAGAGCTCCCTGATCAACCATCGACCTCAACGGACGATGCTCACATCCAAAAAGTAAAAGAATTAGTGCTTGCACACCGTCGATTAACTATGAGAGACATTGCTGATGAAATTGGCGTATCGAAAGGATCAATTAATACAATTTTGAAGGATGTTCTGGGCCTCAAACGTGTCAAGTTTCGGTTGGTACAAAAAATTATTCTTTTTTTGAAAAACTGTACTGATTTTTCGTGACTTTTTTGCCAAAAATCCAACCAATATCGTTCCGCAACCACCGTATTCGCTTGATTTGGCACCGTGTGACTTCTGGCTATTCCCATAACTCAAGAGACCATTCCGGGGAACGCGTTTCGAGTCGATTGAGGAGATAAAAGCTAAGCTATACCGGAAAGGGACTATTTGGCATGTTTCGAGGATTGGAAAAAACGTTGGCATAGGTGTATTTTATCGGGAGGGGATTAAATATTAATTAAATAAAGGGGACAAAATAGATATTCATGAATAAATAAATAATTTAAAAAAAAAAAGACAAAATATGCGATACTTTTTGAACACACCTCGTATTGAGATTCGACCTATTATTATTATTATTTTTATTATTAAATTGGGGCATGTTTACTGCGACCTCAAATATCTATTGTAGTCCCTTCTGATTACATGACCTGATCTAAACCTTATCTTGTTCTGAATCTTAGAATCTTTTTGGGATTCATTCTATTCTAACTATAAGGTGCTTAATTCTGGGGCCTCGCATTCACTCACTACATGCGTTGCTGTCTTCTCTCTTTGATCACAGAACCTGTAATCCGAAGAGCTACTTATCCCCATACTTGAAAGCTTTCTTTTAAGACTACAGTGGCCTGTGATGATTCATGTGAGAAATCTCAAATGGATACGACTTAGCTGCAGTAACAGCTTTGTCCTTTTGGGTTTTACCCATCAATGAACTTCTTTGTTTGGCGCATTCTTTGTGTTTGGATTTGGGAGTTCTTTTCATTTCGCATTATCTCAGCTATCGTGTGATCGCCGATAGCACAATTTTTTTTATGAATTTTCCCAATACACGTTTTTTTTTTCGAGTTTTTGCCCACATTCACTTTTTTGAGCCGGAAATGTTGCTATTCAGAGTTGCTCATTCATAAAAATTCGAAATTATTAGCACCATTCATGTTTTTGCAAAAACTGATGAAACTTTCATACGAAAAACCTGTACTAATTTATTTTATTCTTCTTCTTCTTGATCTGATCAGATCAAATTTAAATTGTTTTTTAACAAATCCACTTATTTCAATTTTTTTTTTTTTTTTGCTTAAGATTTATATTCCTATTAAAATCCACTTTGTCTTTTGTTTATTCTAAAATTTGATTCAATGTCAACGTTTTAAAAAGTTAAATTTATTTGAAAAAACATATTTCCTGCACAATTCCAGTAATCAATTAAAACAAAATATTTATTTAAGCTTGGCTGCCTGCCGGCCTGCGTGTCTGTCTGCCTTTCGTAAAGTTTATGCCATTTCATGATAAATCGAAATAAATATTTAAAATGTCTGCAAATATTTTATCTTTTTTTGAAGCGTTTAAAACGCGCTTCATTTCTCGCACTCTTAAATTTAAATATTTATCATAGTCAAATATTTAATACGATTTTTTTTGAATGTCGCTAAATGTCGCATTTGAGCATTAAGTTTACTACTGATGAGGGCTACCATATACATAAATGAGCATTAATTAGAAGGTGCGGGAGTAACAGTTGCAATAAATTAAATAAATGACAAGTCAGGGTTTGGAATAAACTAAAAAAAAATTGAAAAGTGTTGAAAGCTAACTTTATTTTATTTATGAAACAAAATAAACAAAAACGGAAGTAGCATAATTTGAAGTAGCAAAACTAAAAATAAAAAAATAAAAATACATACTGGATTTAATTTGACCTTTAGCTAAAGTGACTAAATCAAGAATCTTATTAATTGATTTTAAATAAAGCTATTAAAGCTCAATGAATTTTTTTTTTTTTTTTTTAAGAAGTTTTGGTGCAACGTTTCAAATCATTGTCAATGACAAATTTTGTAAATAATCAAAATAAAAAAAAAAAATAATAATTATTATTTTCAATGTTTTTGACCTTTTGGCCTTATCGAAAGACCCAGCCTAGTGAGCAGCGACTAACTAACTAAAACATGTTTTAAGCCAACTTGAACATAATAAATAAGCATTAAAATGTATTTCCTATTGTTTAACAATATCTCAGGCAGCTTTATAGACGCAGCATAAAAAAATTTCTTGTTTAAAAAATTATTATAAATTCATATGCAAAACATAAACTTAAGCTTATATATTTTTTCTAATAATATTCAATTTGAATAGGTTTAAGATTACCTCAACACCTTAAAACTAGTTAAACTACGAGACTATGTTGTGGACGATGATGATGATGATGATAAGCGCTGATAAAGCCAGCATTTTGACGTTTTGAAACATGATTTCATGTTTTTGTTCTTCTCATTTTTTTTTTTTCAGTTTTAGTGAAATAATTTTAATTGCCAATTATAAATATTTTCGTTTCTTTTTTTATACTTTTTGTAATAATAATTTATGTTGCCGTGAGAAATATTTTTTCTATATATTTTATTACAAAGAACTATCGCAATTCTTGTACAAGAACAATTTGTCGCTTGTTTTAAATTTTTTTGTTTCAATTTTTTAATGAATACAAAATTAGTTTAATGCGTTTTTAATGAATTATTTTACTTTGGGTTAGTTCAAAAATAAAGGTGGCTTTAGCATTCACAACTCGCTTGATACTTCTATCTTTCCTGTCTTATTTTTCCCTCAAAAAAAAAAAGGAGGAAGGAAAAGTACAAAAAAAAAAAAAAACAAGGAAAAACGTTAACTTCGGTGGAACCGAAGCTTAAATACCCGTCACACGAATCTTTGAATAGTTTATGTGTGATCATAAGTGGCTTATATACATTTATAAATATATATTTGGAAATAATTACTTTTTCATACAAATGTTCGAAAATAATCAATAAGTTTGTATGGGTGCCTGAGCTAAAAATGGGCGTGGCACCTTGGTTTTGATGTTGGATGTCATTAGAAGTGTTTTTACCCACATTTGAGTGAATAGTTTCATAAATAATACCTATTTTAATACAAAAATTCGAGAATGGGCGGTAATTTTGTATGGGGCTATACCTTAAAAATGGGCGTGGCAGCTTGGATTTGATATTGGATGACATTAGAAGTATTTTTCTAACTTCGAGTAACTACATTCATAAATAATAGCTATTTTCATAGAAAAATCCGAAAAAAAACAGTAAGTTTGTATGGGGGCTATACCTTAAAATGGGCGTGGCACTTTGATTTTAACACTTGAACTGCTTAGACCTGAGAAAAGCTTAAGTTCCGAGTTTCAGGTCAATATCTTTAAAACTGAGCGAATGAATCGCATACATACAGACAGACGGACGGACAGACAGACGGACATGGCTAGATCGACTCGTCTCGTCGTGCTGATCAAGAATATATATACTTTATAGGGTCTACGACGTCTCCTTTGATGCGTTACAAACTTTCTGACAAAATGATGTGGCGGGTATAAAAAAAAAAAAAAAAAGTCTTTAATTTCAACCAAAGCTTAAATAAACGTCACACGAATCTTTAAATATTTTATATGTGATCATCTGTGGCTTAGATAGAACTTCGAAATGAGATAGGTAGGGGTCAATTATCTGATACAAACCAGGTATGGACACAAGGTTAGGTTAGGCAAGGTTTTGATGGCAGGGCAAACCCTAGCCATTCCAACACTTAGATCAGAAGATTGATCTATTTTGATACCATATGAATCCCTTTTTTTTCTTAAAATAAGGGACATATTATCAGATCTTTCAAAAACTATTTTCCGTATAATTCGAATCTTGTTCACTACTATCAGCAATGAGATACTACTTCAATTCAATTTCAAAATGTTCTTGGTACTCTTTCGATTAGAACCTGACCATGTTTTCTTGGAGGCGCAACAGGTGTCGATAGTGGTCCAATGTGAGTAAGCGGACCTGATGGTTATTTCTTTTCGGAAGAATGTTGGTCGTTGTGCCTTGCCTATCAAAAATCGTCTGCTTTACAGTTGCGCTCTATGACACTGTGCCCAGAGATCCAGATGAGGTGGGTACTACAGTGCTGACTTTATTGATATCAAATTTTATCCTAATTTTCTTGAAAATATCAAATAATGCGAGCTGAGTTTGTATGGGGACTGTATGTTATAGTGACCCGATCATTATCATATTAGTGGTATGTACATAGGATGACATAAGAAGTATTTTTTCACCAATTTGAATTTTCATAAATAATAATTATTTTCATACAAAAGAATGAGCGGTAGGTGTATATGGGGACTATACATAAAAATGGGCGTGGCATATTGTATTTCACATATAAACTACCTGGGACCAAGAAAAGATTAATTTTGAAATTTCAGGTCAATATCTTAGAAACATTCTGACGGACAGACAGACAGACAGACAGACGGACATGGCAAGATAGATTCGTCTCGTCGAGCTGATCAAGAATATAATTATAGGGTCTACCTGTCAATTGTCGATTGGTTTATAACAATTCTCGTTTCTATGGAGCAAAAACATTGGGTTTTTGGTAGCATTTCGTTGGCCAACATAGTTCTCCAGGCAACAATTTCGCGTTGTCAGGCACCATTTGATCGAGAAAACAATTTTGACTCAATTGAAAACATAAAATCCAAAATCGAAGGTGTCTTCAGACTGTTTAGAAATATATACATAGTATTCGAATGATATTGACAAAAAAAAAATAATATAATTTACATTATCACCTAAAAAAAAATTTAAAAAAAAAAACAAGTTTGAGCGAAGTTTAGAAACAAAAGTCAACTTTTTTTTTTAACAAACCACGTAGCTTATTATTAAAACATTGTCTTTTTTTGTGACATCATTTAAGGAAATGAAAGCAACAAGAGTAGTAGGCATAGTTTCGATAGTTAAAAGAAGATAATAAATTTGCTTTAATTGTATAATTTGGCAAGAGTTAAGAGCGAATCTTTTTATATTTTAACACCTGCCCAAATTATTTATAATATTATACCCTGTACCCTGTGATATGGGAAAACCAACGAATACCGCGTCGCTGACACTTGTACGGCGATTACGGAGACTATAAGATATGCTAATTCATGCAATCTGAAACTTATTGTTAGATCTTGTGGAGTCTTTTGGTGCAATTATAAATAGGTGTAGTACATCGCCTCTGTTTTGAGCTTTGTTATAGTTCGTTCGTTCTTTTGGTTCGTTAAAGGCAAGAGTGAGACAAAAAATGTTTGTGTGCTATTTACACTACTGTTTTATCTATACTAAATTACACCACAGTTTTCTGTTATACAACAAATATTAACCAAAATATGTAAGCAAAATGGAAAGAGACAGACAGACGCGAAGTACTACACCTGTTTATAATTGTATCATAGCTTGATGAGACAAATCGATCTCGTTATCTTCATCTAATTATCCTTCTTTAATTTTGACTTTCATTCGTACAATTTTGTAAAAATTCGAAACTTTTCTTGGCCCTAGATAGCTTTCACTTTTGCAATTTTGTGTATGGTTGAAATAATTCTCATGCTCTCTATATAGCCCCCCATACAAAAACATGAAAGGTTTAGCATTCCGCATCTCTCTCTCTCTCTCTCTCTCTCTCTCTCTCTTTAATTTTTTTACATATTTTGTTGAGTTTGGTTTAGTATAAAAGCAAACTGTGGTGAAAAAAAGTACCGGAAAGATGTTTATCTCTTTCTAGCTTTTTACGAAGCTGTACAAAAATTGAATTAGATTGAGCCAAGCGAACATTCTTGAGTTTCTTAATAAATTCTAAAAAAAAAACAACAATTCTCTGCCACATGTAATATTAAATTCCAGTTTTATTATTGTCTTAGTGTCTAATTTAACTTAATAGTTTATTTATGAGAACTCATATCTTTTAAGCTAATTGAAAACAAAGCCTACGAGTTCATAAACCTCAGCGAATTTATTAATTCATTAAAAACGATTCTAATCGACATGTTCTTCGTTATTAATCCAAGTTAAAAGCACCAAAATCGTTAACACATAATACTTGCTTTTGTGTTCGAAAACAAACACAAATATTTCGAGCAGTCTAATAAAAAATACACAATTTTTAAAAGCCTGAACTATTAAAATTAAATATATTTCAAATTTATGCACACACTTTGCCAGAAATAATTTAAAATTTGTCGCCAAACTATCTTTTAAGTTCAAGTTTTGCGTCAGAAGCTCGATTTTTTTGATTGCTGGCTTTGACTAGATTGGAAATATTTCTAGATTTCTTTAGATCTTGTTTATTTTATTATAATTTTTTTTTGTTTGCTGTTTTTTTTTTTAATTAACTTTAAGCCGTGTGTGTATGCCAAAAGTTTAACAAAATAAAATAAATTTTTATTGAAATTGTCCATGAACAGCATCAAACTTCTAATTAAATTATTTGCATGCAAATATTGCATCGTAAAAATTTTGCGGAACATAAAATTTAATTTGTTGCGTTTGCAACATTTAAAAGTCATAACGGGACTTAGCCAAATTAGTTAAAATTTAAAAAACGATTTATTTCTTAAATAAAAAAATTGATAAATAAAAAAAAAAAAATTTAATATTTTATATCTTGAAAAAAAAAAAAAAGAAAAATGTTACCTATAAGGCCATAAACCATAAGTTACTGGAATTTCAAATTCAGGAACTGGATCTAATTTTAGTAAAAAACAAGGAAAAACGTTAACTTCGGTAGCACCGAAGCTCATGTATACCCGCCACACGAAACTTTAATAATTTTCTTGAAAAAATAAAAAAAAATGGAAGGTGTTATAGTGGCCCGATCCTTGTCATTTTGGTAGCATATTCATAGGATAACAGTAGAAGTGATTTTACACAGATTGTAGTGAATATATCCATAAATAAGAACTATTTTCACAGAAAATCTGAAAAATGGGCGCTAGGTTTGTATGGGGGCCATATTAAAAAATGGGCGTGGCAACTTTCTTTTGATATTGGATGCCATGGGAAGTATTTTTACCCAGTTTGTAGTAAATACATGCATAAATAGTAATTATTTTCATACAAAAAATCTAAACAAAATGGTAAGTTTGTATGGGGGTTATATCTAAAAATGGGCGTGGCACCTTGGTTCTGACATACAAACTGCCTAGGAGCACAAAAAGCTTAAGTCTAAAATTTCAGTTCAATATCTTTAAGACTTTCCGAGAAAAACGTATTGCAACAGACAGACAGACGGACAGACGGACATGGCTAAATCGATTCGTCTCGTCGAGCTGATCAATAATATATATACTTTATGGGGTCTCCGATGCCTTCTTTAATACGTTACAAACTTTCCGACAAACTGATAATACCCTTCACACCATGTGTGGCGGGTATAAAAAAAAGGGAGAACAGATCCCATGAAACTATTAAAAAAACAAGAAAGAACGCTGAAGTCGAGTATGCTCGACTGCAAGATACCCTGTACCCAATCTTTGTGTACCTTTAATTAAGTCCTATCTATGTATATACCTTATTGTATTGAATTTTCAAACAAAAACTTGAAAAATGGGGTAAATTTATATGGGGGCTATACCTGAAATTTTGTTGGTCCTTCCCCTATTGGGATATTTTATTGGGACTATCACATACATAATTTATACTAAGTTTGAACTTCCTAGAATAAAAAACAATGACGTTTTTATGCAAAAACCAAAAATTTTGGGATATATTTGTATGGGGGGTACCCCTTAAAATGGGTCTAGAGAACCGTTTGCAAGTGAACACTTGACGGCTCAGGAGAGTCTAAGTTTCAAATATGGCGGCCCTATCTCTTATAGTCTCCGAGATAATCTCTCTCATACGGCAGACAGCAGGACGGACAGACGGACGGACGGACAGACAAACATAGCTAGTTCGACTCCCCTTTTAATGCTGATCAAGAATATATATACTTTATATGGTCTATCTTGGCTCCTTCTGCCTGTTACATACATTGGCACAAACTTAGAATAAAGCTTATTATGCTCAAATTATATGAGCAAGCAGAGGCGGAATATTACACCTATTATAATGGGCAGGTTTTTTAATTTGAAAGAAAAAAATTAATTTATTGATTTATATAAGGGGGTATCCATTTAAAATGAAAAAAAAAAATTTGTAAAAAAATGTCGCAGTTTTTGTTAGAATCGAATCGAATATTTTCGTGAAGATGAGACAAAAAATGACTAATTTTCAACTAAAAAAAAAAAAATAATTTTCTTTATACGGGTACCCCCTTATTTAATATAAATCAATAAATTGATTTAGTTACTTAACTCAAACTTACAATCTTAGGCTTCAGACATTGTTCTTGTAATGAAATAAACTTAATTTTTAAAAAAAATAATTTAAAATTTGTTTTTTACTCTAAGTTTTCTGTCATCAAAAAATGCAACAAATAGCTACTTTAGAATTAAACTTCAACTTCTTATCTCATAGAACGCAAGCAATTGCATTTTGTTTTTTTTTTATTTTACATAATAAAACTTAAAAAAAAAATCTTTTAATGCTTCCTAGCTGCTTGTTTTAATCTTTTAAATAAAATTATATTTCCCACAGTGCGTATACTTAATGCCGCAATTAAGGCCAAATACCAAAGAAGCTTAAATTTACTCATGTGCTCAATTCCGGGCGCCATTTTACAAAACGGAAATACTTCAGATTTTTTTTTTTAATTTATTTTTTTTAATATTTTAAAAAAAAAAACCTTAGGCAAATGTCAGATGACAAACAACTCAAAGTGCGCACTAAGCCAAGTACAGCAAGCGATTAAGAAAAGGATTAGATGGATTACATGTGTATGTGTGTGTTTGTATATAATTTATGTAACTTTGATTTGCCAGTTATGCTTAAAATTTATGCAATTAAGAAATTATTCAAGCATTTTGCGGAATTAATTCTTAATTAATTTAGGCAACAAGAAAAAAAATATTCTTAAAGATAAATTTTTATACAAAAGCAAATACACGGAAATCATTTTGTGAAGAAAAAAATGAAGTTAGTTTTGCAATAAATAAATTTAAGATTATATAATATTTATTTTAAACAAAAATTAAATTAAAAATTTAAATTCTTGCTTAAAACCGGCCGCTATCGCTGCTAATAGATCAATTTTCTAAATCAAATAAAATACAAATTAAAACAAGAAAAACTCGAATTTTCAATTAAAAATTAGCTACGAACAAGAAATATTTTCAAAACTAACAAAAGAATACGAAAACTACAAAAATAGCAACTTGTCTTGGCCATTTTTAAGTTTTCGTTTTAAATTAAATATTTATGAACAAGTTTTAAAACAAGAATTATGAAAAAAAAAAAAAATTCTTAAAACACGCAAGCAACCCTAACGAAATTAAAAGCTTTAAGGGGTTGTATCAAATGTATCGATTGACTAAATTGTATCTGAAAGATACGCAGACGTCGATGCATGCGCAGCCAGATTTAAGCGAAATGAAATGTTAACGACGAGCGTAAGAGCCAAGTTCAGTTTAGATTTGACTTTAAAACTTGTTTTTGCTTTCGTTTTAGTTGTTGCTTTTTTTTTGTTTTTGTGCGTAGAAGATGCTCTGACAAATCGTTCAGCAGCTTTAGTTCGGGCGTTGTTGTTTATATTGCAGAGTCAATTTGCGTTCATCTTCAGTTCGTCCACAACGGTCAGCACGGTATGAGCTCTAAAACTAGACTCTAGGCTTAAGTTTTTTAAGTGTTTTTTTGGTGTTAAATTTAATTCGAAAAAGAAAAATTCTTTAAAAAAATATTTCAAAAAACAATAATAATAAAAGGATACAGCACTGTAGTGTTACAAATAGAACAATCAATGAAATCTTTATAAAGAATCTGAGAACTATAAAAAAAAAAAAAAACATAAACAGTGCAAAAAAGTGTTTTAAAAATTAAATAAATAAAATTTCATAAATTTTTTTTCAAATAAAATTAATTTTCTGTAATTTTTTTAAAGCAATTTGGATAACACTGAAATCAACTAAAATTTAATTTTACTGGCGTTACTCGTATTTAATATCTAAAAAAAAAAAACAACTTGCAAAATGGCGCGTGCAGTTTTTTGCATGGTGAGTGTTTAAAAATATAAATTTGAAATATTTTACAAATTTTTTTAAAAAAAATTTTAAATTTTTAAATATTAAAAATATTAATGCAAACATTTCTGGCTAAAATATTTTTGCTGTTAAAACGTTTATACAAATAAATACAATCTTAGCTAAGTTATTCAAGATTGAGTAATGTTTAAAATAAACTAAAGCGTCAATTTTAGTTATTAGCACTTATTTGATATTAACCAGGGCTGCATGAGTATTTTTTTTTTAAAGAGAGCAAAAAATAAAATTAAGATTAAAAAAAGTAGAAGTAACATTGTTAAAAAAAAATTATGAAGTACAAAAAAATAACGTTCACATAAAAACTGATTAACTGATTATCTTTTTTAAAGATTAGATAAAAAGTAAAAGTATAAAAAAAATTATTATATACAAAAAAATAGCGTTCACATCAAAACTGATTAACTGATTAACTTTTCAAAAGATTTGATTAAAAGTAAGCGTTATATTTTATGTAAAAAATTATGAAGTACAAAAAAAATAGCGTTCACATCAAAACTGATTAACTGATTAACTTTTTTAAAGATTAGAAAAAAGTAAAGCTTTTATATTTTATGTAAAAAATTATGAAATACAAAAAAACAAGCTTTCACATAAAAACTGATTAACTAATTAACTTTTTTAAAAATTAGATAAAAAGTAAGCAAATACTATGTATATAAAAAAAAATTATGATATACAAAAAAATAGCGTTCACATCAAAACTGATTAACTGATTAACTTTTTTAAAGATTAAATAAAAATAAGCTTTATATTTTATGTAAAAAAAATTTATGAATTAAAAAAAAAAAAACTAGCGTTCACATCAAAACTGATTAGCTGATTAACTTTTTTAAAGATTAGATAAAAGAAGTAAAAAAATGATTAAAAAAATAGCGTTCATATCAAACTGATTCTTAAGTTAAATAATTTTATATTTTATGTAAAAAAATTATGGAGTACAAAAAAATAGCGTTCACATGAAAACTGATTAAATTAAGCAGCTAATCAGATCTATTGTGAACATTACTTTTCCAAAAAAAAAAAAAAATATCAGTTTCATTGATTAATTTTTATGCTTAATATCATTTTTAAATTTTATAGAATTTTTCAATATTTTAATTTGGAATATTAATTTTCAAGCTTTAAGACGTTTCTTAATCAAATTTAAATTTTTTTAAAAGTTTTCGAAATATTTTATTAAAAAAAAAAATAATAATAATAAATTTTCAAGCTTTTAGATGTTTCTTAATCAAATTTAAATTTTTCTAAAAGTTTTCGAAATATAAAAAAAAAAAATAATAATAATAAATTTTCAAGCTTTTAGATGATTCTAAATCAAATTTAAATTTTTCTAAAAGTTTTCGAAATATTTTGAAATTAAAAAAAAAAAATAATAATAATAAATTTTCAAGCTTTTAGATGATTCTAAATAAAATTTAAATTTTTCTAAAAGTTTTCGAAATATTTTGAAATTAAAAAAATAAAATAATAAAAAATTTAAAATTTATTTAAAATTTAAAATGTTCAAATAGTTTTCAAATATTTTGAATTTAAAATAATAATAATAATTTTTTACATATAAAAGTATCTTTTAATCAAAAGAAATAAAATAATCCTTTAATAACTCAGAAATTTTTATAATTTTGCAATAAATTTTGTGGTCTTATAAAATTTTTAACTTAAATTCCAAGTTATTTCATCAAATTTTTAATTTTTTTTTAGCAAAAAATTTTAAAGCTTTACGTTAATTTCTAAACATTTCTTTATGTAAACAAAACATTCCACGTTAAATTTGAACCTTATAGTCATGGGTCAACTTAAGTTTTTTTTTTTTTTTTTTTACAAATAAATAAAAAAAACTAACCGGCATTTTAGTTCTACACATACCAAAGGTATGTATCTGTAGCTAATACACTCAGCAATGCAAACAAAATAAAAAATTGTGCTCGCATCTATGAAGCTAAACAACCTACTTCAGCTTCTATGTGTGTGTTGTGTGTGTGAATGCAATACGAGTTAGCTAATTCTTATTTTCGAAATTTGTGTTTACAAAGACAGACAGACAGACAGATGAGTTTGTATATAGACAAGTTATAATATGCGTCAATGTACTGCAATGTCGTTTGTAATTTTTTACTGAGAATTTAATTACAAAAAAAAAAAAAAAAAAAAAAAATCTTAATTAAACAAAACAATTTCTAAAAAATGAAGCAGCTGACAATTTTTTGTCTTCCAAAAAAAAAAAAAAAAAAATTTCATATAAATGCAAATGTTGTTGATTTTGGTATTTTTTTTAATTTTTTTTTTTTTTTGCAAGTAAATATTTATTTAAAACAAATTTGTTTTTATTTAATTGTGAAGGTTAAACTTTTTCAAATCCGGTTTTATAAAAACGTTCAACGCCATTTCACTTTTATTTTTATTTTTTTTAATATTGATTTGTTATTTTTCTATGTATAAAAAAAATGTATCTTTTTTGTTTATTTTATTTTTTAATATTTATCTTTAGCTTTGGTCTTTTAAATATGTGTCATAAGGTCGAATTTATATAATAATTATAAAAAAAAAGCTATACAACTTTTTTGTATTTCTTTGATTTATGCAGTTTTTGTATTTGGAAAATTTGAATTGAAATCTAATAATACTAAATCATTTTGAAGTTGCAGTATTATTATTCTAGTAAATATTTCTTTTCTTTATTTTTCAATATCTTTTTTTCTGTTTTGAATGTCAATCGTGATTTAAATTTCATAAAAAAATGCGCAAAAATATTTGAAGGCTGCTCAAATGCGCTGCGCATCTTTGTTAAATTTATTTATTTGTTTTGGATGATGATTATTTTGTTTATTGATTTTCTATTTTAATTTTTATTATTATTATTATTACTTTAGCTATTGACTTAAGTCATCAAAAGGGTGTTAAGTATTTAAATTTAACACTATACTATGAAATATGTATGAGTATTTTCTTAGGGCTTATAAATTCATTTGAGCATGTTGACAGCTTCGAAGAAATTTTGTGTATCTTAAGGAATTTTATAATGAAAATGGCCTGATTTCATTATAACATTTTTGAAAGATACTACAAAGTAACAAAGTAGCTACAATTTCAAATGCTCAGAGCGTTAATTAGAGCACATATAATTGCGTTATTTCTGCAGCTACTTTCATTCTAGATATTTATATAGAAAAGTATCTTATACAATACACCTAAAGTAAAATGTATCTTTTTTTGTCAAAAAAATCAAAATTTGGCAAACACGCAACATGTACGCAAAAGGTTTCTTAACCCGAACTGCACCGGAAAACAAATAAAAAAAAAAAAATAATAACGTTAGAACATAGCATGACGTGCTCATTTCTTTATATACAATTGCAAATTGGACTGAACTTTTTTTTCAGATACATTTCTATCTAAAATGATAGCAGCACGTACGCTTACACTTTGTACTACTGTTTTTTTTTTCTTTGACAGCTAAAAGTGTCAGCATACGTTTTATCTCAAAAGCAAATGTCGCCACTGTAATTTAATAGACTGCGTTGTACTGCTTTTGAATTTTAAATAAAAAAAGCAAAGCAAATACAAATTTTGTTTGTTAGATTTGTAATTAAATTGACTTGAGCAAAATTTTAAAAAAAAAAATTTATGTCAAATTTAATTTTATTAAATTATTTATTAATTACTTTGAGCTTAAAGTCGCTAAATAATAATTAAATGTCAAAACCGTTGAGATTATATCACAAAAATATTTTGCTTTGTCTTTGACGCTATTTTTTGTCATGCTAATTTTTGTTAGCTAAGCTAAGAAACAACAGAATCGTAAGATTTGCTTTTTTGTCTATTTTGAAGTCTTAGCTTATGCAAATGAATCACAACGCGTTTTGTGTAGGATTTTCCGGTTTCACTTTCAAAAAAATTCAAAAATAAACAAAAAAAAAAAATTCAAAATAAAATTCTGCACATTAAGGAAATGTCAAAAGTGCTTTCAACTGTGACAAAAAGTAAAAGTGATGCATTTTGTTTAGATATTTTATATGCAAATTTAAAGAAAGATGATGTCATTTATTATTTTAAAAGTTTTGATTTTATTATTCTTCACATACAAAGATACAAATTATTCACATAAGATACAAAATTTATTTTTAATTTAATTGTAGCAATAAATGTTTTTTTTTTTTTTTTTGGAAATTAGTTATAAATTTATTTTATTAGTTGCTTTGTTTGTTTGTGCTGCACTTGACATTCAAACCTTTTTACCGTTAGCACATTAAATATTATAAATTTTTTTTTTGTACTTCAAAACCATTTTAAGCATATTTAATTAAATTAGTTATTTATAGCTTTAGATACAATATACATATCTGAAATCTTGACAACAAAATTTTGCTAATTAAAGTTTTAAGCTGGATTTACTGGATTAACTGGCAATTAAATAGACAAAAGCGATTAGATTAATCTAAGTTAAATGAGCATCTTTTGGTGCTTGAGTAGTTTTGGAAATTCAAGAATATAAAATTATATAACTGCCAAGTTTAGATACATTTTATTAAATTTTTTTTAATTAGATAAATAAATTCGTGTTCGAAGATTCTTAGTTATTTGAGATTGTTGTATACAATATTTTTTATTACTATTGGAGAATATTATTTAGAATCCTTATACAAACCTACCTCATATGTTCGCGGTTCTTGGGAAATGTATTATTATGATGAAAACGAAAAATGAAAAAGGCAACGGGAACAGCGTTTCATTGTCCCGCCACAACAACTCATCATTGCTATAATTTGTATTAGTTATTTAAAGCCAACCGATCTGGAAAGCTAACTCATGAATTACAAATCATGACTTTTAAATTTCTACAAATTTACAATATGTTGTTTTTGTTGTTGTTTTGAAGACATTAAAAATATCTACTTTAGTGTAATAATAGATTACAAGGATTTGTATTCAATATCCAGGTTTGCATTCCGGCTGTGTTGCTTTTACCCAAAACGATAACCTTGCGTTCAATGCCCTTTTTAATTTAACTTGAGCTCTTCAATGTTTTATTTTATTATTAAAAAGCGTCCGTTAAGCCTATCTTAAAAAAAAAAACATGCAAACTGATTCATCAATATGAAAATCCAGTTTATGACAATTTAGTTTTAAAGGAAAATAAATAAAATATTTCATATGTGTATTTTATATTGCATATTATAAATTTTATTTAAATCACAAAATTCAAAATTAGTTATGCTTTTCTAACTTTTATAGTTAATGTTCCTAAGCGGATTTAAATGTTAAAGATACAAACCAAATTGTTAGTTCAAATCTTTAACGTTGAATAAATTCATTTTATTATTTTAGACGTTGTCTTTTATATAACAATAAACCCTAAGATACATCTACTGCATGTGACGAACTTGACCTTGGACAAAATTTTTGTATAAAAATAAATTTTTATTTTTTTTATAAACAGCAAATTTATTTAACCAAAAATATTGTTTAAGAAATGCATTTAAATTTAGTTTAAAAAAAAATATTAAAATAAATATAATAATTTATTCTTTCTTTTCTGCTTGCAGGTGAGTAATTTAATGCAGCGATTACATTTAAACAATGAAATACGCAAATTTAATTCAGTTTCTTTTGTAAATAACAAAGGTATGCTATAAAATTTAATAAAAAAAAAAAACGAATGATGCTTTGCAGTTCATGTCATTGAGCAAGTTGCATTTAAAAATGCTGCAGGTAAAATGAAAATTAATATAAAATGTATCTGACCTTGAAAATGTAAAAGATACACAAAATATATAAATTCGTTGCCGAAAAAAAGGGCGCAATTAAAGCTAAAAAACTGGTTAGCTGCACTCAAAAGCAAAGACAACGCAGTTTAGTCAATCAGCGCGAGCGCAGCACAGCACAGTGCAGCAATTAATAACAACTTTTTTAATGTGTTTTGTGACATGCTGATGCAGCTACAAGATACAAGATACAAAATATGCTTGCACATTATTCAACGCTTTATATCAAAGCTATACAAAAAAAAAAAAAAACACATCCTCAGTCGTATGTGTCGTTCTTGTTGATTTGTTGCTGTTGTTGCGCTTGTGGCGGCAACTTCAGTTGCAACAATGTTCACGTATAAGATACATTTTTATTCTTACGAGTATCTGCATATTTTTTAGCGGCTGATTGAGTCAGTAATGCGTTATGCTACGCATTTCAATGTTTTTGCCACTCAACTAAAAAAATCAGTTTTAAGCGTTAACGCCGCGGGTAGGCTTTTAATATTAGTATTGTATCTATAAGATACATTTTTTGTATATTTTTATATATTTTATTTTGTATTTAATGTGTAAATTATACGCTGCTGTATCTTCACTGCTCAAATTTGACCCACTTATTAAGTTTTGCAGCAAATATTTAAATACTATTTTGATTATTTATAATTTATTTTATTTTGTTAGATATTATTTTAGCTACTTGCTTACTTTGGAAATAAAAACAAATTATAATTTAAACAGCAGCAGTTCGGCAGTTAGCTTTAGTGGTTTGTGTTATTTTTTTGAGTAGCTGACTGCAGTGTTAAGTGGCATCACTGTTAAGTGGCAACACTTAAAGTCGATAAAACATAAAATAAAAAATTTTAAATAAATGATAAATAGTTTATTTTGAAGTTGTTGTGAAGAGATTTTAATTTGCATTGATATTTGCTTGATAAAAATAAAAAAAAATACTCAAGTATATCAAAATCTTTATATGAGCGCTCAATAACTACCAAATTTTCATTGTTTCCAAAATGCCAAAAGGGATGGATTTACCAGACATCCCTGTATATATTTCGTTATTTAGAAACACTATCGGTTAATAATGAAATTTATTATTATTTTCAATACTGATATCTTTCATGCTTTGAAAAATCCAATCGAGTAAATGTCTGTTAAAATTTATAAAATAGAATATTGGAAGAAAAAATAAACCGATCATTTCTTAACAAGTAATACGTCAGGTATAATTGTCCGAATGAAACTTAGAAATTGTCAAGTATAATAAGTATCGAGAGCTGTTCCCAACAATATTCGAAAATGTGCTGGTCCAAAAAGTATTTCAGTAAGAATTTTTACAGCGTCCCTCTTATTCAGGGTTGTCTCACAAATTCCCTTTGTTTGTTTGCTCTATCTCTGCTATATTTCAATGAAATAATGAATACAATTCACAATTAGTTTATACTTCGTTTATATTTTTGATTAGCACATCCGCATTTCTCTTCAAAGCATGATTTTGGAAAGCACTTGAAAAACTTGATTTCCAAAATCATGCTTCGAAGAGAAATGCATACATTTTTTTTTAATTGTGATTGAACTTATTGTGAATTATATTCATTATTTAATTGATTTTTAAAAGCGATGTTAAACCAACTAAAGGAGATTTAGTGTGACACACCTGATTATTAATTTCAATTAAATTTTTTTAAGTTCTAAATGAGCCACTTCAGATACGTATTTAATAATCTTAAAAAGCCAATTACCAAGCGCATTATCTGAATTCTATTTCGGAGTGCAAAATCGTAGACTCTGAAGCCTTAAAGTAAATATAATCTAAAGCAACAGGCCTCTGTTTTAGATTGTGTTTATTTTAAGTGCCAAAGAGGCGTTTTTGGTGTTTTATTCTTTTAAAAAATTTTGAATTGGAATGTGCTACTACGTTCTATGGGCGTTTCGGCTGCTCTTTCGGCTCCTTTCCGTGCACGCTTTTCGGTGGCATTTTTGTACCTTTTGTTGTGTTGGGGCGAGTATTAAAACATACAGAAAAGCACTAAAAAATACCTGTTTTGTTTTTATTGTTTTTTTTTTTTTATTGCAGCGGCACCAAAATATGTTGGGGCTAGTACAAAAACAATTTTGTATGGGAAAATTAGAAAATGGACCTCACAAATGAACCGAATGTGTCTAATGTATTGTTTTAGTGTTCTATAATCAAACTTGCATTGCTGCCTTTCAAATGAAAACAGTTTTGCACTCAATGGTTGAATGGTTTTAAAGTCCATAGCGGACATAGAAATATTTTTACTATTTTTTATAGAAATATTTACTTTACTAATATTTCAAAACGATCAAACATTTTTAACCAGATGCAAATCTAATCTCATACAACAATTCAAAGCCTCTTTTATATCCAAGCCCTTTTTAAAAGGCAAACCTTAAATTTATTTTTCTATGCTAAACAGCCTAATAGATGCGTGCTTTAGACAAATCAATGAAATTTTGAAAAACTTGAAAATTGATTGGTGGTATGCAACATAGCTGAACTTGCAGCGCCTGCCATATGACAACGACCTCATATGTCAACAATTGTGTGTGCTTTTGACGCTGACGTTGATGATGACGATGATGATGATGATGGTGTTGTTTGCTGTCTAAAATAAAATTTGTTTTTATTTTATTGATTATAATTTTAAGCGATTTTGTTCGTTGCATGATAGCTGCTAGTGTGTATATTCAGAGCAGCAGCTTAATGCAGCGTTGTTTATTATTTCCCACACGAATAATATTGTTTTTTTTTAAATAAAATTTTTAACTATAATTAATAAAACAAGCGCTACAAAGTTATTTCGCAATTTAAACATGTCAATCACGCCTTTGATTTTTAGCTAAAAAAAAAAAACGACAAACTTCTTCTTCGAAAATTGTTACAAATTAAAAAAAAAAAAACTATGCAACTGACATGCTTAAATCAACAATTTTTGAAAAAAGCCAAATAATTACAGATGCTTTGCTACTTAAACGCTTAAACGTTGACAGCAACTTAAATGTCTTGCGTTTTTTGATGCGTTATAATACGCCCTGAGGCATATTTTTAAACTAAAAATATATTCAATATTTTTTTCTCAATGACCTTGCGCAAAAAAAAAAAGGAAAAAAATTTATATTTTTTCTTCATTGACTTGAGCATTCTTCTTCTAAAAATGAAACCTGTAACTTAGTCAATTTTTTGTATCTATAAGATACTTTTTTTTTTTTGTATCTCAACCAAAGTAATAATGTTGTAGCTTTTCGTGTTTGCCGTGTTAATTAGCATCATTTGTTCGTTATTAATTTGAAATAATTATAAATTTCATTTTTGAATTTCTAAAGGCAACAACTGCCAACTTTTTGTTTTCATAATTTATGTTTTTTCTGCAATTGGATATTTTTTTTTTTTTTTTGGGAACACCCCAAAAAAAAAGTTTTCAATAGCAAAGACTAACCTTAAACTGACAGCTTCATTTATATTTCTTTCAATGTTTTAAATGTCAATACACACGCCTTTAGATACATTTTTATTAAAGCAGACAAAAGAATTAGCGCAAAAGTTGCTTACTTAATTTTATTTAAAAAAACAAAATGAGTTGCGGGTATAACGTGCATTGTAAATTAATAAATTTAAAAATAATATTAAACTTCGTATTTTTTAATTGGGAAAAATTTAACAAAAAAAGCATAAACCAATTAATTACTTTAACACAATTTGAAGGTTATCTACTGTTCACTTTTTTTTTTTACACCAAATAAATGAAAAATGTTTGATCAGAGCTTATTAGGTGTGTTTAAATATTAAAATGATTACAAAAAAATAAATAGAAGCATAAATACTACAATTAAATGAGTCCGTCTGTCTATCGCTCAGTGAGATACTTTATACAAAAGATACAAGTACAAATTTTTTTTTTTTGTACTTTCATCAGCACGAATAATGCGTTGAGACAAGACAATTTAATAATATTTGTCTGCCTTTTCATATGACCGTCTGTCTACTATATGAACGTCTATTCATATGTCCGTCTGTTCACATGTCTGCCTAACCATATGTTCGCCTTTCGATATGCCCTTCTCTGTGCAGTGTCTATAATATTCAAGAAGCTCAAAATCATAAATATTTTAAAGGTTGTCATGTTTAACTTGTTTAAAAAAAATAACAATTTAGTAATTTTTTCTTTAAAAGTGAAAAAAAAATTTTTACCAATAAATTTTCCATTTGGGTTCATAGTTTAGGGCATGGTTTTTGATTTGATGAAACCATGCAAATGAGTCGTTATTCTTTTATATTGTTCTGCTCTTTGCCATATAAAATAAATCTACGATGAATATCTCTGCTAGATTGTTTCACCTTCTCAAAAAAGCCAGTACAATGCCAGAAAAACGTATTAAATATTTTTAATGGCTAATATATCTGCCCGATATAAACTACGGTAGCAAAAATAAATCAAAGAATTGAATCAACAAACTTTGTGGTCTCTTTGAAAAATGTCTTCCTTTTTTTGGTTGTGGGCACTCTAATGTAACCGGTTGTGGGCACCCTAATTTACCGTACCATGACACCATCTAAACCATCGGCAAAGCACACCAAATATTGTGTTTTTCATTGAGAAGACGATGAGTAGTGAGAAAACTTGTCTTCCCTTTTTTGATTTTAATACTCTGCATCCAAGGAATAAAAAGGTATATTAGGTTTGTGCAAATGTTTGTAATATGCAGAAGGAGGCATGGTATACCCTAAAAGTCACTGCAAGGAGAGTCGATATAGGTATGTCTGTCTGTCTATCCGTCTGTCCATATGGCCGTCTGACTTCTAAGAGAGATTATCTCGGAGGCTATAAGAGATAGGGCCACAATATTTTTGACACCTAAACTCTCCTAGGCCATCAAGTGGTCATTTACAAATGGTCTAAGTCCCATTTTAAGGAACACCTCCCATACAAATCTTCTCCAAATTTTTGGGTTTTTGCATAAAAACTCCTTTGGGTACAGGGTATCTTACAGTCGCATATACTCGACTTCAGCGTTCTTTCTTGTTTTTTTTTTCTGCCATTAAAGACTCTTGAAATTATTTTTGGTAGTTTTTTTATATATTTTTAATTTTTTATAAAATTTTTTTAGGGTGCCCACAACCGGGTACCAAATTTGAATCAAAATTTGAATATCTTTGATCTTATTGAAGTTATCAACTTGCTTCTTTTACTGAAATTTAGCTAAAACATCTAGCTTTCCACTATGTATACATGTGTATGCATAGTAACATTTGTTCTAAAGTTGTAAGCTAAAAACAAAAGGGTGCCCACAATAGGCACACTTCTTTAAATACAAAATAAATCTATATTTATTAACTTAATCTTATTTTTTTGTATTCATAAACAAAGCACTTGCTGCAACACACAAAAACAAACACGTGCCTTTAAGAATAAACAATTTATACAGACATATTAAGTGTGTAGCTGGTAGCATTACAAATAAAGCTGATTTCCAGCTGTGTTCCTTTTTTTTTTTTTTGACAAATAAACAAAAATTTCCATTCAGCTGCCAAAAAAACACATATATGCATGTAGACATTAGACACTTCATAATATTAGCTGATTTACTCCTACTTCAATATGTCACTTGAATTGAGGCAATGATACAAATACATATATCAAATGTCACAAACTTAAATACACATTCAAAAGAAGATACTTTTTTGTCAAAAATTTAAGACAAAATTTTTGTTTTATGTAAAAGCAATACGCCTACAAATATACAAAACATTTAGTTTCTGCATCTTTAAGATACTTTTATAATATATATTACCAAATTTGCATTTATCTTATGAGTCAAGTGTCTGTCTGTGTTATGCCACAATGAAACGACCTTAAAAAAAAAAAAAAAAAAATTGATGAGCGTTTTATTCATCTACATATTTTTTGTTGCGTTCATTTTTTAGCGTCTTTATTAGACTTGTTTTGAATTTGAAATACATTTAGATCCGGTTCGATTGTGTGTGTGTGTTCTACAAGCAAAATGTCAAAGACGCAAATTAACAAAAATGAAATAAAATAATAAAAGAATTTTGTAGACAAATTGAACTATGTATGTGATTCTATGCCTAGTTGCACCTTTTATGCTAATTTTTTTTTCTTGTGTTAATTATAAAAAAATTAATGCTGATTTCAATTTATTTGATATAGTCGTCATATGTAAAATATTTTTGATTTTCGAAGTTATCTTTGATGCCAAAAATGTCAAATGCGTCAACGAAACTATGCTAATAAGTTTAAAACTTTGACATTTAGCTGCAATTATTGATTGCTGCGTATCGACGATTATGCAGCTTAATATTTTAGATTTTGAGCGTAATTGCAAAGAAATCATTTTTATTGATAAGTAGTATGGAGCTCTATAGCCGGGTAAGCATGAAGAAACTGCACCCAGCGATATTAAATATCATTAAATGAGGCTCGAGAGCTCTTGATCTGAGAAATTTTTCTATGGATTTCTTTTCACGATATCGGCAATATTAACGATAATATAGCGGCAAACGTGATTTTAGTTTTTATGGGATTTCGGCACACAGCATTGATTGAGCATATTTCAAATAATTAAAATTTTTTTTTTGCTTATAATATCTACATATATGCTAGAATTTTTTAAAAATTTTTTTTCGTCATAAAATTCTATCAATTCTTTTCTTCCAAAAATTTGAAATATTTTTTTTTTTTCGACTTCTAATTTGTAAATATTTAAGTCTCTGCAAAAACTGTTCGCTGTTAATTTTTTCAGATTTTTAAAATATGTGTAAGGCATTTAAAATCGATTATGCAACATGTATCTTTAAGATATTTTTCTATCTTTTTATTAATATTATTTTATTTCTACCATATTTCACAGGCCATCGCTTGCATTCTTGTGCAATGCGCTATCTCTGCTAAATTTGATGCAGAGAATCGTCGTCTTATTCTTGATATTAAAGATCAAAAGACAACGAATCAGCAATATTATTCGTCAAATTTTGACACAAGTAAGTAATAAAGTTTATAATTTTTTTTTTGCGCAAATTTACTAAACAAAAATTTTCATACAAATTTCAAAATTCAAAATTATAATTAAAAAAAAAAAAACAATTTTTGTAAATTTTTTTAGTACTTTCCATAAACTCTTTTCTACATACATTTATCTAACTATCTCTATCTATCATATGCAGTTAGTTATTTTGTGTAATCACCCTGTATTTTGTAGTAGTTTATCAGTAGTTTAAGTAAAAATATTTTTTTCATGTGTTAGTTTGAAATTGATTAATTAATTCAAATTAAAATTATTTAAATAATTAATTTAAAAAAAAAAAAAATTATTTATTGTCGCTTATAATCATCTCAGTTGTTTAGAGACGACAATGAATCTCATATAAAAATAAAGTAATAATAATTAAAAAATTTTAACATATTAAAATTTAATTTAATTATTTTTTTTAATTTTGTAGTAGCTTTACTAAACATTTGTAGTGTATCGACAACTAGTTGAAACAACAACAACAACAAATAAAAAAAAAAAAAATTAAACAACAACAAACAACAAAATATTTCCACCCACCAAAACCAACAACAAAACAACAAACCACCAACTTGTAAATATTATCAACAAATACGCTCTTTTTATATATATATATACTATTTCTCTCTCTCTTTCTTTCTCTCTCTACTGTCTCTCTTTCTTTTTTTTTTTTTTGTATTTAAATATTTTGTAATATTTATTTTGAATAAAAAAAAAAAAAACTTTTATTAGTGGAGAAAGTTACATAAAAAAAAGCGCTTCGCATACTCATCCTCAACATCATCAAAATTTCCCTATACAAGACACAAAATTTTAGGCAAAATATAGCGAAAAAATAGAAGTTTGATAAAGTTAGGAGCAGATTTCAGCAGTTTTTCAATCATTTTTAATATATTAAATATTTATCTCATTTAAAAGTCGAAGACTTATAGCTGAGATAAATAAATTAAAAAAACTTCCAACACTATAATAACTAAATATATCCCAAAATATTCCTAAAAAATACCAAAAACAAAAACAAAAAAATCTTGACAACACTGCCTATTACACACAAAAACTGTACCCGTATACCAAATTAAAACTAGATGCCTATCGTTATGGTTACGATATTGGTAAAACCGGTAATTTCCATCACGAAACACGCGGTCCGGATGGTGTTACATATGGCTGTTACGGTCACATCGATCCATATCATCTGTTGCGCGCTACACACTACGTTGCCGATGCACATGGTTATCGTACCGTTGAACCAGAAAAGCCCGTTGAGGTCTTTCCACCCGGTGAAATAGAGACAAAGGAACATAAAATTGCCGGTGTTGTGCTGGAATGGGACAAACTCTACTTTCCAATTGGTTGTGGCAAATTTGCCGGTGGTGCCAGACCAAATATACCATATATAATTGTTGAAGATGTACGTTTGTTGACGTCGTGAAATATATTTGTTTGAAACAAAAAAAGTAATTAATTTACAGAAAAAGCAGCAACATGATTTGACACCAGGCTTCTCCATGTTTACCTCAACACCGCTGCGTGGTTCAGATGTTAAGAGTCTTCCAATACGTTATGGCGAAAGTGGTGGCACTAAGCAACGTGTCTCTGGTGGTACTGGTCTTTTTGATACAGGCAAAGGACATACTTACGAGGGTACACCAGGCGTACAGGCACCCCTCATTCCAATCGGTAGCAGCACTACCTCCAGGCGATAATAGTGAGCAGTTTGTTTGTTGCGCATAATGAAAATGTGTACAATAACCCCAAAAAAAAGGACGACGTTTTCATAGTAGTCTCTATATATATGTGTTACAGATAATGGTCAATATAAGCATGAAGCCAATCCCTATGATCATGTTATAGGCGCACAAGGCGGCCATGGCGGATTTGGTGCGAATAACAATAATCAGGGTCCGAATGGGCCGAGCGGTGGTTTTGGTAGTGGCGGTGGTAGTGGTCCAGGTGGTCCAAATGGTCCTAATGGGCCTGCGGGTCCTAAAGGTCCAAATGGACCTAATGGTCCTCCCGGTCCCAGAGGTCCAAATGGACCACTTGGTCCACCCGGACCACCAGGCCCGCCCGGTCCTTTCGGCCCGACTGCTGACGGCACTGGAGCAGGCAAATACACACCTGGCCCTCTGGGTCATGGTGATGCCTCAGGAAAACCGGTAACAGGAACAGGCGGCGGTTTTGGCGCTGGCGATCGTTATAGCACCGGTACGGGTGGCGGTAACGGTCAAGGTGATCGTTATAGCACCGGTACGGGTGGCGGTAATGGACATGGTGATCGTTATAACAACGGCAATGGCGCTGGCAATGGTCAGGGCGGTCGTTATAATGATGGCAATGCTGTTGGCAGTAGTCATGGTGATCGTTATAATAGCGGTAATGGTGCTGCTGATGGTCATGTTGATCGCTACACTAGCGGACACGGTGATCGTTACG
Organism: Leucophenga varia; assembly: GCA_018903435.1. NCBI lineage: Eukaryota > Metazoa > Arthropoda > Insecta > Diptera > Drosophilidae > Leucophenga > Leucophenga varia. The sequence goes on along the minus strand of JAEIFJ010002356.1, from coordinate 180,492 downwards.
GCAGCGGCAATGCTGTTGACAGTGGTCATGGTAATCGTTATAGCAGCGGTAACGGTGCTAATGCCGCTCCTGGCACTGGTGCCGGACACGGTGCTGGCGATATTCATGGCGCTGGTGATCACCATAACACTGGCAGTGGTGGCGCATATACGCTCATTAATGGTATACCTGCCAAAAACTACGAAAACGATTATCAACAGCCGCATACCGGTTTTCCTGAGGCCTTCGGATACAAACAAGGTTAGCATTCAACAGCTGCTGCTGCTGCTGCGTTTACTGCGAAAAGACATTTGAAGCAGTGCTCTGCTATAAATTTTGCAATAATTTTGGAGTTCTTTAATTGAAAAAGAAAGAAAAATCGCTTTGTTTATTTTTTTAGTTAATTTTCTATTACAGCAGTTAAAATATTGCATTCAAATTTCTTTGCGCAGCGCTTAGTCTTTAAGTCTCAAGTTTACCACATAAAAAATTATGCTTTAAATTTAAATAATTTTTTTTTTTGTTTACTTTTTAAGCAGTTTTTTTTACTTTCAGCTCAAACAGTTTTTGTTTTTTATGACCGTAACCGCACTTTTTAAAAAAAAATTTTGTTTCCTATTTTATATAAATTGAGGCACTGAAACTGCAATTAGGGCACTCCAAAAAAAATTTCAATATCAAATTTGCACTTTTTATTATCGAATTTATATATATTTTTTCTATACTATTACTCTCGCTCGCTCTCTCTCTCTCTATATATCTCTCTCAATATATATCTTTGCACATGACCACCACAAGAAAAATAAATTCAAGTTAAAAAAAAAAAGCTCCTTCTGATTTATATTTATATATTTTTTTGGTACTTATCAAAGTTTGATAAGTTTATCGCAGAAAAAATTCACTCATAAATTCACCACAAAGCACAAAAAAAAAATTCACCTTATATATAAAAAAAAAAATGCACCATGAACTCATATACACCACACACACACACCTACACAACAAAACACTTTTCATATGATTTTGCACTATACACACACAACACACATGCACATGCACCCAGCCACGCCCACATATACCGCTTCAGCAAATATTAAAACTAATTATTTTATTATTCTACTAATTAATTTTTTTTAATTTTTTATGGTGTATGTATTACGAGGTTTGTTAAAAAAAATATTTTTTTTTTAAAGTCTCATCCATGGGACTCACAGTAAAGATTCCAAGCTTCCAGATTATAAAAAAATTATAAATTTTTGGATTTTTTAACAAACCTCAAATTTTTTTTTATTTAAAATATTTTATTTTTGATTTCCCACTAATTAAATTTTAAAAAACTAATTTCACATACTCATAGAAATTCACACTACTAATCCATGGATTTATCTTTGGTATAATTTAAATTTTGCATGCTTACAGTTGAAATTAGCATTTGTCTTTTTTTTCTTTATTAATTTAAGTGATTTTATTAGCAGTAATATTTATTAAATTTAGTAAAACTTTAAAGTAGTATTCAGTATTTTTTTAGTTTCTAGATTTTTGTTTGTAGTTAAATTTAATTTTATTAATTAAAAAAAAAAAAAACATTTTTTATATAAAAAACCCATACTAATATGTGTATTCTGAATTTGTTTGTCTCTTATTTTAACTAGAAAATGGTAATTATAGACAAAGAGATAACAGTGGTCGTTACGATGGTAAGTATTTTGTGAAGATTATGCACTATTTTCGGAATTATATTAATATAATTTTTTATTTTTTATTGCAATATTTAAGGTGGCGGCAACGGTAAATATTATCATGATGATTCTGGCAAATATGTACATGTTGAAGGTCCCACTGGTCCACCAGCACCACCATATGTGCACGTTATTGGACCCGAAGGCGGTGAAGGCGGTTTTGGCGGCAATGGCGATGGCGGCGGCGTAGGACCTGGCGGCCCTAATGGACCTGGTGGCCCGAAAGGTTTGCTAAACGCGCATAAAAATAGTTTAGTATGTATCTTTAATTTAGTTTATTTTCTAGGACCTAATGGACCCAATGGACCACCCGGCCCACCTGGCCCACCTGGACCTAAAGGTATATTATTATTTTTTATGCAACATTTAAAAAACAGTTTGCTAACAATGCTTAATTTTTTGACAGGACCACCTGGCCCACCCGGACCAGATGCACCCGGCCCAAAGGGACCTAAAGGTTTGCTGTTTAAATAAAAAAAATATTAGTTTTTGAATGCTTATTAAACAAATATATATCAAATTGTTTTTTTTCAAGGACCCTACGGACCACCTGGACCACCCGGCCCAACTGCACCCGGACCATATGGACCACCTGGCCCACCTGGTCCACCAGGCCCAACACGTCCCGGTCCACCAGGTCCCCCAGGCCCAACACGTCCCGGTCCACCAGGTCCTCCAGGTCCAACACGTCCTGGTCCACCAGGACCACCAGGACCAACACGTCCCGGTCCACCACCAACTGATCCCAGACATTCTGATAAGGAGACACCCGGTTACCTGCCGCCTATAGATCATACGGGTAAAATCACCAGACCACCAACCTCAAGCTCTTACATTGACATTGCACCACCACCACAATTAGTTGTTAAGCCACAACCCACACCAAAACCACATTACGATGTTATTACACCTAAACCAACACCTAAATTAACCTATATTCCTCCTTTTTCTCCTCCCATTACCGCTCCTACTCCGAAACCACCAACCCCTAAACCAATTCTACATATTACGCCACCGTCGCCACCTCAGCAACCAAAGGTCCCGGCTATCACTATTGAGAAGATCACACCACCCAAAAAGAGCATTACAACGACGACAACGACGACGACGAACACGAAAAAACCTGTGACTGTACCGAATTACATACCACCGACATACATTGAAAAACCACGCCCTACACCTGCACCAATCAAGACTTACGAACCAATAGTATCGACTCCTAAAGTTACACCCCCAGCCCCCGTGAAGAATAACTGCAATTGTAATGCCCCCAATCCTAATTCGGCCTTTTTATCTGGCTGCAATGCTGGACCAACGAATTTTGGTAGCATAATGAACACAATGTCACTAACACAACTGCCCGCTCTGCCCTACGTACCTGGTAAACCTGCTTTCTATCCGGCCGATAAACTTCCTAAGGGTGCCATTATCACATTTATGCCAGTTGTCATATTGCCGGAAGCATTGCAAGGTAGCTGCGGCAACGATTTCAGTCACGAAACCATTGATCCATTCCCATTGGGTGTACAACCAGCAAAGATTTCGGAAGCCTTCAGTCTACACTCGTTATTCTCGGGACAAGGACCAAAGGATCAATGCATGTGCCCATGCTCATGCACACAAAACCTTCCAAACAAGCTACACAAAAAACGCGAAACGGAAACAGAAACGGTCAAGGCTGCTGTTGAGCCCGTTGATATTGAAGCTGCTGCTTCAAAGCCCGTCGAAGTAAAGGAAACACCTGTTGCTGACGCCGCTGTTGTTGAAACAGAGAAATTGACTGCCGCTGTTGAACCTTTGGCCACGGAAGCCTCAAACGAAAGCAAAGTTGAGGTTATTGCTCCAGCTCCAGTGGTCGAAGCCGTTGAAGAGAAAAAGCCATAAATAAATTAAAAGGCAACGATGATGTTGACCACAAAGACGACGACAACAAACGTTGACAACGATAATCAAAAACGAACGAAAGAACGAACGAAGTAACTATCCTAGCTATCCAAATTCCTGTTCCGTTCCGTTCTGTTCCAAATATTCCTCAAATCAACGTTTTCATCTTTCTGCGTCACATCTATTCTTCGTTTCCATTCACCTATTACGACTACAGTTAAATATTTGTAGTTTTAGGTTTAAGCACTTTTTTTTGAGAATACTCCTGAAAATATTGTGTTCATTCCCATTGAGGATATCTTTTCGCGTAAGCGTTCTAGTTAGAATATGAAATTTTCGAAAATATTCTCGTTTTTGTAAATGTTTTAATTTCGCGTTTTAAATTTTTTTGGCAAATCTTGATAAAAAAAAAAAAAATCTGTCTAAATCTAAAAGCTTCCGCTACCTTGTTAATCAGAAATAAGAGCAAAAAGAAAAAAAAAATGTTATAAGAAAAAAAATCCGAAAATCCGAAAAAATCTTGTTGTGACATGTTTGTTTATTATGCATTTTATTATTTTTTATTATTTTTAGTTTCTTTATTTTTTTTTTTAATTTTTTGAAATTTTAATTTTTTATAATTTTAGTATATAGTTTATTTAATGTCTACTCTAATATTGATTGAGACGGATATATGATTGTTATGTCGAAAATTTAAATAAAGTTTAAGATAAAAAGAAAATAAATAAAGCATGAAATATTTTCTTGGTATAAAAATAAAAAAAAAAATCTTTTATTATTCTTTCATTGTGAAAAACAATTTTATGACGTCAGACGTCTGCACTGTAATGACACTAAAAAAAAAAAATTGGAAAGAAACGATTTTTTATAAATTGTATTTCACAGAAGAAATTTTATAGATCAGCCACTTATCTCTTTAGCGAACGCATGACCAAATTGTATTCGTACAAACTACAGCCTACTTTTAGATTCGGCTAAACAGATCTTAAAATACAGCGTAGAAGTATGCAATAGAAAATATTTTGGTTTTAGCTTATACACTGAAAAAAAAATAATTTGTGGAAAATAGTTTTTAAATGAATCTCGAAAGTTTTAAAACGAAGCAAAGCCAAAACTAATTTTGGATATTATGTGTGACATCATAAAGAAAGCTCACGTATCAAATTTGAAGCTTTTTGATTGAGAAATAAGAATTTTTTTCAAAATGGGATATGGGTTTGTAGGGGTATTAAATATTTGTATACTGTAGATGTTGCATGGTATTAGAAGTGTTTTTTTTAATTTATTTTACAGATTAGCTGACTTGTAAACTGAAATTCATTCATCTGCGTCTCATAGTTTTTTGACATGTATACCATATATATATGACATGTAAGCCATATATATATGACATGTATGCCATATATATATAGACATGTATGCCATATATATATGACATGTATGCCATATATATATGACATGTATGCTATATATATATGACATGTATGCCATATATATATGACATGTATGCCATATATATATGACATGTATGCCATATATATATGACATGTATGCCATATATATATGACATGTATGCTAGTATATATGACTGTATGCCATATATATATGACATGTATGCCATAAATATATGACATGTATGCCATATATATATGACATGTATGCCATATATATGACATGTATGCTATATATATGACTGTATGCCATATATATATGACATGGCTGCCATAAATATATGACATGTATGCTATATATATATGACATGTATGCATATATATATGACATGATGCTATAGATATATAAATTATGATTATTTATTTTATATGTATATCCCGTTAAGCGGTAACATAACAATCAGCTGGCTGGCTTATATAGCTGGTGGCTGGCTGGCATAAACAATATATGACTGTATGCCATATATATATGACATGTATGCCATATATATATGACATGTATGCCATATATATATGACATGTATGCCATATATATATGACATGTATGCTATATATATGACATGTATGCCATATATATATGAAATATATATTATTTTTTATATGTATATCCCGTTAAGCGGTAACATAATAATCAGCTGGCTGGCTTATATAGCTGGTGGCTGGCTGGCTAGTATAGCTGGTGGCTGGCTAGTATAGCTGGTGGCTGGCTGGGCTGGTGGCTGGCTGGCATAGACAGGTATATGACTGTATGCCATATATATATGACATGTATGCCATATATATATGACATGTATGCCATATATATATGACATATAGTATATAGATTTTTTTAATTTTTCCGAATATCATGCAGCATCTTCCCTTTATGTACGTATTTATATGCGATGGTGCCACGACCTTTATACTGATTAATGATAATATACAAAAATATTCTTAAAAATATATTAAGTTCCATGCAACTTGGTACAATGGAAGTACACCCATCCGAGTTAAAAAAAAATATTTAATGAAAATGCCAACAGCTGCACTAGCCTGCTCCAACCGGGACAAAGGGAGCCTTTAAGCTCTATCCATTGTGGTAATATGTAATTCCATAAATTGTTGTCTTTATAGCGTCCTTAGTGTTGTGAGACATTGCACTAACTTTTGTTTCAACTGCAACATACACTTAATTATCAAGGGGATTGCAATCAGGTCTTCTGGTTACCAATGACAAGGTATGCCAATGACAAGGAACGTTTTTAGGGACCCACGTCTGAGTACTCCATATCTAATGAATCAGTGCGGAATGTCACAGGCTCAGGAGTACCAAAAATTTTCGGATTTACTTTAACGCCCTTTATGTAGAACATGTATATATGTAGTTCCATGTCGAAACTAAATTTATATACTCTTTTATAATACTCTTTTTTTGAGCTACTACTAAAATGCTTGGGATTTTTTAGTCAAACTTTGAAACCCTGATGTAATCTTTTATTCTCTGGTGTATTTTAAAAATCAAGAACTCTATGGCGTGGTACAATAATACAAGGTATCGCTTCTTCATCAAATAAAGCAACTTGTGCGTTGCTCGTGTGTAAAAAAGAGATAGATGAGAGAGAGACAGAAAATATAAACGCCTGAAGTTATGCATGAATTTTCGCAAGACATGTCATTCAAGAAGTCTTTCAAGGCATGTCATCAAAGACAACTGCAACATTGGTATAAAAATGACGACAACGACTTGTGTGGGTCTGTCGTCGGTATGTCATCGAGGAAAGAGACTAGTCATCAACGCAGCATTGATGCCATGTTGATGACTTTCTCGCCCGGGAAACGTGCTTCATAAACTTTTAAGTAGCAGCTTGACTCGATATTTAATTTAAGTGACGACTTTATCAAAAATTTTTTTTTGCGCGATAAAGTCGACTGTAAATGTTTATGTAGCCCAAGCAAAGGGAAAGTCCATTTTCAGTTTTTCAAGAATATTCGTTTATTTGTATATAAATATATTTTAAACTTCATGCATCGCTTCAAAACTTAAATTGTTTCTTAGAACGTTTACCTACGAATTCAACTTATGCTTTTTAGCTGCGCATTGAAGAAATAAATAGGCACCATTTTTTTTTTTTTTTTTGTGGCAAAATGGTCTTAAACTCAAAATGAATGCGTTCAAATAGGGAATTTTTTTAGAAGGAAGGATGCACGGTCAAATATGCCGCTTTCTTTGTACAAAAAATTGTATTTATAACAAACAAATTATTCAATTAGGCTCTAAATAGACAATATATTTGGCAGCCTTTCAGACTTGAGGATTAATCAAAAAAAAAATGTCTGTAGTAGAATTAAACTTACCAGTTTATATATTTGAAATTTTATCTGAAAAAAAAAATAAATCAAATTGTTAGTAAATTTGTATTCGTTTGGATGAACAACAACAAGAAACATTCATTCAAATTTTTGATTTCTAGTAAAGCTTCTTTCAATATTGTGTGACCTTGTAAAAAAATTTAAAGTTAATTTGAATATTAATAGTTCTAATGCAAGAAAAGTGCTTAAAAAATAATAGACTACATATTTACAATAGAATTAGAAACCTTCTTAGCAATTCAGAGGGCGTAAAATCGTCTGTTTTTGTATTTTTGTAATTGTAGGCGTAGTTATAATTTGCGATAATCTTTTCTTAATGCTCATAACAACTCATTTTAGTACATCAAAAACAATTACGTTGAACATGTTGGGTAAGTCAACTTGGCAAAGGGTTAAAAGTAACATAAAGATATTTATAGAGTTAGTACGTGAAAGCCAAACGATCGATTGTTTTATGAGCGAGTGCCATTATCATCATCGAGTGTAATTGACAAAACGTGCTAAAGCTAAAGTTTATTCTTTGCGACAGTTTCAAATCGGAATAAAGATAACTCAACTTGACTTGGCGTCAATAGATAGCGACGCTAAAAAGGAAATTACACAATATTTAAGTTAATTTGCATTTGTTTATATGTTTACTTAATGCGCTATAATTTATAGCATATTGGTTTCTTGAGACATTTGGCGTTGTTGAAAAAATGCCTTTTAAAAAGAACAGACGGACAGACGCACACTTTTGAAAGTGTTTACCTAAGTATTATAAACTTGTAAAGTGTATTATTGTTTTGGTGTAGTTTAACTATTTTCTTTTGTGTATCTTTTACTCATAGCGCATATAACACCTTCACATGCAACACAAACTTGCCGCGTTCAATATTTTTTTTTTATGAATGAATTTCAAGGGCTTTTGGTGTGTGTGTGTGTGTCAACAAAATACGAAAACTGGCACAAAAGAAAGCGCGAAAAACAAGTAAATAAAACAAACAAACAAACAAACAAACAAGCAAATAGTTAAGCGACAACTTGAAACAAAATACAGCTTTAGATACAGATACATTTACTATAAAAGTATCTGTAACGCGTATTTGTATCTTTTAACTATAAAATCGACGCAAATAGCACAAAAAATTAATTGATTAAAGTCAAATATTTAAATACGTACGAAAAAAAATAAAAATAAAATAAATGTACTACTCTTCACACGTAAATTAACTTTGAAAATTTGCCGTCGAAAATTTTTGACACATTCGTAAAAAAAAAAAAAATATTACAAAACCAAAAAAAATAAAATAAAAATTTCGTTGACAAACGATTTGTTATTGTTTGTTAAATTTAAAAAAAAAAAATAAATAAAAATAAAAATTAAGGCAACTTAAATTAAACAATAAACCATAGCGTCTCACTTGTAAAATATCTATTGCCCACAAATGCATTGAACCGCATTCAGACTCAAAGTAAATTCTCAATGCGAAAATGTTTCGTTTTTTCGTAGATTTACACAGCATAAAGTCATGTTTGACTTAAAATTAAACAAAGCGAAAAGGCATAAAAAATATCTTCTTGAAGTTGACTTTTAATTTTTCGTTGTTGTTGTTGTTGTTGTCATTGTATTTAGTTTAAAGCGTCGTATGAGTAATAAAACATCTCAACTCTTAACTGGGCAAAAGTTTTGCTGTCTCAAATAACGCTGCTGCCGCCGTCGTCGTCATACTCAACTCAACGCAACTCAGCCGGAAAATGAAAAATATAAATTGGCCGCATCGCTGGGAAACTGAATTATTTAACATTAAAACGTTGTCTGAAGTGGTTGGCTTTTTGTTGTTTTTTTTTTTTCTTTAAATTCTTTGTGATTTTATTTCATTCTAAGCTAAGAACGAACTTAGAAGTTGCTTGTATAAACTTAAAAAGTGAAATTGAAAGTGAATTAAAGTCTTTCGTTCGCGTTTCATAGAGATTCTTCTAATTTAACATTAAAAACTTTGCAAATATGATTTCTATGCCAAAAATTTGTTTTGTTAATGGTGTGTTTTGTTGTTTAATGTTCTTAATAATGCGAGGGATATTTAATAAGTCAGTGAAAATTGTTTGAAAGAAGTGAAATAATATTAAAATTTGAACTGTTTCGTTTCCTAAAATAAATTAAAATAATGAGTTGGGATGCATAATTTTCAAAATATGTACAGGTATGTTCTAAAAAACGTTAAGAAGTCGAAAACGTCTAGTTTACTTTGATTATATTGAATTGAAAATACACTCAAACATTTACAAACTTAATTTGATAATGTTATCAATGCAATATGATCTAATTATTAGCAAACTAGACGTTTTCGGCTCCTCAACGTTTTCTAGAACATACCTGATAAATTTTTAATAATTTTTCGTTACTCTAAAAGAATCAAAATTTTTGTTATGTAGGATCTAAAACATCAAAAAAAAAACTATGTTTACCATTACTTCGATAAGACATGACCACTAAAATAGCGAACCAGAGACTGGTAATAATGTATACGAAAGATTTTGGCATGTTGAATTTTTTTCATCATTACCCAGGATTTTCGAGATATTAAGGTGACAAAAAACACAAGTTTTTCCAATTTAAGGTTTGAATATCTTAAAAATTAAGGAAGTTGAAAAAATTCTGAAAACGAATTTAAAATCAGCATAGTTTCTTTCAGTTACTGGTTCTGAAAATTTCTGGACCCGAATTCTGGTCCTGAATTTCTGGTAATGATTTTCAATTATTGAAAAAAAAATATCGATATAGCTTTGATATTTTAGGAACAAATATGTAGTTGAAAATCTGTTGAAATTTTAAATTATGGAACTTGTTTTTTTGGGTGCCATATTATAAGGCTTTGATTTTTAGTTTATTAATAAAAAAAACAGGGCATGATACTGATTTCCGATGGGTTAAAAGAGCCCATAACGTTATGAAAGGAGGGACTAAGTAATACTCTTCTCGGAAACCAGATGTGATGGGCACTTTCGGGCTACAAAATCGTATTGAGCGCACAAAAACAAGTCTCATTAAAAAAAGGGGGAATTTTGTAATTATGTAATCGCTAAAATAGCCTTGGAAGATAAATTTGACAAAAAATATTCTAGAAGGTTTCTAAAAATGTAATATTCTGATTTGGGAACTCTATCTCGCTTAATTCGGGATTGGTTTTCACATTCGATTTTGACTCAGCTTTTGATACTGAGTCTCTTTCTGTTTGTTACATACATTTCCACAAACTTGAACCTGAACTTTACGGCTTGTTATAAAAGCAAAAGGAAAATCTTTCTTTCTTTTTATTTAAAGACTCTCACCTGTCATAAAAAAAATGGTCAAAAAAATCTATATTGGGTTTACATATGGGTCCCAGGTCCAAGTTCCGGAAATCCCTTGAACACCTTGAACGCCAAAAATGTTTTTTAACCATCTTTCAAGCGAGCCCTGTTTCAAGTCTCTACGTCTATTCATTCCAAATATATGGCTTTTCCGGTTTCAAGGCTCCATTAGGCCCCGGGTCAAAATGTTCTAAAACCCCGTCTAAGTGCTCACCTGTAATAAGATTAAGGTCCAAATTCCGGAAATCCCTTGAACATCTTGAACTCCCAAAAATGTTTTTTAACCATCTTTCAAATGAGCCCCGTCTCAAGTCTCCCGGGTCAAAATTTTCGAAAATCCCGTCTTGTTGCTTTGACCTGAATTCTAAAAAAACACAAACATAAATAAATTTTTTAATGTCTTTTTGTTCCAAATATTTTGCTTTTCTAGTTTCAAGGCCCCCATTAGGCCCCGGGTCAAAAATTGAGAATGAAACATAGCCTATGTCACTCGGGAATAGTGTAGCTTGCCAACGGTGAAGGAATTTTTAAAATCGGTCCAGTAGTTTCGTAGCCTATTCAAAACAAACAAACAAACAAACAAAAAATCAAACATTTCCTCTTTATATATTAGTATTGAAAAGTAAACTCCTTTGCTTTTTAATAGCCCTTACTCAAATTTTTCGTGACAAAACCTTGAAAATTTGAGATGATTAGTCATGGGCGCTATATAGTATGTTATAATGGCTTGTTCCATTTCAAATCTGTTGTGGGTGAACATAAAAACTTGATAATTTGCGGTAGGTTTGTAATGGGCTACTTCATAGAGTAAAAGGAGCTGAAGTTTCAAATTTTAGCTCAATATCTTTAAGACAGAACGAACGAAAGGTCTTGCAACAGACAGACGGACCTCGCTAGATCGATTCGTATATTCGAATATACATACACTTTCATAGGGCCTAAGATGTCTTCTTCAATGAGATAAAAATTTACCGACATTTTTGTTGGTTTTATATTTAAAAAATTTCGCTGACTTATTAAACACCCCTCGAAAAATAAAGTTCTTGCAACGATGACCATTTAATGATACGCTTGGGTTTACCTCATTTAGTACGTCATCAGCAGCATGGCGCTCTATATTGCAGCCGAGCAGCAGACAGCAGCAGCAACCGTAGCAGAGGCAAGGTCACAGGATACAACGACAGATCAGGCAACTTCAGCAACAAATGCAAAATGTAATTTAATAATTAATCATTTGAGCTTAGTTTTGACTAAGTCATTTGTGTAAATGTGTTGCTTAATTATGCTTTGTTTTGCAGTATTTAATTTAGGCAGTCTGTTAGGTCAAAATCCTAACTATGGCTATGGTTATGGCTATAACAGACCAACATATCCCGGCACTGGCTATTATCCAGGTGGTGGTGGTAGCACTTATTATCCTGGCGGCAGTGGCTATTATCCAGGTGGTGGCAGCACTTATTATCCTGGCGGCAGTGGCTATTATCCAGGTGGTGCTAGCAATTACTATCCGGGTGGTAGTAACTATTATCCCGGCTCGACATATTATCCAACAACGAATACATATCCTGGTACTGGCAGCTATTATCCAACATCAAACTATCATCCCGGCACCAATATACTAGGCTATGGTGCAAATGGCGGCTATGGCGGCTATAATGGAGGTAATGGTGGTTTACGTCAATATTCTGGCTATTGGAATCCCGATTATGTTGGACAACGTAATCGTGGTTATGGTTATTATTCAAATACTGATCGTTATGGTTTGCCACAGACAAGTACAAGTACAAATAGTTGGTCACAATCTGGTGCCGGTTATTCTGATGATCGACGTGATAATAGTCTTTATGGTGGCTATGATCGTCGTGATCGTGTAACTGGTTCATATCGTGGCTATGATTAATTATTTTATTTTGTTTTTTTTTTTGTTTTGACAGCTTTACTAATCTTTTTTTTTTAATTTTTTTTTTGTTTATTGCTTTTGTGTTGTTGTATTTGTTGCTTTTATTTAATTGTATTTAAATAATAATAAAACGCTTTACTAATTCAATTTAATAATTGTAATGTATAATTGCTATGTCTGTGTGTGTGTGTTTGTGTGTGTTGCATGTTTTTTTTTATTAAATCTTTAAGAATAATTTTTTCTTATATGACATCACAAATGACACCTGTCGCTCAGCCGGGTAGTCAGAGTCGTAGTCATACTCAAGCATGTAATACTCTCAAATTACTTTCAGTCACGCCCAATTGCACTCAAAATTTGTTGTGGTTTCGAATTTTCACAGACTTTTCGTCAGTACGTCCGTCCGTCCGTTCGTCTGTCTGTCATTCGATTTGTCGTTGATAATTATGCGTTTTAGTTACAAACAATTTAAATATGAATTATGTATGTGGAATAACTGACAGTTTTCATTATTATTATTATTATTCTTATTATTACATTTTTTTTTAGAACTTTTCGTATTGTAATGATTCATTCAAGGTTATTTGTGCAAGTATAGCACAGCTTTATTAATATCAAAATTGGGCGTGTCATGCTTTCTTGGGAGAATTATGAATTGCAATCAGTTCAATTTGAAGCTAATTAAATATAAAAAAAAAAAAAATGTTTAATTAGAAACGTGTTCTAATTTGAATTGACAATTATACAAAAAAAAAAAAAAATAAATAAATGTAATCTGATATGTTGCGTGCATATTTTGCGGTTAGTGAAGCAACCAAATGAATCATCGGAATGGGGATTTTTTTGTTTTAAATAATAGTAGTAGTTGAGAGTTTATGAAAATTGATATTCATTTAGGAAATGAAGTAATTACAACACAACAAGTGCTGTGAGATAGATTTTGGCACATTGAGTAAGTTTAATATCAGATACAGTAGAACATTTACAGCGTTTATCTGCGCTGTTCGACATATCGATTTATTTCAAATTTAAATCAGATTTAAATCGAATTTAAATCAAGTTTAAATCAAATTTAAATCAAATTTAGATCAAAATTTAGATCACATTTAGATAAAACTTAGATCAAATTTAGATCATATTTAGATCAAATTTAGATCAAATTAATTTCAAATTTAGATTAAATTTAGATCAAATTTAGATTAAGTTTAGTTAAAATTTTGAACAAATTTAGATCAAGTTTAGATTAAATTTACATCAAATTTATATTCAACTTAATCAAATTTAGATCGAATTTAGATCAATTTAAAATCAAGTTGAAATCAAATTTAGATCAAATTTAAATCAAATTAAGATAAGATTTAGGTCAAACTTAGATCGAATTTGGATCAAATTAAGATCCAATTTAGATCAAATTAAGATCAAGTTAAGATTAAATTTTATATTAATATTTAAATTTAGATCATAGTGAAAAACACTTGTATTCGAAATCGACGAGTCGATATCGTTTTGAAACGATTTCGAATATAGCTGTTTTTTATTTTGATTGAGTTCGAATTGTTTTAGCTTTACTAAAAACGGATATTATCAATTTAGATCAATTTTAGATCAAATTTACATCAAATTTAGATCCAACTTAATCAAATTTAATGTTCTCTTGTGGACGGAAACTCTGTCGTTTATTAGGAAAAAACAATACCAAATAATAGAAATAGTTTAGGTATGATAATAAGTGGCGTAGATGGTAAACCGTAAAGGGGATGGATAACTCTCTATCCGATAAAACTCAGTTTTGTGCACCATGTTGGACTTCATATAAGAAGCAAATGTATGAAATTTTAATCTAAAAAATACAAAAATGTTTTCATTATTTTTCTTGAAATCAAAACAAAAAATGAGAGGTGAGTTTGTATGGAGACTGTATGTTTTATTGGGTTGCAACGTACCATATCGGTAAAGTATACATAGAATGACTCTAAAAATGGGGCACCTTGGTTCAAACAAACAAACTAGTTAGGGCCAAAAAGCAGAGATAATAAAGTATTTTTATACAAAAACTCTGGATAAGGCGGTCGATTTTAATGGGACCTATGCTCTTTGGTTTCTGAGTACATTTCCAGTGATTTTCTAATTTATGGGGCCCATCCCTTCATATAAGCAATTAAGATGTGAGAACAGTCAAAAGTTGGAGAACGTCAAAACAGTTTATTTCGGTATACGCAGACGTATGTGCAGTGTACACTAGTTCAAAAATGTTACATGTCACACAAATTTCCTGATGATTTGGATACTATGTCCGTCTGTATGGCTGTCCGTCCATACGTCCGTCTGCCCGTCTGTATGCTGCTAAGCTATTTATTCGCTCAGTTATGAAGAAATTGTGCTGTAAATTTAAACTAAAGCTCTTCCAGATTCTACGTATTTTGTATTTTATTATCAATGTGCCACGGCTACTCTTAGGGATAGTCACCGTACAAACATATACCATATTATTAAAAAAAATTGTTTGTAGGGCTGTTTGCTTCCAATTAGGTAAAAATTTTCCTCATATCAAGCCAAACCTTCTATATTTTGGTTGAGATCTTACAAAAAATTTATAAATTTCAGGAATATTTTAATTTTTTTAAATTCTGATTACATTTGTTTAGACTAAAAAATTCGATTCTTTCTAACCGATCTATTTCCATGTAATTTGGGGCATAGATTTCAAAAATGATCACCACGGTTCTTAGAAGATTTCAAATTTGATCACCACCTAAACTGTTAAAAAAATTTTTTAAAGTCCATTTTTACAATCTACGCTCCAAAATACATGAAAGTAGTTCGATTAGTAAGAACCCCACTAGTATTAAATGGAGGCCATCATTATAACTTGCATTAAATATCATTTATGACTCAACACTTACCCAAACTTAAATATATGGCACAAAAAAATTTTTCATCGTATGATTAAGGCTAACTAATTTTATTTTGTATTTTAGTGTAAAATGAGCTATAAAAACATTTTAGTGCATACTTTTAGGCTTTTATAGTATTAAAAATGCCGAAAAGCATGCTGTATTTTTTTATTGCTTCCTATAAACAAAGTGTTGCCATACTTTTTAAATGTTTTAACGTATTTAAAAGCACTTCAACAAAACAAAAAACAATAACTTAATATAATATTGAAACATTTTAATCAAATAATTTGCAAAACAAATTTCACACAAAACATTTTCATATTCTATTTTTTCATAAGTCACAGCATTACAACTAAAACTTAAATAAATTTTCTTATTTTATTTTCTATTTTGACTTTCTTTCAGTGCTGCCACTACGTTCAACCGCTGGCATTGTTGGCTACAAATACTAAGTTTATCAAACTGTTAGCCAAATAGAGAAGCAGTCAAGTCAACAGTTAACAACATCAAAAATGAAGAAGATGAGAAAACTGATATTACACAATAACAAGAACAATTTTTCAATTTGGCAAACGAATTAAAACCATGACTTTCCTCGTTTCCTTTCATTTCATCCTAAATTCAATTTGTATTTTTTTTTTGGTTGAATCGTTTCTGTGTTTGTGTTTTTATGCAAATTCCAATGTATTTTCCATTAAGATTCACATGATGTATTTTATTGTCATTGTCTTTTTTTTCCCTTTTTTTTTTCTTGTTTTGCTGTAAACTATTTTCAGCTCTTTTATTCTGAGCAAATAAACAAAGCATATCTTGTTGCATAAAAAAAAAAAAAAATTCTTGTTTCACTATAAATTAATCCAACATATGCAAGTATTAAATTTAGTAATAAAATATTTTGTTGTTTTTAATAAAAAAAAAAATATCTTTGAAAAATAAAATATTTATTTTTATTTTATTTTTATCATATACAATGGAAAATTTTTACAATGGAAAATTTTTTATTCTAAGAAACATGCATGCAAGGCTTTATAAATTTTTTTAAATCAAAAATGTTTTTATGCAGATTTTAATTAAACGAAGCAGTAAATATTCAATTGGAAATTTCCCATAAATATTTTTTTGTTCTACTTTTACTGCTTTTTTTTTTATAGTCCCACACAAGTAAAATAAATAAAAATTTAAAAAATTTATAACGCTTGCATGAGTAAATAAATACTGTCGACAAATAAATGATTCGTTTAATATTTTTTTGTTTTTATTGGAGAAATTATGTTTAGATCAAACATTTATTTAGAACAAATGAAATTGTAAATGTTGAATTAAATAAGCAAAAAAAAAAAAAAATTCCATGAAAACATGAAAATTTTTATATATGTATATATAAAATTTTTCAATTAAATGAAATATAGGGTGTCTTAATTGATATTATACAGAGCATGAACTATTTTTAATAGTTTTAAATTCTTTTGATAGACAGAACGACAGAGAGTTGATTCGAAATAATACACATTTCGAAATAATGCTGGGATTCATGTAAAAATACAGATTCAAGAATCATTTTCGTGACAAAAATCTGAAAATGGAAGCTTGGTTTGAAGCATACTCGTTAGGGTGGACCAAAAAAATGTTAATGCTCCAGCCCCCAAAAATAAGGAACCTTTTTTTCAATAACTAAAAAACCTAAGGTAAAATTTGGAGAAGATATGGCTTGAAGTCAATAGTTCGATACAATCAAAGTTTTAACACAATAGTGGGATCAAATTTGAATCTAAAGACAGAATAATAAATATTTTTTTGAAAAAAAACAAAAAATTAAAAATGGGTGGGTACCTTGTATGGTGTTATATGTTATAGTGGGTAAATCCTTATAATATCAGTAAAGTACACATAGAATGACATTAAAAGTGTTTTTAATCCAATTGGAGTGAATATATTCATAAAAACTACTATTTTCATACAAAAAATCGAAAAAAAACCGGTAAATTAAAATGGGCGTGGCACTTGAACTGCTTAGAGCTAAGAAATGCTTATGGGGTTATATACAGTTAGGAGGTCGAAAAAAAGCATTTTTCAAGAATTTTTTCTAAGCAAACTATTTGGTTTATTGATTTGTAACTTGGCAGGTATATTATGACAACCTTAAACTTTATTCACATATTTTTTATTGCCAAAAATAATAATCGGGAACGTTGATATTTCCAATTTTGCAGAGGTCCGCAAAAAAAATGCACGATATCTCTGGACTGGATCATCAAAAATGCAAAAACCAAATAGATTTCATTAATATACTAAATAATCTAGTGATTAATCGAAGGAATTAGCAAAAAAAAATGTATTGACAAAATGGCGGCTACTCAAAGCAAAAGGTTCGTTTTTTGACCAAAATTCGGCTCCTTAATTGTTTAAAAAATAAGAAATTTTCATCGGATGGGGAAATCCTTCGATTAATTACTAAAAAAATATAGTTAAGAAGCTTGTGTAAAAATTTCAGACCGATCGGTTCAGCCGTTTCTGAGAAATCTTGCTCGCCGACTTTGAAAACACCGTTTCGAGAAAAACGCGTTTAAAGTTTTAAAAAGCACTTTACTTTACTGCGAGATCTCTCGGCGCGCCTTCACTAATGTGTCTATAACTTCGAAATTTTGTGTGTGTATACTCAGATATATATATATTAGGAAAATGCAAAAAAAAAAAAAAAAAAAAAAAATTGATTTTTTGAAAATTCTAACTGTATATAACCCCTTAGGTTTCGAATTTCAGGTGAATATCTGAAACTAAGCGAATAAAACGCATAAATACAGACGGGCCTGGCTAGATCATGTAGTGCTGTTCAAGAATATGTATACTTTATAGAGTCAACGATTTATCCTTTAATGTGTAACAAGAATTTTGATAAAATGAGTATACCCTCCAGGTATAAAAAAGATATTTAATATTTAAAAAATAAATAATAAAACTGAATGTTATTCTATAAATATTTATGAAGAAAAAGATCGTTAATCTGTTCAAAAATATTAATTTTTCAGGTTTCTATATTAAATCTACGAAAAAGTCTTATTTTCCCATATAAAATATATGAAAAACTTCAGGGACACCATTAAATTTTATCAGATTAAAACAGAAAAAGTATGGGTTCTCTTATTTTCGATATAGATAAATCCTAGGGGGTTGGAGAATAAAATTTTGATTAAAAATTTTTTGTTTTGTATTTTTGGACCACCCTAGTACTCGTATATGCTATAGTTGCTCTATCGACTTTTAAGATCAAATATTTCCATACAATTTAAAAAATGAACGGTATTTGGGCTTTGAGGAATATGCCTATAAATGGACGTGGTTTTGTGGTTTCGATTTCAGTTCAATATCTTCAAAACTGATCAGATGAAGAGTGTAACTACATACATACAGATAGTTAGATGGACAGACAGACAGACAGACAAGAGATATGTCTGTCTGTCTGTCCATATGTCTACATCGACTCGTCTCGTCGGGCTGATCAAGAGTATACCGGGTGTGCCATCTTGTGGTTACCGATGCTAATTTGCTATGATATAAAATATCATAACCGTGCAAATGGCTCCACTGCATTCAAGGTATGTGAATTGTATCATATCTAAAAATGGCCTCCTCGCTCGCTTTTTATGTGGACACATGCCGCAGTCATTACCTTTTTTTCAAAAAAATTTCAAATCAAAAAATTCTGCTATATTAAATTATCTTTAATAAAAGTCCCTAATTGTCAAAATAAATCACAAAATTATACTTCAAACACCAAAAAATATACAAAAATACATGCAAGTTCGACTTGGTTTAATTAAATTAAAATTAACAACTTGTACTGCTGCTCTCAGAGCTGCTACATGGTGATACTTTATGACGTCCAATATTTAGCATTGCCTCGATCTTATCCCAAGCTTTATTATATTGCCGCTTATTGGATGCATTTGCTAATTCGGCATACATGCCCACTGTACGATAACCCTTGTCCATATAACGCAGAAATCCTTTGCTAGTCAATTCAATAATGGCAGCTCTAATTTGTGTTTCAAGATCACCGCATGCAAAAGGTCTACGAAAAAAAATGTTCATATACAAAAAATGCAAAATTCTAAGAAAACTTACTGCTGACGTCAGCATATCGACGAGTGTGCATTCTGTTATGCCATTTTCATATTCTGGATCATCTTGATACTTTTTTACCATATCTATGATGAAAACTGGTATTTGCAAATGATGCACATTATAGGAAACCTTTTTCTTTGGTGCATTAATATCCTCACTATCTTCAGAAGTGCAATTCATTTTCAGTTAAAGCTTTGGGAATTTTCTAAAAATAAATTATTAAAAATTTTGATTTATCTAAATATTTTTTTATTATTTTTTTTTTTTTTTTTTGAAGGAAAATGAAAAATGCTTTAGATGGAATTAGTCTAAAAAAAATCTACTTAACTTTAAGCTATTATTCAATTCACGTTTTTGACTTTTATTTAAACTAATTGATATTAATTTCATAGAATATTAATAAAAAAAAATGTATCTTTTATCTATTTTTTTTTTTAAGCGCCTGGCAAGGTGTGTGCAAATAGTCAATAAAAAATTAACAAAACTCAATAAAAAAATTCATATCGAACTGCAAATAAATGCAAAAAAAAGATATTCAACGTACGCAATTTGGTATTCGTAAGCGGCATTCTGGTATCTCAAGTATTTGTATACTAAAAGGCTTACTATACTCGTATATCGCACGAAATCTAATGTTAACAACATTTTAATTAACAACAAACGATTGAATGCGGCACGAAACGCGTGATATCGAATTCATATACGAGAGAGGGTGTGCGGGTGTATGCCGGCAGTACTTTATAGGTTCACACAGAGAGCATTGAGGCGGTGTGGCGCTTTGAACGCTTCTTCTTTTCGAACATCTTTTAGAAGCGCTAAAGATACAAATACTATTTCAACATTAAATATGAATGCAAATTTAAGCGAATAAACGAGCGAACGAAGAACGAACGAACCAAAGTAATAAAAATATATGTATCAGCGGCATTTATATTTATTTAATAAAAAAAAAAAGTATTTATTTACGATGGAGACTACCGAACGAAGAGTTCATTTTTGTAAATATTTGCGTTATAAACAATTTAATGTAAATGAAATTGAATTGAGTAGGAAAAAAAATGAAGTCAAATAGTCGAAAGAAAACGTTAAAATAAAAAAGAAAAGGAAATCGAAACACGCTTATAATTTAAACGAAATAATAGCTTAAAGATCCTAAAAAATGTTTACTTTAAAATTACAACCTAATATTTTTAAAACTAAATTTGTTAAGAACAAACGGACAGACGGACATCGATTTGTCTCGTCTTTAGGATCAACATGTGACAGATATAAAAAAAAGAGAGATTGCTTTGATACGGAAAACGATTGTTTTTAATGCAAATAACGATTTGAATGAAGAAAGTTTATTTTTGATATAAAGAACGATTTCATTTGATACAAAGAACTAATATTCTTGATATGAAGAACGATTGTTCTCGTTTCGAAGAACGACTGTTCCTTATACAAAGAATGTTTGTCTTTAATACAAAGAACGTTTGCTCTTGATACGAAAAACTACTGTTCCTGATACGATGAACGATTGTTCTTGACATAAAGAACTATTTTTTTTAAATGAAAAACGATTTTTTTGATGCATAGAACGACTGTTTTTGATACAAAGAACGATTGTTTTAGATACGAAGAACGATTGTTCTTGATACGAAGAACGATTGTTCTTGATACGAAGAACGATTGTTTTTGATACGAAGAACGATTGTTCTTGATACGAAGAACGATTGTTCTTGATACGAAGAACGATTGTTTTTGATACGAAGAACGATTGTTCTGATACGAAGAACGATTGTTCGATACGAAGACGATTGTTCTTGAAAGAACGATTGTTCTTGATACGAAGAACGATTGTTCTTGATGCGAAGAACGATTGTACTTGATACGAAGAACGATTGTTCTTGATACGAAGAACGATTGTTCTTGATACGAAGAACGATTGTTCTTGATACGAAGAACGATTGTTCTTGATACGAAGAACGATTGTTCTTGATACGAAGAACGATTGTTCATGATACGAAGAATGATTGTTTTTGATGCAAAGAACAATTGTTCATCACATGAAAAACAATTGTTCTTGATACTGCGAAACGTTTGTGCTTGATGCAAAGAACTATTTTTTATATTTTACTCAAAAAACTGAACGTTTGATTGACACAAACTGCCATTTTTCATTCATTGCCACCATTTTGTTTGAACACAATTCACTCTTAAATATTTTCGAACATTTATCTGTATCTGTTTGCCAAATAGTTTGGTTACACATTCCACAAAAATTGTAATTCGAATAAAACATTCCAGACATTCATGTAAAAGAAGTGGATTTGGGTTTTTTTTTTATTTATTTATGTCGAAATAAATTCATTTTTTCTGCTGAATTTGTTTCATTATTTCATTTTCATTTTCTGTTGCATGTTTTATTGATTTCTTGATTTTATTCTTTTTGTATCTTTTCTTTTTTTGACAAGAAATCAATAAATGATTTATTTAGTCAAATGGACTGGTTAATATCGTATATAAATAAATACGCATTTATTGAAACGAATAAAGTCATGTTTACTTAAATTATTCTCATTGCAGTTAAAATTGTGCATAAATGAATTAATTAGATTTTGTTTCTTGTACGAGTATTTTGAGTATTGAGGTCAGCTGTGGTTTCTTAATAATTCTATTTATTTTATTAAGGAAAATGTTTGGGACAGAAATGTTAATTTAATTGAAGTTATAATTGGAGTTTATTTCTGGCGCATAGTATGAAGTATGGGGTGTTTTAGTGTTGATGGGGTGAGTGTTCTATAAATGCTTAATTTGTCATTTGACTAATTGAAATATAGCATAATTCATTTTTATAATTAAAAATAAATATATTTATTCAAAAAAAAAAAAACTTCATTTATCAAAATATATGTCGACATCTCTCCTCAAACTGCCACTGATATGCTACAGATGCAGCTGGTTACGCTAAACGCACTGTCAACCGAAGAAACTTCGAATGATTATCCTGGAAATTCCACAAACAAAGTACTCCAGATTGGTACAATCTTGACAATGAAAACTCACCTTTTCGATACAAACAGGGAATATACACAATATAACGGCAGTAACAGTGACTATAAACAGTAACAGTGACTATTAGGCAGTAACAGTGACTATAGGCAGTAACAGTGACTATAGGCAGCGACAGTGACTATAGGCAGTGACAGTGACTATAGGCAGTAACAGTGACTATAGGCAGTAACAGTGACTATAGGCAGTAACAGTGACTATAGGCAGTAACAGTGACTATAGGCAGTAACAGTGACTAAAGGCAGTGACAGTGACTATAGGCAGTAACATTGACTATAGGCAGTAACAGTGACTATAGGCAGTAACAGTGACTATAGGCAGTAACAGTGACTATAGGCAGTAACAGTGACTATAGGCAGTAACAGTGACTATAGGCAGTAACAGTGACTATAGGCAGTAACAGTGACTATAGGCAGTAACAGTGACTATAGGCAGTAACAGTGACTATAGGCAGTAACAGTGACTATAGGCAGTGACAGTGACTATAGGCAGTAACAGTGACTATAGGCAGTAACAGTGACTATAGGCAGTAACAGTGACTATAGGCATTAACAGTGACTATAGGCAGTAACAGTGACTATAGGCAGTAACAGTGACTAAAGGCAGTAACAGTGACTATAGGCAGTAACAGTGACTATAGACGCAGTAACAGTGACATCATAAGTAGTCGACAGTGACGTTATAGGCAGTAACAGCTGTCTCAAAGAAGTCAGTGACCAAAAACGGACAGCCTTAAAACTTATGTTCACAACAGTTAAAAAATATTTTACAAAATCTCTTTTCATTGATTTATAAACATTTTAATCAAATAAATTTTTGCTTTGTTTATCGAAATCAAATAAACTCATTGCATAATTTAGTGTGACAGTCGTTACCAAGTTCTGTTGCAGACAAGCTAATATATTACATGCTGATGCCCAATTTAAATACATTCGTGTGTATCATCGTAATAAATTCAAAGTAAAAAGGATCAAACTGAGCAATCAACAAGCGTTCAGAAACATATTACTACAACATTGTTTGACGATGAATGCTTTTTAATATATATTTCTATCTATCTTTCTAACAGATATGTGAGTGTATATTTCTTCGATATCAATAAATCAGAAATATGTTTAAGGTTTGCGTAGGTGGGTTGCCCAGGTTGCTGCTGCTGCTGCTGCTTTGACTAAAATATAATAGGTATACACTTATGTATGTAAATAAATATAAACAGATTAATATGTGTATGTATGGTACAAATAAAGCATTTCATAAAAGCAAAAAGCCATTGTGTTTACCTGGCTACCTTCGATTTTCAATATAAAAGTTCACTAAAGCATGGCAACAGGCGTTAAAAGGTCATTGTACAAAAAGCTTATATATTGCTCGGAATATTTCGCAAAAATGCTGTGCCTTGAAGCTTATTGTCAGTAAAATTGTTTCTTGTGTTACTTGGCTTTGTTAGTAAATGCTCATGTTTATTTATAGTTAAAGTGTAATCAATACTTGTAATCGAAATGTTAGCAACACGTTTGAATTTAAGAGATGCTTTCAAAATTCGTTTTTTTTGTTCCTCTATCATTTTATTCACATGCGCTGCACTAAAGTAATAATTAAATTAATTAAGTTAATTAACAGTTTCATTGGTTTTCAACGAGCGAACAAGTGCTTTTATTGTCACAACATTAGAGATGAGCAATGGACTGGGCTGTGCACTGCACATTGAGCCCAAACGCCAAATTGTCGGCATTAAATCAAAAATTATTTGAAAAAAAAAAACAAGCTTGCTGCAGGTTACTGTCAAATGTAGTGTATATAAAAATAAAGTAGAAAGTGTGTATTAAAAATAATTAATATTTGATTTTGCGGATTTTTGTGGCTCTTGCGATATTTTTAGGTTTTTCAGTGAACAATTTAATTTGAAATTACGTATACGCAATGTTTTTTTATATTAGACGTACCCAAAATCATCAAATATTTGGCAGTCTATACTTATAATCTTTACCAAGTTTCAGTTTTGTAACTTCATTTTTGGAATTTATGCCAACAATTTTTTGATTGAGCCCAGTGTGCACTGGCCAAACATGAACTATAAATTTTGTTGTGTTCGTGTAGTTTTGTGTTTAAAAATTATTTAAAAAACAAGAAAGA
Source organism: Leucophenga varia (assembly GCA_018903435.1). NCBI lineage: Eukaryota > Metazoa > Arthropoda > Insecta > Diptera > Drosophilidae > Leucophenga > Leucophenga varia. The sequence continues at coordinate 155,651 of JAEIFJ010002356.1, read as the reverse complement.
ACGCTGAAGGCGAGTATGCTCGACTGCAAGATACCCTGTACCCAATCTATATGTACCTTAAGTTAGGTTCGTTTTGGCTACCATACATCATTGAATTGGATTTTCATAGAAAAACTTAAAAAAATCGGGTATATCTTTGATTGGGTTTATACCTAAAATTTTGTTGGGCCTACCCATATTGGTCTATTTTATTGGGACTACCATAGACATAATTTATACTAAATTTAAATTTTCTAGAATAAAAAGCAATGACGTTTTTTTGTAAAAACCCAATATTTTGGGGGTAAATTTGTATGGGGGCTATACCTAAAATTTACCCATGTTTAGATATTTTATTGGGACTATCATAGACATAATTTATACTAAATTTGAACTTCCTAGAATAAAAAACAATGACGTTTTTATGCAAAAACCCCAAAATTTTGGGGTACATTTGTATGGGGGTACCCCTTAAAATGGGTCTAGAGAAAAACCGTTGGTAAGTGCACACTTGACGTTCTAGGAGAGTCTAAGTTTCAATTTTGAAAGCTCTACCTCTTATAGTCTCCGAAATAATCGTTTTCATACGGCAGACAGCATGACAGACGGACAGACGGACGGACGGACAGACAGACAAAGCTAGTTCGACTCCCTTTCAATGCTGATCAAAAAAATATATCTTTTATAGGGTCTATCTTGCCTCCTTCTGTCTGTTACATACATTCGCACAAACTTAATATACCCTTTTACCCTTTGGGTACAGGGTATAAAAAATAAAATTCGAATTCCAACTGAAAATATGGATTCACATGGGCACTATTTTTATATATTACTAACAGGTACCCGCGGCTTTGCTCGCGTTTTTTTTTTTTGCTTCTGTCTTTGGTGGCTAAATATAAATTGTTCAAAAAATGTGGTTTCAAATTTTGGAAATCCCATAAACACGACTAACCATCATTCAAACACGCCCAGTTTCAAGTCTCTACGTTTATTCAATCCAAATGTATGACTTTTTTTCAAGGCTCTCTTTAGGCCCCTGGTCAAAAATTTCTAAAATCCCGTTTAAGTGCTCACATGTAATAAACATAAAAGAAATTGGTCAAAAAATCTATATTGGGTCCACATATGGGTCCCAGTTCCAAATTCCTGATATCCCTTGAACACTTTGAACGCTAAAAATGTTTTTTAACCATCTTTCAAATGAGCCCTGTTTCAAGTCTCTAAGTCTATTCACTCCAAAGATATGGCTTTTCCGGTTTCAAGGCCCCCATTAGGCCCAGGGTCAAAATTACATTTTACAATTTTTTTTTTTTGCCCTAAACCATCCTTGTGTGAATACGAACACACATGCAAAATTTCGTGAAAATCCGTCCAGTAGTTTTCGCGTCCATCGATCACCAACAGAACTTGGGACTTATTTTTATATATATAGATTATTATGAAATAAATAAAAATGTTGTCATATAAGAATTCGAAATCGATGGTAAGCTAGTAAGGGAGCACTACCGAAAAAATGATCGTGACAATGTTTAAATAATCTTGGGATGAGAAAATCTTATACTTCGAATTTTACGTCGATATTTTTAATACTGAGCTAAAAAAACTCTCAACTACAGACGGACGGACAGACAGATGGATATGGCTAAGTACTTAAAAATTTTTCTTGAACAAAATATTTTTCGTGTCATATCGTGCTAACACGGAATCCATCCATCCCATCTCTATTCCAAAGTCTGAAAAATATATATTTTAATATTATCAATGTATTAGTATATGAGGTACGTAAGTGTAAGTAAAGAAAATGATATCAGATCATTTAAAATATAGTCAGACGCACGTTTTGGTTTGGTCTAAAGTAAATCACTAATTTACTTAAATTAAATGTAATTAATTTAATTTACAAAATCTTGCTAAAATAAGCATGATGCCAAAGTCAAACAAATAGCAGCTTTAAACTGGTTTATTGTTATTTGATAGTATAAATTCATTACTGTTCGATATATTCAATATCGGCTTAACTCAGTTTGAATTTTAGAATTGATGTATGAAGAAAGAAAATATGTAATTTATTTATGACTCAATAAAACTTTTAATTCGAGCAACATCTTGTGTAACTGAGGCATTGGACAAAAAATATCAATATTAATCCAATTCTGATTAATTTTTTTTTTTTTTTTTTTTTTTGAAATCAACGAGCCGTAACTATTATTAATGCCAACTCCCATACAAATTTGACAATCGAACGTATAGCATTGGAGGAATGAATCTGTCAGTTTTGCATCTATATATTTATTCTCGACACAACAGAGAGAGAGAGAGAGAGAGAGAGAGAGAAGCATTCAATCAATTTGTATCTATTAAAATAAATTAAAGTATCTATATAGATATATAAAATTGAATCACTTTTTGCGTAGTGTCTCCATAACTTGAGTATGATTTCACCGATTTCACTAATCTTTTTGTTTAACTTTTTCTAATACTTTTTAGAAGTTTGTTACGGAAAGAAAAATTAATAAAATTACGCAGAAAATTCAGAAATTTCACAAAAAAAAAAACTTTAAAAAAATCCGAGAAATAATTCCAAAAATAATAATAAAAAATACAAGTTCTCAAAAAAACCATATTTTTCAAAATATCTGTTTCCAAAATCTCTTTAAAGGAAAAACATATTACGACTTGAGCAATATTTGTATTTTCAGTGGAATTTACGCGGGTCTATCGGCTAGTATTAAATGAAATAAAGAAAAAAAGAAAAATTTAAAAAATATAAAATAATGTATTACTAGCAGATACCCGGCGTGTGCTACTAAGTTGCACGGCCGTTTTGGCTGCTCTTTTGACCCCTTTCTGCTTCGCATGTACATAACAGCGCAATTAATATGTAATAAAAAATATACTAAATAATACCAGTTTTTTGATTGCAGCGCACCCAAAATATGTTAGGGCACGCTGCAATCACCTGTTTTTTTTGGTTTTGTTTTTTGTTTGTAGTGAGTGCACAATATGTTGGGACTAGATTTATGAAAACATATAAAAAGTACAAATTTTTTGTATGGCACAATTAGAAAATAAACCTTATGACCTGAATGAAACGGGTTAGTCCAAGGATTCATCGGTTGCATGGTTTCGACGTCCATAGCAGACATAGAAACATTTTTACTATTTTACAGTGTGAAGTATGCCTATTCCTTATGTTAACAGTACACTTTTTATTTTATTTGATTTTTTTATTTACTTTTTTTTCCTGTTCAACTACAATTTGGCTAAGATCAAACAAGTTATTTAAAGTATGGGCCCCATACAAATATACGGCAAATTTAGGACATAAAGTGTCTCTTTAAAATAAATATATTCTGTAAAATAAGTATCCGGAAATTATCTTAAAAAAAACACATTTTTTCAATTTTAACGTCGGAATTTATTGTGAATAGGCTTTATTTGAGCCGATACAACGATGCCAGCGGCTAAGCTAATCTTTCATGGTCCGCTCATAGACCGCGAGAGGTATGGCCTTCTGCTACTTCGGCGAACTTTGTTTAATGGCATCGATCGACTCAAAACGCCTTGCCTGAGGAGGCAACTAACTTTTGGGAAAAGGAAAAAGTCATAGGGAGCCAAATCTGGCGAATACGGTGGTGTCTCGAAGGTGTTTATGGAGTCGTTCTTTCACAATCCCACCGTTTTCTGCGAATGCTGTCGCGAAGACACCTTAAAACGTTTAATAAATATTCTTTATTAACCTTTTTGACCATCCAAGAGGATTTGAGAGAATCAAAGAAAATGATTTCCGGATACTTTTTATACAGAATGTATATTCAAATTTTATATACAAATTTTTTATTTACATTTTGCCATTATTTTTTAGCCTTTGACGTATGTAAAAAAATGGAAAATGTGTTAAGTAGATATAACATTAAAGAACCTTTCATATTAAAATACATTTAGGTGCTTTTATAACTCATTTACATATCAAACAAAATTTTTATTTTCAGGTCTAATATGATATTTTTTTTTTTTTTTCGTTTAAATGCAAAAACATATTTCCGAATAACATTTTATGTTTTTGAAAAAAAAAAATATATATTTCCGTACTTTTGAAAAAAGGTTAATCAAGTTGAGTGAGTGAAAATATTAGATAAGATTAAGTGCAATCGTGCATGACATAATCTGCATACTTAGTAAGTAGATAACTCTTGTCAGTTTTTTGGTGCGTAAATGTCAAATGTTGTGTCAGGTGTATTCATGTAAAAGTGATGCTGTGAAAAACATTGATTTTAATGTGTTGAGTGCATTTTCCAATTTCAATTAATGTAAAATTATAAAAAAAAAACACACAAAAAAGCTAAGCTGCTGCTATAAAATTACATTTTATTTTTAGCTAAATTACACTTCCGCGTATATAAACAAAATTTATCCTTAAATAAAGTTTTTTTGTTTTCTTTTAAAAATTAAATTAAGCAAATATCAAAAGCTGCTTTAATGAAAGAAAAAAAATAGTAATAATTATTTTAAGGGGTGCCACCCTAGCAACTTTTTTTTTTTTTTTAATACAATTACACACACTCCCGTTGAACACTTCTTGTCTTGATTTTTATCTTTTTTAAATTGATTAAGATTTTTGTTATTTGTTTCAATGTTATCGAATATCATTTAATGCAAAATTTTGTTCTATTTACGTAGCAACTCATACGCAAATATACAACGTATACGCAGTGTACACCACGCTTTTTATTGAATTAAAGATAATGTATCTTTATGAATGTTGGCAATGTGTGATGCGGAATCAATAGACGCATAAATGCTTTTTTATTTTGAATTGTTTTTTTTGTATATTTCGCACGGCAGCTCGTTGAATGTATGAGCCGGCCTGCCTGTCAGTTGCCTTTTGGCGCTTTCATTGAACGGTCGCATCGCATCGTACGCTTTATTTTTTTTTAATAAATATTTACGTCTCTTTGGGAGAAAATAAAAACAATAAACTAAATCAATTTAAATTAAATTCAATTCAATTCATTGAAATTTAATCAAAATCATTGTTATAGTATTGTTTTCATTAAATAATAAATAAGTGTTTAAACAATAAATAAAAATAAAAAATAAAAAGAAAATATCGAAAGTGTTTTTAATGTTTGCGCATTTTTTTAGTAAATATTTGTTGTAGAGTATCTAAAGTGTTTAAGTTTGTTTATCTAACAATTTGATAGCTACTATTGACGCTGTAATCAATCATTTGACATGAATTTGTTATGTTTACGATATTATAATACAGCTTAAAGCATATTTAGTGTATTGGAATAACAAAAAAAAAAATATAACAATTGAATAAATTTCCCAGAAGCATAATCTGAAACGTATAATGTTTTTGCTGCACATTACAGTTGTAAGATATTAATTTACCTGATTCCAAGTACTTCAACATAATTATTAAATTTTTGGCATGAACATTTAATGCAAACGGAAACTTTTTAATTAAAAAAAAAAAAAAAAAAAATGCTGCTCATTAAATGTATATTCCGAAGTTGATTGAATATTTTTGCACACTCAGTAAGTATCTTAAAAATAATTCCTTGATTTATTAATTTTAATTGTAAAAAGGTGAAAATGCTGGGGGTGATGTGTTGTGGTGTGGTGTAGCAACATATCTGTGGTTAATATACATTCAAAACTATTTGTTTCTGAAAATGGCTGAGCGTCGCCTGGGGATAAAAGTCTAGATTGATTCAAAAGTCCCTCGGCAAAAGGTGTCCGATATTTTTGTTATCGATTTCGTAAACAATTTTTTTCGATTTACTTTTTAAATCGCAAATTTTGGTGCTCTGTCAATTGCAAATCGTAATATATTTCTGTTTTTAAATCGGCAAAGTTCGAGTCAGTGAAATGAAGAGTAAATGCTTAACATATAAAAACTAGTCATGTACCCGCGGCTTTGCTCGCGTTTCTTTTTGCTTCTCTTTGGTGGCTATATATAAATTGTTCAAAAAATTCCCTAAACACGACAAATGCGTCCAGTTTCAAGTCTCTATGTTTATTCAATCCATTATTTTTGCTTAGCGCCGGAAAAAAACATTTATTAAAAAAAAATTTTTATTTTTTTTTTTTTTTTTTTTAATAGGCCCAGGTATAATCCGGAAATACTCTAAATGTTAACTCTTTAATGACCCTATTTTCAAGGCTCCCATTAGGCCCCGGGTCAAAATTTCCAAAAACCCGTCTAAGTGCTCACCTGTAATAAAAATAAAAAAAATTGGTCAAAAAAATCTATATTGGGTCCACATATGGGTCCCAGGCTCAAATTTTGGAAGTCCCTTGAACACCTTGAACGCCAAAAATGGTTGTTTAACCATCTTTCAAATGAGCCCTGTTTTAAGTCTCTACGTCTATTAATTCCAAAGATATGGTTTTTCCGGTTTCAAGGCCCCATTAGCCCCGGTTCAAAATTTTCCAAAATCCCTTCTTGTTGCTCACCTAAATTCAAAAAAAAAAACCCAAAAGGAAATAAATTTTTAACGTCTTTGTGATCCAAATATTTGGCTTTTCCAGTTCCAAGGCCCCCATTAGGCCCCAGGTCAAAATTTTCCAAAATAACAAAGCCTACTCTGTGTCACTCGGGAATAGTGTAGCTTGCCAACGGTGAAAGAATTTTTAAATCGATCCAGTAGTTTCGGAGCCTATTCATTTCAAACAAACCTTTCCTCATTATAATATTAGTACTAAATAATAAAAAATTTTCTATGTGCGCTGTGGACGTTTAAACTATCCAACCGATTAGCCTCAAACTAGTGTCATTTGAAAGGCTATAAATGGTGTATATTTTCAGTATTTATACCAAAACACTTACACCAAAACTCTGAGATTTCGGAGAGAAGAGATTTGAAAACAACCAAAATGTAAATTGGTGACACTGAATTCTTACAGAAAAATTCGAAAATTTACACCAAGACACCGATATTTCGAGAGTTTTCATTGATTCCATAGCGTAGCAATATTTTTATTTTTTTTTTTTCATTTCTTAATAAAAAAATTTAAATTTGCGTCCCGCCAAACTAAAAATGAAACATGGCAATTCTAAGGGTTTTTTAAGCATTTCTCTGACAAAATTGAAAACAAACCGATAAGAGCAATCGGTTTTAATGTGAGTTATCGAAACTTGCGTTCAAAGTGAATTCGACTTATTCCCATATCTAACTGTCTTTAATTTTTATATATATTTTAACGCGCATTTGTTGAGTTTTTAATGCCAACGCTAATGTAAGCCTGTGGAAATTTACTATTAATTTAGGAATGAGAAAAAAATAATTATTCTGAATCAATAATATTGTAAAGTACAAAGATAAACATCACAGAATAAAATAAAAATATTTTTAAATAATCATCAGTATATATTTTTGTATAATACCATGAATTTACCATTTTAAATATTAATTATTTTTTTTTTTTTAAATAGGAAGCTAGTGTTGAAAAAAAGTGATTTCGGCGTCCCAGTGTGATTAGCGACTGCGACTTGATAATCGCAGTGACTGCAAACAGTGGTTGAAATTGCAGTTCGCTAAAATCAATAAACGTAATCTGAAAAGTGATTTGATATACAAAATCGTTGATAACTGAACATGTTCACTGAGGAACAAGAAAATCGGCATTTACTACTTTCAGTTGCAGTGCGACATTGCGATTTTTAAATCACTGTGAAAAAATCACCGAAAGTGATTTTCTTTGCCAACACTATTAGAGGCGTCATTGTTTCATTCCAAGCCAACAACGCCAATTACAATAATTTTTCATTTACGAATGTAATCTCTGTGAATTTTTAAATAATTTATTACTTTACATCATCTCAATATTTTTTTAATATGTATAATACACATTGATGGCGCTACTTTGCATATCAATCAATTGATTTCAATTATATATATTTTTTAAATGGAATTTTAACACTTTTCAATGATGCACTTCCGTTTGTCATTTAATTAAATTTAATAGTTTCGCACATAAAAATAATAGTTTTCATTTTCAATTGGACATTGTTTATACACTTTAAATGTTGTTTCGGTGTCTTATTTTGGTTGTACGTAACACTTTGCACGCATGCCAAATAAAATAAATAATTTATTGACAATTAATTACTTGAATGAAAGAATGAATGAATGAATAGTATTGCTTATGGTGTTCTTCTTCTTCTACTGTATATAATAGATTCTTGTAAAATTGTTTATATTGTAAAGACAACATTATTTTATAATATATATGCGAAAATTGTGTTTGAAAAGATTTTTAAAATAATAAAAATGTTTCTATGTCCGCTTTCCACTTTGAGAGCTATTCAAGCGTTGAGTCCCCAAACCAACTTCATTTGAAAGACAAATTGGCAAGCAAAATAAAATTCCACCTTAACAAGTGCTTTAGGTTCATTTGGTTCATTCAACAGATCGATTTTCTAATTTTCCCATACAAAAATGTTTTGCTTTTTATATGTAACAAAAGAGTTAGTTATTCATGTGCTCTGTGGCAAAAGGTGTATAGCAAAAGGTATTAGCTCCATTTAAACAGAAAGTTAATAGCTAAACTGTATTGAATTACAAGTAATTAATCTTTTTTTGCACATGGTTGACCCATTAAAGACAAAGACTTCTTTCTGTTTTCCGTTGTTCTCATTTCATTCGATTATTTCTTGTTGAAACTTGAATCTAAAGCTATTCTCTCAGCCCAAAGTAGTTTCTTTTTTTATGTTTTTTTATGAAAAGAAAAAAAAAAAAACTTGTAAGGCTATTTACTTCAAAAAGTGTCATTAAGTTTAGGTCATTTTTTGCAATAAAATATGTGTCAAGAAAATGAGATTTTATTCAGCGTAGCAACAGCACTGCTTCAGATTTTTGCTTCGGGTTTTTGCTTAGCATCTTTGCTTTTATCAGGGGTGTCACACAAAATCTCTTTTGGCTGGTATAAATTTCTTCTAAAATTCAATGAAAATGTGAATATAATTCACAATTAGTTTAAACTAAATTTATAAAAATAACAACAAAAAAAAAAAGTTCTATATGTTTTTAATTATTTAAGTAATGTTTGAACTAATTGTTGTTCTAAGTTCTAAGCAGTTAAAGTATTAAACCAAAGTGGTCACGCCCATTTTTTGGCATAGCCCCATACAAATTGTTGAGTTTTTATACCCGTTACACATAGTGTAAACGGGTATATTCAGTTTGTCGGAAAGTTTTTAACGCACTCAAGGAGACGTCGTCGACCCCATGATGTATATATATTCTTGATCAGCACGATGAGGTGAAACGATCTAGCTACATCCGTCTGTCCGTCCGTCTGTTTATTTCAAAGCGATTTGCTCGGAGACTACTAAAGATATTTAGCTGAAATTTAAAACTTAAGCTTTTCTCAGCAACGATCAGGTCAAGTTTTTATATGAAACTACCACGCCTATTTTTAGGTATAGCCCCCATACAAACTTACCGTTTTTTCGATTTTTTATATGGAAATGGTTATTATTTAGGAATGTATTCACTCCAAATTGCCCAAAAACACATCTAATGTCATTCAATATCAAAAGCCTATTTTTGCTAAAGTCGCCATACAAACTTTCCGCTCATTTTCTAATTTTTATATGAAAATGGTTATTTTTTAGTAATGTTTTGACTACAAATTGGGTAAAAACACTTTTAATATCAACCAATATCAGATATATGGTGCCACGCCCATTTTTTGGTGTAGACCCCACACAACGTGAGTTGAATTAGACCATTGACCCCGTCGCATCCCATCTCGAAGTTCTTTTTAATCCACTGATGATAACACATTAACCATTTAAAAATATGTGTGACGCGTATATAAGCTTCGGTTCCACTGAAGTTAACGTTTTTCCTTGTTTTAATAATATAATTGTGAATTATACTAAATATTTCATTAAATTTTAGAAGATTTTAATGCAACCAAAAAAGATTTTGTCGAACACCTCTGTATATCTTGCTTTTTTGATTTCGATTTTTCGGAGACCCCTCATATTCAGGTACATGTGGGTCCACTATAGCATATAGCGCCCATACAAATTTGCGTGCGTTATTTATAAAGTGATTTGTGTCAAATATGGTAAGAACTTTTCTAATATCAACCCATGCTCTGAAAAGGACCCATGGTTGAGGGTGATCACTATGACATAAAACCCTTAAAGAAATTTACCTCTAATTTTTGAGTATTTGTATGAAAAAAAGTTAGGAGGTCGAAAAAAAGGTATTTTTCAAGAATTTTTTCTAAGCAAACTGTTTGGTTTATTGATTTGAAACTTGGCAGGTATATTATGACAACCTTAAACTATATTCACATAATTTTTATTGCCAAAAATAATTATCGGGAACGTTGATATTGCCAATTTTGCAGAGGTCCGCAAAAAAAAAGGCCTCTTGCGGTGAGCACGATATCTCTGGACTGGATCATCTAAAATGCAAAAATCAAATAGATTTCATTAATATAATAAATAATCTAGTGATTAATCGAAGGAATTAGCAAAAAAAAAAATTTATTGACAAAATGGCGGCTACTCAAAGCAAAAGGTTTGATTTTTGACCAAAATTCGGCTCTTTAATTGTTTAAAAAAATAAGAAATTTTCATCGGATGGGGAAATCCTTCGATTAATTACTAAAAACTATAGTTAAGAAGCTTGTGTAAAAATTTCAGACCGTTCGGTTCAGCCATTTCTGAGAAATCTTGCTAACCGACTTTAAAAACACCGTTTCGAGAAAAACGCGTTTAAAGTTTTAAAAGCACTGCGAGATCTCTCGGCGCGCCTTCACTAATGTGTGTGTATACTCAGATATATATTAAGAAAATGCAAAAAAAAAAAAAAATATTTTTTTGAAAATCCTAACTGTATATAACCCCTTAATTATAATAAATTTATTATTGTAGCAGGCAATAGGACACATGATTAAAGTACATCCTAGATATGAAGCATATATATATATTACATCACCCTTTTACAAGCCGAACTCACATATTCATACAAGAAAAGATAGTCTTATCATGGTGTGACGGGTATTTAAGCTTCGGTTCTATCGATGTTTACATTTTACCTTGTTTTAGGTTAAAATGTGACATATTTGCTAATATTTTGTTTACATGTTAAGTTAGTGTTAGTCGTTTATATGGCGACATTAAGTTATTGTGACCCAATTGTGTTTTGTGTTTATGCAAAAAAAAAAAAAATGTATCCTATTTTCCAGAGTTTTAGTTTCACTAGACAGATTACAGTAGCTCACGTAGCTCACGTGCTATATTATCTATCGTACTGATATGATTTATGATGATACAAAAAAAAAAATCATAAATAAATCAAAAAAATTGTTTACAATTTAGTTTACAAGCTCTTAATTATTTTTTGTTATCACACAAAAAATACCGATTTGTAGAGATTTTTCCATTTTGAACTTTTAATTCAATTTGTTTTTAATTAAAATAAGTTTCGAAATAATTTATAGCTAAGACCTTTTTTGGATTTGTAACTTGAGCTACGCAGATAATCAAGTAAAAAGGATTCTTAATAAAAAAAAAAATATATAATGTGTTACATAAATGAAAAAAAAAAAAATTATAATAAAGGTAACGTCCTAATTACATACATATGTGTTTGATAAAAAAAGGTCTAAAAAAATATCAATACCATATTCGTTTATTTGCTTTTTTTTTGTTGTTGTGATAAAACTTTTCACATATTTTACATATGTATTTAATAAATACTTCCAACAGTAACCGATTATCTTATATAATAAAAATATATTTACATATATTTTTATTTGCATTAACTTCAAACAAATTTTCAACAATGCCAATGGAAACTCAGCACAGATAAAAATACTTTTTTATGATAAAATCTTTTATAAAATCAAAAGTTAATATCAACTTTCTGCTCGATTAACACGTTTATCCTTTTCAATAGAGATAAATGCAAGTGTGTCCTTAAGCAAGAAAATGTTCACAACTTTAATATCTTATTTTGTTCTTTTTGCATTTTCTTAAAGTGCAAAGAGCAAATGAAAACTGATGTAAACAAGTGGTCTGTGAATTTGTCAGTATTGTGTCCTGGCAACGATGCACAAATTCTGTAAACAACTAAAAAAAAAAAAAGAAAAATACAAAATTATAACTTCAGGTTGGCAGCATAACAAGAAAACTCTTGCCATGATTCGTAACATTTGCAGCCTCAACAATAGAAAGTTTTCAAGAGGTTTCTCTATGTTTAAGTGGCATGCATATGCGACTAAATAATACACTATAATTTAAAAAAACTATCTATTGCGGACAGACGCTCAGTTAGCTGTAGATACTCTAAAAAAAAAACGCTACATAATCCATTTATTTACGAATTTATATGCAATTATGTAAGCGATTAAAGCTGTATAAAAATTGAAGATGATGAAACAAAGTAAAAAACTCTTTTAAAAAATGTTTCTGTTTGTCGTGTATTAAATTTTAAATTGTATCGCTGTGCTGGAGTGCTTCTTCGTTATTTCACGTGCCTTGAAAAGAAAAACATTCAGGAAAAAAAAAAAAACAAACAAACAAAAAAAAGTATATAAATAAAAATATTTTTTTTCTTTAAATGCGTTTTTGTTGTTGTTTTTTTTTTTTTGTTTTGTTTTTTTTTGCTTGCTACATTAATAAAAATCTACATTTAATGAGCATAAACAATATTATTAAGTTGCTGTGAGTACTTTTAGGCAGCAGGCTGTGTTATCATATCAGCATTTTTAATGCATACTAAGTATTTAGTATACCCTACACACGTTAGGCAAATGAGTATATATGTTTGTGTAAAAAGCGCATTTCTTGAAAAAAAAAAAATTGATTACTTTCCATATATATATATATATACGAAACAAGACCTTGGCTTAGCAACGCTAAGATTGGGCACCAGCGTTTGTAATTCAGTGCCAATGAATACGAACACATCAAATTCGAAATCGTCCAGTAGTTTTCGCGTCCATCGATCACCAACAACTGGGACTTATTTTTATATATAGAGATATGTCCTTGGTAGCCCCACGGTTGTAATCCAGTGCCTCAAAATTCGGGATACAGATCTTGCGGATGTCATCTAGGACCTGGTCCTCTCAACGCAGCAACGGACGTCCTCTCTGCCGCGCCCCCTCCGATTTGATTCACGTTTTGCTTCGAAACTTTTCTTGCTGGAGCTTCTGTGTCCATCCGACACAGGTGACCAGCCCAGTACAGCCTTTTGTATTGGATGTTCCTGACTATGTCGATGTCGGCATATAGCTCGTACAGCTCATCGTTCGTGTGCATACGGATGACATTTTCCACTCTAACTGGACCAAAGATTCTCCGAAGTATCTTCCTCTCAAATACGCCCAACGCCGACTTATCCGGATTCTGTCATGACCCATGCTTCTGAGCCATACATCAGGACAGGCATTATCAGCGTCTTGTAGAGTTTAATATTTGTTTCTCTGGACAGCACTCTACTTCTCATCTGCTTACCGAGACCAAAATAGCTACGGTTCGCAAGAGTGATTCTTCGTTTAATCTCCTGACTGTTGATGTTGTTGTTTACATACTTATAAACAAAAATCGAATTGAATCAATTTCGTAAATGTATGTGATTTACATTTCTCTTGTTCAATTATTTGCAAAATAAGAATTTTTTTTCCAATTGCTTTTACGGGCAACCTTCAACGTTCCATTTTTTCCAATTTATAAGTTCCTAGTAATATGTTTACCGATTCTCATTTCTCTCAAATACTTGCCACGCCCACTGCCCATTTTTCTAAAACTACTTTCATTCCATTTTGTTAGTTGGACCTAAAATTTAAATCTACAAAATTTGTTCGGTTGAGTTGTTTCGGAAATATACGATGAATTTATAATCAATTCTATGTTGCTCCAACCCACGTTTCCTCTTTTGGTTATACAATATAATTTACGTCCGATTCTTAGACCTAATGTATACACTCACGGTCAAGTCCTTTCGTATGAATTTTGTTACAATTACTGTGACACGAAAATTTTATATCTATCTATATATAATCTATATATACGATATAAAATAGTAAAAAATGTTTCAATGTTCGCGATTTTCGTTGAATTTATCACACCGATGAGCCCCAAACTGGTTACATTTGAGGTAAACAATGCAAGTAAATTGAAATTCAACTAAAATAATACCTAATGCATATTCGTTTAATTTAAGAAGTCGATTAAGGGTAACTATCATGGGTAAGCTAAAAAAAAGTGGTATTTTTTAGTATGTTTTTAAGTTAGCCCAGTCCATTTTGGTTGCGCTGCAAACAAAGAAAAAAAAAGCATATAGTAAAAATGCCATCAAAAAGAACTGAAATTGTACAAAACACAGCAAATGGAAAAAAAGCTGAAAGAGCAGCCGAGACACCCGTACAACGTAGTACCACACGCGGGTATCTGCTAGTAAATTTTAAAATAAAATAAAATAAAAATAAAAGAAAGAAAAAACTATTCGCGAAATAAAATTTTGTGTGTGAACCTTCTCTACTCTATGGTTTTTTCACTTTCAAACTGTTCACAGTATTTTGCAGCCGTAGCATTACAATGAAATTTTTTAAGTCAGGGACATGGGTAGTGCAAAGTTGATTAACATTCTAGCATGGAAATTTTTGTTTGTTTTGCAACACTTTTTTTTTTTTTTTGTATTTTTACTCCGTTACAAGAGTTGAAAGACCATTCTTTATACGGTGTGCAACAAATATAAACCTCTACCATATGACTTCCCAGCTATTTCAACTTTAACTTTTTAATTAAAGCAAACAATTGAAATTGTGATAACGACCATCTTTCGATTGTATCTTCACGTGCATCCGTCCATCAATTCACACTGTTGTCCTTTTTTTATCTGGAACGTACTAATGTTGTGTTCTGTTTTAAAAGATTGATATTTAGATTCTGCTGAATTTACTTAAAACAAATACTCCCAAACTTTTTTTGTAAACCTTTTTCAAGCGGTAGGGGCATGTGAAATAGTTTTAATTTTCTGCAAAAGTTACACTAAATTTGATATTCAACAAAAGTCTTTTTTTTATATCCGTCGAAATAGTCAAAATAGTGGATCCCATAGGTCAGACAAAATTCATTAGATTCTGCTAATACATGCGACTCAGGGGTTTTTTTGGAGGTTTCTGAAAACGGTTGTTGAGGTCAGAAATGCCAGATAGTTAAATAAATCTGTGGTAAAAAGGAAAAACTGCTTATTAATTTCGATGTGATGTGTATTAATATTTCGGTTTTGACGAAGTTAATATTTTCCTTGTTTTTATGTTGTTGTTTTTTTCTCTTTCTGTGTAAATAATATAATTCTGTTCGAATTGAATGCTACTAGCGTTAATTTTGTCCTTTGACGAAGGTTTCAACCGCAAATATTTAAGCAAGCAGCATTCGCATTAAATGTGCTTAGACGCCTCGAACTTGTACAATATAGATACAAACTTGTATTTCGTCTGAATGTTCTAGTCCTTTTGTATTTGTACTGATAAGCCAGAGAAAGCCTGTAGGGTTGTACATTTTGTTAAGGTCAACACAGAGTAAACTGAACTGTCTGGCCTTTCTCTTGATGTTCTCTGGTCATATGGTTTCATTTTTTTTTTTTTTTGCTTGCACAGTGTACTATTGTAATTGAAAACTTTTTCGTATTTGTTATTCACAAACAATATTTTTTTATTATTCTTTACTTTTTGTTTCCTTTAGTTTTTTTTGCATGACCATGAAAATTTGTAATAAAGTTCAATAGAAAACAATGTGCGACAAAAAAGCCAAACATCGAGATAGCTAGGAAATCTTGTCGTAAAGGTAGTAGGTCTGATCGATAAAAAAAGCTGTATACCTAGAATTTTAGGGGGACCCCCAAATCCATGCTCTTTCGGTTGAGAAACACTATCAATTAGGGGCGTACCACCGGTAAAATTAAGGTGCCCAACACCGGAAGAAAATTTTCTACAGATATAGCCACAACAATTATTTTCTGTTTCCAGACTTATTTCTGCAATATTCTTCCATTTTATAAAAAAAAAAATTAGGTAACAAATGGGAAAATAGCTGGACCAAAGCTATGCCGTATTAATAGATTGATCTCAAAAATCGAAGAAACAAAGTATTTAAATGTTGTGTTTAGCCGTTCCCACAACTGAACTTTAAAAATATTTTTTCTTAAAAGCAAAAAAAAAGTACTTTTTTTTTTTATCCATTTCCAATATATTTTCAATAAATATTTAAGTTGGAAGAATTTAACCATATTTCTATAAAGAAATTTTTTTTTTTTTTGCTAACATTTTCACATATTAACACATTTCAAGACGATGTCATAACTACTTTAGATTCTGTCAATTAACTTGTACATCATTCTTATCCATTTTCCAAACAGCATATTTAATACCACAAAAAGTTAAAGGTTACGTTTTGATTACATTTTGCCGTATCGGTTACAGTGTCCACTACAATAATTTTTGAAATGAGTGCGTTAATTATATAACTTTGAGTTTATTCGCTGCTCTGCTACTATTTTTTTCCAACTTTTAGTTTTCCTTTTGTAGTTTTCTTGTTAGTGGAAAATTCAATTTTCTTTTCATTTATAAATAATTCTGCTGCTGCATATGACAGCTTTTTTGCTGTTATGAAACTTTAAAACAGCGTGCAGTGTATTTTATTGTCTATGTCTGACATTTTTTATTATACACGTCACACACAGTTTAAACGGGTATTATTATTTTATTAGAAATTTTTAAACGCATGAAAGGAAATATCGCCAAAAAGTTACTGGGTTCTTATATTCTTATTCTGTAGATACTAAAAGAGAACACGAAAAATTTAACATGTCAAAACATGATAGAACTCTGAAGTAGAGTATGTTCGACTGCAAAATACCCTGTAACCAATCTTTACAAATGTACTTTAAGTTAAGTCCTATTTTACTACCATATTACATTGTATTGGATATTCACAAAAAAAACTTAAAAAATGGGTATAAATTTGTATGGGGGCTATACCTAAAATTTTGTTGGCCCTACCCATATTTGGATATTTTCTTGGGACTGCCATTAGACATAATTTATTCTAAAATTTAGACTCCCAACAATAAGAAATAATATCGTTTTGTATGGGGTACCCCTGGGAGAAAAACGGTTTAAAATTGCATCTTTGACGGATCAGGAAAGTCTAAGTTTCAAATATGGTGGCCCTATTTGAAATAATCTCCGAGATAATCTCTCCATACGGCAGACAGCAGGACAAACAGACGGACGGACAGGCAGATATAACTAGTTCGACTCCCCTTCCAATGCTGTTCAAGAATACAAATAATTTATAGGGTCTATCTAGCCTCCGTCTGTCTGTTGTCTGATCCATTCGGATAAACTTAAAATATCCTTTACTCTTTGGGCACAGGGTATAAAAAAAAGAAATGGTGTTGGCTGACCGGATAGTGAAGGTACTCGAGCTAGTACTGAGTGCCATACTTTGGGCGAGTCAAAATCTAAAATTTATTTTAGAGCTTTATTTACTAAAGCTCCCTCGGATCTCAAAAAGAAGGCGCATCAATAAAAAATTCATATGAGGAAAGTATCGTTGTAGTCGAATAGCCAAATAATTCCACTTTTTTAATCTTTCTTGTATAAAAATTCAATATAATAAAGTAAGGCACATAAAAAATTAGAACTCGACTTTAGGTTCTTTGTTGTTTATTATCAGTTTGTCGAAAAGTTTGTAACGCATTGAAGGAGACGTCATAGAACCCATAAAGTATATATATTCTTGATCAGCTCGATGAGACGAATCGATCTAGCCATGTCCATCTGTCCGTCTGTCAGTTTATTTCTATGCATTTTTTGTTAAGGGATGAAGATATTCAGCTGAAAATTGGAACTTAAGGTTTTCTTGGCAACGACTTCTTTGTATGTTAAAACCAAGGTGCCACGCCCATTTTTTGGTATAGCCCCCATACAAACTTGCAGGTTTTTTTCATTTTCTATGAAAATTGGTGGTCAAAAATAGTTATTATTTAAATTATTGTATTAACTTCAAATTGGGTGACCTTTAAAGATCCCTTCATAAAGTACATCTAATGCCAACTTTTCCAATCTGAAACGTGCCAAATAGTCCCATTTCCGGTATAGCCATCAGCGCCTCATACGAATTTACCATTTTTTTCCAAAAAACGCCCCCGGAGGGTTTTTGTTTTTTTTAAGTCACACGGTGCCAAAGTCAAATGATTACAGTGGTTGCGGAACGATATTGGTTGGATTTTGGGCAAAAAGTCACGAAGAATCAACAAATTTTAAAAAACATCATTTTGGTACCAACCGAGACTTGACACGTTTGAGGCCCAAAACATCCTTCAAAATTCTATTAGTGATCTTTCGTCCCCACACAAATATACCACCCATTTTTGAGTTTTTCGGTATGAAAAAAGTTTTTATTTTTGACGTATATTTATCGGCCTTCGGAATTTGGTGTACAAATAAACGTCTTCTACTGTCCACATCCAACTTCGAATATACTACCCATATGACAAGGCGATCGATTTTTTGACTAGGTAACAAACGAAGACCCAATACAAACATACGCGCTGTCAATTTTTTATTTAATGCTTGCGGATGAAAAGAAAAAAATATTGTTATCTCTTTTAATTTGATGATCATACATGAACAAATTAAAGTTTTGTGTGGCGGGTATTTGAGCTTCGGTTCTATTGAAAGTTAACGTTTTTTCCTTGTTTTTGTCTTGTGATACTTTAAGCTGCAACTAAAACTTGACGGAGTAGAAAAGTATTTGCAGGAAAAAATAATTGTAATAAAATAAAAAAAAAAAAAATATTTTGCGACAGGAAGCGTATGAAAGTGTCATAAAATGTTGCATTTTATACAATTTAATATGCTTGTTGTTCACTTTCGTTTCCATTGGTTTTGTTTGTCTGTGTTAAACCATGCCAACGACTACGTAAATGAAAACGTAAAGCTTTAAGTTTGTTTAAATGGAAAATAGGGTACACTCCTACATGTTTGCTTATAATAATTGTGTGTAGGATTTGGTTAAAATAAAATATTTATATGATTTTTTCTACGAAATTTGCGCTTTTATTTACAGTAAATTTGCTCGTTCCATTCTTTCATTTCCGGCTCAGAAAACACGCAATCTGCTTATGCGTATTAAATCCGATTAGCAAATAGCGGGCTTACGAATGCTTTTTTTTTTTTTTTTTTTTATTACTTTAAAATTTAATTATTGAAATGCAGTAAAAAAAAAATTTGATTTTTATTGCTTGAAATATATATTTTGATGAAAATTTTATAATAAAAAAATATAAAAAAAAGAAGAAAGTTCATTTAAGCTGAAAAGACACCAAAGATTGATTTGAAGAAACTATAAATCGGTTTAGGTATTTCAACAGCAAAAAGCACCGAATTATCTTCACTTGAAGGCGTTACAGAGCCACGGTTAAGCTGTTCCTCTTCAATTTTTATAGCAGAATTGTGTTGTGATTCAATCGGTGCAATGGGTACAATGGGTACAGTGGGTACACTGGGTTGATGTGGCATAATGAATGGTATCCAATTATGTTGTTGTTGCTGCTTCTCAGCTTCAACAGAATTTTGAAGCATGTTTGTGCAATACGATTTGCATCAAGATAAAAATAAATTGGATTTAATGTTGAGGTTGAATGTGTCGGATTTTTAGTTATTGTAGACTCGTGCATTTCATCAGTTGGCACAAATGTTGGTAACGGTAAGGTTGATCCAGTTGTAACAGTTTCCGCTGTATTGCGTATCAAATTGTCAGTATTTTTTTGTAGAAAAATGGATTTGGCAGCAAAACAAAACATAAGCCGAGTACATTATTGCTGCTATCATGTCCATAGCCATAGTGTGGCAATGCTGGAAAGATGAATGGCTTTAAGGGTTTATAATGAAATGGATTTTGAGTGGCTTTCGGTTTTGTTGTGGTAGTTGGTGCAGCTGTAGTTGTTGTTGTTGTATTACTTGCGGGTGCCCGGGGTGTTGTAGTTGTTGTTGTGGTTGTTGCTGCTATTGTCTCATTTATTATAAGCACAGGTAATTTAAATATCTTTTCGTTGACAAGTGTATCTAAGCTTGGCACAGCGTGTAATTCTGCTTTGACAGTTTCATTTCCAACAAATTGCGTAATATTTGTGTTTGTTTGTGTTTCATTATCCTTTTGCGCAACTTGTTCTTTTTGTTGTTGCTCAACATTTGCCACAACTTTTTCAACTTGCTGCACCACATCATCATCATCAGCAACAACATCGTCACGTGTAACAGCTGTAATCTCATTATTTTCAAATTGTGCTGCATTTAGTTGCACATTGACAGCGCTTATCCGGCACAATATCACCCTCGGCGAGTACAGATACATCTATGAATCTTGCCTGTGCGGCACAAAGCAATGCAATGAATGAAATTTTTAGCAGTAAATGCTACAAACATGAAAAAAAGTATTATTTTATATTTTATATTTTGCATTTATTTTTTTTTTTGTAACTTTACTACACCAACTTACCATTTTGAGTTACAAAATTGTACTGTGCTATTTTCAGACACACTGCAAACTATTTATACTTATGTGCAATTAGTGCTGTTTCTATATTTAAAAGCATTTTAATGCATTTTAAAGTTATCTATTGTAGCCAAAAAAAAAAAAAGAAAAATTTATAAATAAATCAAATAAACCAAGATAATATGTTTAATGCTAATGCATATCCGGTCAGAAGGTCATGAACTAAGTTTCATAGCTACTATGTATCTAAGTGCATTTTAGTTGCAATAGTTTCCTTTGCGGTTTTAAACTTGTTTCATTTGTTATTCTAATACTTCTGTGGGAGCCATTTGCATTTTCAATTTTTTGTGTCACTTAAAAGATATCTTTTAATGGCAAAGAGCAGAAAATAAACAAATGGATTTGAGAATAAATTTATTCGAAGACAGTAGTTGTTATGTTAGTCATCATTCAATTTCCAAAAAAAAAGAATAAATATTGAATGCAAGCATTCAACTGATATTCTGCAAAATAGAATAGATAACCAATTTCTTTTGAATCAACCAGAAAGTTATCATCTACGAGTACACTTTAGGTTAAAAGTATCTCTAATTGTTTTTTTTTTTGCGTTTAAAAAAATGTTTTTTAAGAAAAAAAGAATAGCTAAATTAAATTAAATTAAAATAAATAAATAACAACGAAAAACGTTAATTTCGGTGGAACCGAAGCTCGGCGTTAGTATGGGTAGGCTTTAAACGATAAAAAAAATGGGCGTGTGTATAACCTTAAAAGGTTGTGTTACAATAAAAAATTAGATTACATTAGAAGTATAATTTTTATACTAGAAAAACGGTAAGTTGGTATGGGGGCTATATCTTAGATTGCGGGTGGCATTTTGATTTTAGCCTTTGTACTCTGCACTTTTGGAACGCAAAAACGAGTTTCTCGCACAAAAACACATTGGATACCAGTCTCTAATCGAAAATAAAAATACCATACCATTGCTCTGTGTTAGGTTCCTGCTATCGAACAAATTGACCCATTCTTATGTATTTGCCTTTTATATGAACCCCAACATAGTATCTAAGCATTGGTTATATTGAATCACTGACCCTCACACACCACCATTACGAAATACTATCTATACCACTGATGATCTGTATATTGAAAAAAAATATAGCTGTGCGTTAATAACGTTAAAACTCGAGAACGACTCAACCGATTTGAAAAATTTTTTTGTTTTGTTGCTCTCATAGATGTGGTCAGAAAGGAAAAAAAATGGACAACTTTGGCCCGGGGTCTAATGGGGGGGGACCGGAAACGCAATATATTTGATGTGAATAGACTGTAGAGTAGAGACTTAAAACAGGGCTCATTTGAAAGATGGCGTTCAAGGTGTTTAAGGGATTTCCGGAATTTGGACCTGAGACCCATATGTGGACCCAATATATATTTTATTCCATTTTTTTTTAATTTTTATTACAAGTGAGCACTTAGAAGGGATTTTAGAAAATTTTGACCCGGGGCCTAATGGGGTCTTGAAACCGGAAAAGCCATATTTTTGGAATGAATAGACGTAGAGACTTGGAAACAGGAGCTCATTTGAAAGTTGGTTTAAAAAGATATTTCCGGAATTCGGACCTGGGACCCATATGTGGACCCAATATAGATTTTTTGACCACTTTTTTTTTTTTATTACAGGTGAGCACTTAGACGGGATTTTAGAAAATTTTGACCCGGGGCTTAATGAGAGCCTTGAAAAAAAGTCATACATTTGGGTTGAATAGACGTAGAGACTTGAAACTGGGTGCATTTGAATGATGGTTAGTCGTGTTTAGGGGGATTTCCAAAATTTAAACCCACATTTTTGAATAATTTAGCCGCAGGGTACCTGCTGTAATATATAAAAATATCATGTCACAGCGTTTGTAACGATACTCCACGAAAACGGGTTGACTGGTTCTTATGAAATTTTGTGTGTATATTGGTCTAAGAATCGAACATAAACTATTTTTCATACCACTAATTGGAGTGGCGGGCGTTGTCCTCATTAAAATAATCAATAATTCATCTAATATTTCCTGAAACAACTCCACGTATTTCAATAAAATTTTGTAGATGTCTATTTTTTGGTCCAACTTACACAAAAAGGAAGTATGTAGTTTTAGAAAAATGGGCGGTGGGCGTGGCTCCCATAGAAGCATTTGAGAGAAATTTAATTCGGTATACATGTTAAAAAAAAAAGTTTGAAAAAAAAAGACGGACGATGGGCGAGGCCCCATAAAAGCGATCAAAAAAAAATTTATTTTATTTTTTGCAAATAATTGAACAAAAATAATTAGAAAAGTATAATCCATTGGAAAAACGAGCGGTGGGTGAACCAAAAAATAATTCGTCTTATTGCAAATAATTGAGCTAGACAAATGAAATGAGGTATTACTACATGACCCGAGCAAGGCCGGGTAGTTCAGCTAGTCATATATAAATTATTCAATGTTTCAAAATCTAAACATATCGCATGTTCAACGCAAACCTTTCTTCTTTTTCCATTCTTCGAAATAAATTAATTATAATATTTTTTATGCTTGCTGTAAAGAATGTATCTTTCTATTTCATCAAGATTTCTTAAACAACAGCAATTCTCATCGAAGCCATTCATTATGACTATATTGACATTCAGTAGTGGCTATGGCGATTAGTTTAATTACTTCATAATTGGTATGAAAGTTGCTTTTGATTAGAAATTTTAACAAAGCTAAATGCTAATTTTTAATAAAATAAAACTAAATTCAAATGAAGTGCATTTTGACCTTTTCACTTTAGATAAATATTTGTCGAAGCAATTGCTTGCATTATTAAAGTTCTACTCAGAAATATGCATTTACAAAGCACTTAGCTAAAGATTACTGGAAATAGAAATTTACCATAAAATGATAATAAGTGGAACTAATTATAACAAGTACACTCAATGGGCTATTTTCAAATATAGCAATGTGTCAATGAATCAATACGAATCGCTGTTTAAAAATTAATATATTTCTGACAAAGTTATCTTTGATTCTGGTGACCATGATGAGCAATACGGCCACAACAAAACTGAAGAACTGTAGATACTTTTAAAGCATAATATTAAAATGAAACATTACTTAATTTACCATTCCAATTAGTATCAGACAGATTTCATAAGAAGAAATTCATTTTATATTTATTCATTGAATCAGAATTGCTTTTTAATATGCTTTATAATTGCCAACCATTTAATTTACTTTAAGCATTGATATTGTTCCTGAGCATTTTTGGGTTTTAGCTGAAAAATGTATATGGGTTCTATGTTATCAGCACAGTTTTAATGGAAAATTAATCATGAAATTGTATAGAATTACCTTTTCTTTTATTTTTTGCCATTTTGAGAGAAAATATATATTTTTTCTATCCGTCCGTGAATACAGTTTGCATTTTTTTTTTTTTTTTTTTTTGGTCATAGGTATTGTGTCAAAAACTGAGTGAATGAATTTTTTTATTAAACACAAAAAATTTCAAATCATAAACGCATGCAGGACTGCTGCTCTGTCCAACACAAGAAATATGAGACAGAATAACGATTTTCCATTTCTTTAAAATGGTTTTGCTGTTGCATTTTTTCAAAAACTGTGAGTCTGAAAATTCGACAATCGGCTAGTGTCAGTATTAATTAACTTTGATAACCACTTAGTTCGATGAATTTTTATACGCTTTACCCATAGTGTGAACATGTCCGTCTATCTGTATGTCTGCCGCTATGCGATTCATTTGCTCACTTTCAAAAATACTTAACTAAATTTTGTTAAGATATTGCCCCCATACAAACTTACCGTTTATGAAAATACTTCATAGGATATCTAATGTCCAAATAAAGGTACCACGCCCATTTTTAGCCTCCATACGAATTTTCTACATATTTTCTTATATTTATGTGAAAATTGCAATTGTTTATAAATGTATTCATTCCAAATGAGGGATATACATTAGAGATGGGATTAGGGACGGAAATCATGCAGAATCCCGTGGGTCCCGCTGGGTCTCGAGAACTTTTAAGTACAAAACTGAAACCATTTTAAAATTATATCACTACACTGTGTAGTTTTAAGCCTTTTGATTAATAAATTAAAACAAATATTTGGGTTTTCATAATTAATTCATAATAAAAGTAAGCGAAACCCAACGGGACCCATGGAATCCCCGTGTCATTACCGTTCCGACGCTCATCTTTAGTACATATATATACATCACTGATAAACATATAGCCCCAAATTTTCTAATTTTAAATATGGTGGTAAAATTGACCACATTATTGTGTCTAAACATCGGACAATTGCTCCAAATTAATAAATTAACTTAACCAAGATGTGGAGAGTATTTGAGCTTCGGTTGCACCGAAGTTAACTTTTTTCCTTGTTTTATTTTCGATAAGATTTTTGAGCTAGAAACTGATTTTGGGGCAAAAAAGTGCTCATCTTTTCATGATTTTGAAAAAAAAAGGTCAAAATACCATTTTTTAGCAATTTTTATGTACTTTTCTCAAAAACCAGATGTTATGGGCAATTTTGGGTACAAAAATACATTGGAAACCAGTCTCATATCAAAAATAAAAATAAGGCAATTTGTAGGTCTGAGTAATCTTTGAACCCAAATAATCAAAGCTGACACATTCCGCATTTTAACTTGAAATAAAAAAAAAAAGTTTTTCTAGTGTTGGCAAAAAAATCAGTTTCGTTGATTTGACGGAATGACGAATTTTTTAGGACTTCTTTCAGTTATTTCCAGAAATCAGGAATGAAAAGCTTTATAATGATTAGCTGTGCAACGTTCGAATGGAATTTCCTTCTTTTACACAAGGATATGTTTTTTTTTATACCCGTCACACACAGTGTGGAGGGTATTATCATTTTGTCAGAAAGTTTGTAACGCATTAAAGGAGACATCTTAGACCCTATAAAGTATATATATTCTTGATCAGCTCGACGAGACGAGTCGATCTAGCCATGTCCGTCTGTCTGTCTGTCCGTCTGTCTGTATGTATGCGTTTCATTCGCTCAGTTTTAAAGATATTGACCTGAAACTCGGAACTTAAGCTTTTCTCAAATTCTAAGCAGTTCAAGTGTTAAAATCAAAGTGCCACGCCCATTTTAAGGTATAGCCCCCATACAAACTTACCGTTTTTTTCGGATTTTTTCTATGAAAATAGCTATTATTTATGAATGTAGTCACTCCAAGTTGGGTAAAAATACTTCTAAGGTCATCCCATGTCAAATTCAAGCTGACACGCCCATTTTTAGCTATAGCCCCCCATACAAATTTACCGCCCATTTTCGAATTTTTGTATAAAAATAGGTATTATTAATGAGAATATTCACTCAAATTTGGGTAAAAACACTTCTTATGACATCCAATAACAAAACCAAGGTGCCACGCCCATTTTTAGCCATAGTCCCCATAAAAACTTATAGATTATTTTCGAACAAATGTATGAAAAAGTAATTATTTTCGAATATATATATATATAAATGTATTTGAGCCACTGATTATCTCACATAAACTATTCAAAGATTCGTGTGACGGGTATTTAAGCTTCGGTTCCACCGAAGTTAACGTTTTTCTTGTTTTTTTGAATATCAAATGGCACCGAGCGTTGAAGTACAAAAATGCTTTTAAAATTAAAAGTCTTTTTTTTAAATTCATAAAAAAAATATTTTGTTTAAGTCAAATTAAGGTTTGGTCCCTTCAAAAGATGTTAAAATTTTTCTAAAAAATACAAAATAATAATAGCTTTAGGAATATTTCTTAAAAGAGTTATTACTGTGCGTATTCGTTTGACAAGTTTTAGTTAAATTGGTACTGGGTAACTTGTAGTCTAGCTTACTTTTACTTTTCGAAATGCATAGATCTATATTTAACTTTAATGACGAGAGTGCCTTAATGAACTTGCATATTTTTAAAAATTATAAAACCATAAAAATGATATTTAATAAAATTTAAAGCTGCATAAAATAAAAGTAATTCTTATGCTGCTGCTTCTATGTGAAAAGGTCAAAAGCACAATTTATGCTTACGCGTACACTGACTTGACTCGAGACAAATAAATATTTGAACAATAAATTTCTACTTTCGCATTTTGTGTGTCAACACTTTTAATTTGACTTTCTTATCCCTTTTGTGATACGCGAAACTTTTTGTCAGTTGTTAAGACACTTGACAAGCATGAAAGAAAAAAAATGGCGAAGAAAAGAAAAGAAAAGGCAATATAATTTGCTATTTTTTTGCATACAGATTTATGCACTCACGCACACACACACACACACACACACAATATCTTCTATTTTATTTCATTCAAAAATTCGATAAAAAATTTAAGCAGAGCAACAACTTTAAAAGTGGTATCAATGCCCTAACAATGTACCAAGTTTTCTATTGAATTTTTTAGCAAACGCAACGTGTTTCAAATTAGGAATTGCTAATTTTTTTCTTACATATAGTATTATCACTTCTTCAGCTACATTACTGCTATTCAGATACATTTCAATTGTTCAGCTACTTTTTTTGCTGTTCAGATACATTTCAATTGTTCAGATACAATTTTAGATATGTAACAAAAAAAAATTGCATCATTTTCGTTTATTGCATTTTACATTTTTAATTATAAAACTGATTTTAGTTTTAAATAAAGATTTTCTCGTTGTTTATTTTACTTTTATTATTTTTTCCTTTTTTCTCCTATTTTATGACTTTTGGCATTTACCAAAAATAGCTCGAGCTGTCCATATAAATTTTAAAATAACTTTTGAATAGTTTTTTATATAATTGTTTTTCTTTGTAAATCTGTTGTTATTCCGGAAATTTAATATTGCACATTCCGTGTTATGTTTCGAGTAGAATTATTGTGATTTCAACTGATTTGATTTTTGTTTTTGTTTTAGAATGTTAAGCAATAAAATAATTATTTTGTTCGGATTGATTTCTTTATGAAAAAGGTTTGCTACAAAAATATTGTAATATAAAAAAAAAAAAAAAACATTTCATTCAATAAAAGTTAAATTGGTTATCTAATTTTAATTACTTCAAATTTTAGGTTTTGCAGTAAGCATTTGCACAATTGCTTAATTTACTTTATTATATAAAATCGAAAAGATTAAATATATTTTCAGTTATTTCAATTTATTTCAATTCTTTAGCATAATCGATTTATTTTTTAAAGCATATTTAAATCACTTTGTAGTTAAACTATTTCACCATACATGAATTTAGGCAAACATGAATCAATTTGAATATATTTTATATTGTACAAAGCGAAAATGAGGTTTTATAGAAAACGAATTATATAATTCAATTTACAATTGTTAGTTAAGTATTTATTCATGTTTGACAACATTTGAATATAATAGAAGTACAAACTAATTTCAACTATTGTTAAAGTTGTATTGTTTAAATGTAGTTGTTTACTAACTTTATATAGTATTACGCGAAACACTCAAATCCCAGTAGGAAACAAAGTGCTCCAAAGAGCGCTTATTACTACATCTTTTGGGAATGAGGGAGAGAGAGCATGGCCGGTCTACAGTATGATACTTTTGTAAGGCCAATTCGGTATGATGGTTCATTCTAAAAAAAATGTTATATATCGGTCGTGCCTGCATATCATTCTCACCTTATTTCGTAAGGCCGTTTAGAATGAGCGGAGGCCTCTCTTATTCCAAAAAGATGTAGCAATAGCGCTCTTCGGAACACTCTTGGTTCCATTACCATTGAGTTTTTTACATGAAGATTTTGAATTGGTCTGCACTTGTACAGTACCTACTAAGTTTCCAATTTAATTTTTAGTTTCTTGTCTTGGGTTTGGGTTTGAAAGCCTCGAGGTTGTGTTTGTTCATCATTTTAATGGTCTATGCCCAAACATTAAATTTTTGAATCACTGCAAAAAATTTAAATATGAACCCACTGAACTAAAAGCTCGTAGGAGATATTGTTAGCGATATAAAACTATCGAAAACACTGCTAACGCTCGCTCCATAATCATATTCGAGCTCACATAAAATTTTGACACCTTCGCTTCTCTTATCGCATTCGAGCACTATAGTTTCCAATTTACTCCTTAGTTTTTGGTTCGGTGGGTAATTCGTATATATATATAACTATATATTGCCATTACACCTTTTGGTCAGCCTGGGCATCACGAAGGGTTTTAACCCAGATGTTATAGTTCAGTGCCACTCGATACCAATACTGGATCCCGATCTTCCGGACGTCCTCCAGAACCTGATCCTTCCAACGCAGCGGCGGTCTTCCCCGCTGTCGTGCCCCTCTGATTTCGTCCACGTTTTTATCGTGTACCGTTCTCGCTGGAGCGTCTTCATCCATTCGAAGCACGTGTCCAGCCCAGTGCAATCGTTTATACCTGATGCGCCTGACTATATCGATGTCCTTATATAGCTGGTACAGCTCGTGATTCATGCGAATACAGTAATCGTTGTCCACTCTGACAGGATCAAGGATTTTACGAAGAATTTTTCTCTCAAATGTTCCCAATGCCGATTTGTCAGCCTCTGACATGACCCATGTTTCTGCACCATACATCAGGACTGGGATAATCAGCGTCTGGTAGAGTTTGATTTTCGTTTTTCTGGATAAAACTCTACTCCTCATTTGCTTACCGAGACCAAAGTAGCATTGGTTAGTCAAGAATTTTCGTATAATTTCTAGGCTGGTGTTATTGCTCTTGTTTTTTTGAGAGCCCAAGTAGACGAAGTTTTCTACAACGTCGAAGGTGAAATTCCCCATAGTTACAGAATCCATAGGTCGTGTTATTGATTTGCGAGAGGATATAGTTTGCGCAGATTGCGGGGTCTCCTTTCTTAAGGATTGGACAGAGCACACTTATCCAATCACATTTCCAATCGCTGGGCATGCATTCACCAGTCCATATTTTGCATAAGAGTTGATGCAAACATCGAATCAACTCTTCGCCGCCGGTCTTAAATAACTCTGCGGGAAGTCGTCTGCGCCCGCCGCTTTGTTATTTTTAAGCCATTTTATGGCTTCTGAGACCTCGTTATAGGCTGGTGGCTCCACAGGAATGCCATCATCGGTCTTTAAAAGGGGAAACATACATTCACACGTATAACACAAGAAAATTTCCGATCACACCTTCAGTTTCTTTTAGAATTAACTCCAAATCAATGAGCAAACGATATAGTAAAGAGGCCTTAATTTAGAAACACTTTCTACTTTTTCCGACTGGGATTTTGATAATAATACAATAAAATAGAAAATTGTTGCCTTATATCATATATCCGCATATGTATATGTACGTATTTATCAGTGATTTGGTGCAGCTTATAGGTTTAGCTAAAAGTTAAACAATTGTTTTGTTTAAATACATTGAAATGTATTAAATTAAAACAATCAACAATGGTGCAGCTGCAGTTATATAAGCGCGTTTGTTCTTCATTTCTATGTTGTATGGAATCATTTAATGCTGGAACATGTGTCACTTTCATTAAATTGTCTGCAAAAGGGAAATTAGTTTAAAAAAAAATCGGGGAAAAAAATAGGAAATAAGTTTACTTTGGCAAAACCGAAGTTGTGATAAATTGAAATTTTAGCAGCTTAAGTTAAGAATATTAAAAAGTTTTCTTCAAAAATATATAAAAAAAAAACTACAAAATAGAACGTAGAGATGGGCAGTCAGGATGAGATATTGGTCTGATCCACACATTCGGAAAAACTGGAACTAAAATAAACTTTATGTTTGAAAAAAAAATAAAAAAAAAAAGACCAAAGGATTAATCCACATCGAATTTGGCGTTTTAAGGTTAAGTTGAAAAAAAAATGGGTTTCAGAAGAATTTCCAAAAATTAGTATAGGCTTCTATGAAGTCTAACTCTTCGGATGGGTATGTAAAATAAAAAATATAAGCGAACTTCGGTAGTAACCGCAGAAATTTAGTTTTAAACTTGGTGACTTTATTTCTTATAGTCTCCGGTATAAAATGTTTCATATGCCTGATAGACAGAGGGACAATTGCCATGGCTTTTTCTGTATTTTTCATGCATTTGTACAAACTTATTATACAAGTTTACCCTTCAAGTAAAGGTATACATATATTAAGAAAAGATTGAAAAAAATAAACCCGGAATGGGCGAAATCGAGACAAAAAAAGGGAAACACGTCAGAATGGGCGGGAACGAGTCAATAATTTAATCCCAGCACGTTCCTTCATCTTTGCGTTAAACATTGTTCACTATGTTTACTTTGAGTGTTAACCACTGCCCACCACTGTGGTACATAAAAAGTTATTGGTATAAGTATTTTGATAGCAAGCTCTGAAGAAATATTGTAAATAAATACCTACTTTATTGCTGAATATTTGAGACAGTTTAAAGAGTTCAAATACTGGCGATTCAACACAGTTTGCTACAGTTCCATTCCATTGAAATTTAAATGTATCTGTACATCTCTAATATTTTTAATGTATCTTAAATTTTTAAATGCTTACAAATTGCATATTTTCTTTAAACAACAATTAAACACTTAAAGCATTTTGCGTAGTCAAGAGTTACGAAACCGACAAATCGCTACGCTAAAAGGATTAAGTGTAAACTTAATTAATTTAAATCAAATAAAGAGAATAAATGCCGCAGGATAGATTGACTTAAGCTTGAGTTTGTGTTTGCGTTTGTGTTTGCATAGATACAAAATTTCAAGTTGTACTAAATTACGCACAAGTGAAAACAATTGCCATCTTGAAAAGTGTTAGTAAAAACAAAAAATTATTTGATAAAATTTAAATAGTCTTCAGTAATATATAAATATAACCTCGAGCAATAATTATGCTTATTGAATTTATGCGTTTTGTAAACTTTTTTTCATACGATTAACAAATAATTAATCGCATTTGATTTAATCGAATTGGACAACAATAAATTGTGGCTTTAACAAACGAAATTTATTTTATTTACATACAAAAAAAAAAAAAAGATACACTGCTGCCATTATGGTTTGTTTGCTGTGCAAAATATTTACACAGAAATCTATAAAATATATTTTATGAGTTTGTTTATAAGAAATATTATGTAGGCAGGTATTAAGCAAATAGAAAAATATCTTCCCAAATATCTAAGAATTCATTGTAAGTGCAAATGTGTATCAAGATTAATTATGAATTTGAAAATGAACAATTTTGTTAAATGACAAAAGCAGCATTGATGAAATGGTTCATTATTGTTATATCAGCATTAATTAATGTAGACATTTGTACAAATATGTCACTCTTTATATTCCGATTTGACATTTCTAAGCAGTTTCAGTTTATCAATATTAATGTATCTGTTAGCGTATACATATGTATCTATATATGAATGAAGTACATGCAACAGACTCATTGAATATTTATGACGTGCGGCAACTTTGTTTTTTTTTTTTTTTTGTGTTTTTCATTTGATGAGAACTAAAAGCTGTCGTGTATTAAAATAGCGCACCCGCATCTAATTATTTTGTACGTTTTGAATGACTTTGAATTATATTGTGGAATATTAATCGATAAATCTATTTAAATTCGGTTAACTGTTTCTTTATAGTATCTAGTTTATTTTTAATCGAATCGATCAGAGCAAATGTTTGTCTTTTCTTTGGTTTACGTACTTTATATACCAAGCCAACAATACGTTGTAGAGGCATACATAAAGTAACAAAGCTGGAACAAGTGAAAAAAGTTAGAATTTTAAACTCTGGAATTTTGGCGAACCCATGTTGTACTAATTAGTAGTTCTAAACTAAAGATTTGATCGCAATTTCAGCACATAACGATGCAAAATTGAAGAGTCGACGGCTCCTTTAATGCTCCACGCTATACGATGGGAATAAAAACGGTTCTAAAGAAAAGTTTTTTTCACGAGAAAGAACCTTATTATAGATAAATAGAGGTAGCTGAGAAAAAATCCATATTCCCCTTACAATTAACTGCCGTTTTGCTACCAATAAAAATATCTTGGAAGTGAGCCTTAAGTACATGATAGGCTCTGGGGGATCAGAGCCAGCAGTACAGTTAAGGAAGGACCGTAGTTTAGAGAGACATAAGAGAGAGAGAGATCGTCCAGCGATTCCAACTGCCAACGTCCAAAGTAATTTATGTTAGTCTACTCGATCTAAGTGCAGGACACAAACTAACGTTTTCGGAGAATCCTCTTCTTAACAACTTCTGCATGTGCTGTTGTAGGGGATACCTAATTTGGCCGCGTGCTCCCCTATGATCAGTGCCCTGTGATGGAGGCTGTTAGTCTCGCAAGATCTTTGATACCTTATTCTGTAGCCAAAGGGTAAAAGGTTACATTAAGTAAACAGACAGAAGAAGGTTAGAAAGACCCAATAAAGTGTTCATCCAACTAGCTATGTCCGTCCATTTGCCCGATCCAAATTTTACCCTTTAAGAAAATTCAGATATAGCACCCATTCAAAATAGAGCCCTGCATCGATTAACTCGAAAAACAGATATACTCGAGTCTTGGCTTACTCGAGCCGTTGAGTTGAAAAACCATACGCTTCGATTAAGCTCATAGATATTTTTACTCAAGTAAACGAGTAATCTATAATTCAGTATCCGTAGTTTCGGTTATCCGACCGAAGTTAAACATTTTGTTCCATTGTCCGATCTTTGGGATATGACCGAGTTTTTCTCGAGTTTTTGAATCATTTTTTTTTTTTTTTTGTATTTTGACTTAAGATGGGAATTGGGCTAGGCTTTTGTCGTAGCCCGTCGCTGACCTTTGATTAATTCGTGTTCTTGCAGTTTCGTGTTTGTAAAATTTAAATAAAAACAACAACACCAGTGAGAGATTTGAACCAAGGATACAATTTAAAGAATTATTCAAAGAAAAAAAAAAACATTCTTTGGGACTTGAACACCAGACACACAAGCCAATGCATTAAAGACGGATAAAGCTAGATCGATTGACTATACTTTCAATATTGAATATGCAATAAAAACGTACGAACTGTGTATCTATTGGTCAATTTACCGACTTTAACAAAATACATAAGTATGCGAGAAATGTTAAAATTTGAGCAGCTGCATTAAAGTTAAATACTCACTATAAATAGGCAATATGTATTATTCCACAACAATGCTGCCCTAAGGATTTATATTACAACTGAAGTGAGATTTCTCATTTCAAATATAAAGGTCAGCTTTACGCATAAAATATGAGTATATATCTAGATACGTATGTATGTTTGTATGTATATCTTTTTTAATAAAATATTTGTAGCCATTTTTTATGCACAAAGTTGACTTTTTAATAATAAAAACCAAAAAAAAAAAAAAAAAAACAAAAACGTTAACTTCGGTAGTACCGAAGCCCGTCACACGAAACTTTCATCATTTTCTTGAAAAAATAAAAAAAAATAGAAGGTGAGTTTGTTTGGGGTCTATATGTTATAGTGGCCCGATCCTTCTCTTATCGGTAGCATGTTCATAGGGTAACAGTAAAAGTGATTTTTCCCAGATTGGAGTGAATATATCCATAAATAAGAACTATTTTCATAAAAAATCTGATAAATGGGCGCTAGGTTTGTATGGGGCCCTATCAAAAAATGGGCGTGGCACTTTTCTTTTGATGTTGGATACCATAATAAGTGTTTTTACCCAATTTGTAGAAAATACATTCATAAACAATAACTATTTTCATAAAAAAATCGAAAAAAAGTGGTAAGTTTGTATGGGGGCTATATCTAAAAATGGGCGCAGCACCTTTCTTTCGATATTGGATGCCATAAGAAGTGTTGTTACCTAATTTGTAGTAAAAGCATTCATTAAATAATAATTATTTTCATACAAAAAATCGAAAAAAAGTGGTAAGTTTGTATGGGGGCTATATCTAAAAATGGGCGTGGCACCTTGGTTCTGACATACTAACTGCCTAGGAGCACAAAAACTTAATTTTCAAATTTCAGGTCAACATCTTTGAAACTTTCCGAGAAAAACGCATTGCAACAGACGGACAGACAGACAGATATGGCTAATTCGATTCGTCTCATCGAGCTGATAAATAATAGATATACTTTATGGGGTCTCCGATGCCTCCTTTAATGCGTTACAAACTTTCCGACAAACTGATAATACCCTTCACACCATGTGTGGCGGGTATAAAAATTTAATTCAATTCATTTGCTTTTCCATAAAAAAAAAATCACAAAAACTTTTTATTAATGCCACAAAAAAAAGAATAATTTTAAAAATTAATGCAAAGCACTCACATTCAGGCAGTGCAAATTTTTATACAAAAAAAAAAAAAAAAAATAATGCAAGGCAGACAGACAGACAGACAATCACTTAAAAATATTTCTGAATACACATAATTATTTTTGAATTGTGCAATGAATTGAATTGGAAAAATTCAATAAAAATTGACAAAGTCAAAAAAAAAAAATAATAATAACAAAATAAATAAAATAAAATAAAAAGCCAATTGAAAATTGACTTTGTTGTATTTTTATTATAATTTTATTTCTTCTTACAAAATGAAAAAAAAAAAGCCAGCAAATTATGATTTAATTTAAAAAACTCACCTGCTGCTAAGTACTTTAAACAACAATGTGCAAACAGACGTCTAAAAGATGTCCTTTTATTGTGTTTTCCATTTTTTTTTTTCTAAAAAGAAATGTTTTGACGGCATCGACATCTCAATTTTTTTTTTTTTTAGCCAATGAAGCGTAAAGTCTTAAATCGACACATGTGTAAAATGTTATTCCAAATATTTTTATAAGTGTACAATAAGTGTTTATATTTTAAAAAGCACGTTTAAGCAACTCCGCCCACATTTTATTATAAGACAAAAAAATTAAACGAAAATTTTTAAGAAAAAGGTGTGTGCCGTTGATTGGTAATAAATGTATCTGTATGTGACAATGTATCTTTTAAGCTAAACGAAAGCTAAGCACATATTTCTATTGACTTAAGGTGTGTGTGTGTGTGCGGGTTTTTTTTCTCTCTCTTTTTATTGAATAACATTTTGATTTTCTGCTGTTCTGACAAGCCTCAAAAGTTTATGGCTCGGAAATTGTTGATAACGTTATGGCATGAAATTTTCTTATCTATATTCTGGCTAAATTATTCTGTTTTGAGTGAGTTACATTGAATTATTTTGGCAGCAATAATAAAATTGACCTTCAATCTTTTGTCATCTGCGATAATTTATTCGAGTAAATTTGAAAACAAAAATTGTTTTTAAACCAAAATTATATATATTTTCTTAAGAACAACTTAAATAGCTAATTATGCAAAAGAAAATTAATTAGTCTTTTTCATTATTTTACAAGGTATCTTGATAGAAAATAACCTACGGCAATATAAACAATTGTTGACAGACAGACGGACACTGTCTAAAAGACATTTAAGGTAAAATAATTCAATTTACAACATGTTTGCTTCGAACGCAAACTTGTTGCTCAAACTTGTTGCTTTACGCCAAGCGCCTTAAGCACGCATATAAAGAAAAAGGATGTTCTTGTTGTTGTTTTGGCTTCGTATTTTTGAATGGCACCAACTGCCTTGAAGCCAAATGCACGCGTTTGTTCGTTTGTTGTTGTTGTTTTTCTTGTTGGTAAATTAAGTAAAGTTTCGTTGTGGCTCGTGTTGCGTTTTGATTGCGATAACATCTTCGCTTGACACAGTCGTTGCTTTGGCGTCGTCATCGTAAACAAGAAAACAGTTGATAACACACACTCAACAGTAAAGGACATTCATTCACTTATACCGAACGCACCTTAATGCTTTTCTTATTCAAAACGGTTATATTTTAAAAATTTAAATCAAAAATTAAATAAAAAAAAAAAATAAAATAAAAAAAAAATGTGGTTCGTTAATTGAACATTTTTTTTTTTTTCGTTTCGTGGTTTTATTTTTAATGCGATTTGTCACGAATGAAAGGTTTTACTATAGAACAACTAATTTGTATTTTATGCCGCAAGCGCTCGTAAAAGGATTTAGTGAATGTAACCATTAACTGTGAATTTGCGCCTCAATACTTAAAATTAAAATACCGTAAAAAGGTTTATTAAATAAAAGGATATAAAAACTGAAAGTGAGAATTGATAATATTACACTTTGGTGATTTCTTTGAAACTTAGAAAGGATATTGATAATTAGAAAAAAATAAAAAATAAATAAAAAGTAAGGAAACAGTAAATACAAAAAAAAAAAAAAATAAAATTAAAAAAAAAAAAAAAAATATAAAATTTAATAAAAATAAAACTAAATTAAAATTAAAAAAAAAACAAAAATAGTATTTAAAAAATAATAAAAAAAAAAAAACAGTGATTAAAAACAAAAAAAATAAAAATATATATATCAAAATAGGAAGTGCGATTTATGGTGTCTGAGAATATTAAAGATCACAAAAAGCACAAATATTGTAAAATGTGACATTAAAAATTTTTTTTTTTTAAATTTGGTAATTATTTATGTAAATTTGGTAATTAATAATGTATAGATTTATTTAAAAATAAATTTTATGCAATTAATATCTGTATTATTCATGTATTGTTTTGGTTTTGTGAATTTAATATGTAGAGAATGATGCTTGAGAACTAATAAATAATATGTATCTAATTATACTATATACAAATCTCCTGCCACGAAGTTCGGTTTATATAGACCCCGAAACTAATTAACCAATGAAAGTTTGAAGTTGTGTGTAGTATATATGTACGACATTTTAAAAGAATAGGCGATGTGCGTGGCCCCCAAAGAATCATAAATTCATCGTATTATACCGTAACAAGTCATCCAATTTCAATAAAATTTTATATATATGTTAAGTGCATCTTTTGGTGCAGCTTTAAAGACAGTATATATTAGTCGTTTTCAAAAATTGGGTGTGCGTGGTCCCCACAGATTTAATTTACAAAATTCATCGAATATTTCCGAAATTACTCAACCGAATTCAATGAAATTTCGTGAATGTACATTTTTTTGTCCAACTTATAAGATAGATATATCGTTTTTGAAAAATGGGCGGTGGGCGTGGCTCTATAAAATCAATACAGAAATTCATCGCATTTTTAAAAATATTTGAATTTAAAAATGAAATTCGGTATATATGATGTTAGGTCCGGAAAAGTGGATAAAAAATATAGCTAAAGGCGTCACCTCATATGGGGGTTAAAAAAAAAAAAAAAATTTGGATTTCACCACCATTATCCACCATTTTGAATTTCTCAAAACTGTTTTAAAAATCGTTATCAACGACCATAAAATATCCCAGTTGAACCCAATAAATAAAAATGTATTCATTCACCATATTGGGTCCGACATTTGGAATTTTAAAAGTCCAAAAGACCCAACGAAAACTGCCCAAGTGACGTGTTTTAGGTGAAATTTATACATGTTTAAAATGTTTATACCCTTCACACGAAGCGATAAAACTAAAATTTTCTCCCAAAAAACTGTAAAAATTTGTCATAGATAGTGACTATGTAGTATTTTTTTTTAAATTTTTAAATATTTTAACGTAATTAAGTAAAATTTGAGCTCTTTTTAAACATTTTACTTGAAACTATATTCCCTGAGGGGTGTCTCCAGTTGAGAAAGAATGACACATGTGGAAGATATTTTTGTTAATTGAAATTTCATCAATCAAAATCAATGTCGATGAATTTGAAATATATTTTTTTTGTGATTGAAACAAGGAAAAGTGTTAAACATTGGTAGAACCGAAGCTTGATACCTGTCACACGAACTTTTCGTGACATAAACTCGGCATTTTAAGGTGACTTTATATATTTTTTTTCGATGTATATACTACGGCAAATGATCCTTATCTAATCTATACTGAACACATGGAGCACCTGACAAGAGTTTTCACCATATTTGAGTTTGTATTGAAGTTTCATCATTCAAAATCATATCAACCTCAAATTATGCAACTTGTGTGAGTACATTTATTAAATTATAAGTGTTTTTATGCAACTTGGGAATACATTTATAAATATAAGGTTGAATTTCGCGGCTATGGAGGGAGATATTTCGGAAGGAAGATATTTGAGAACTTTATGATAACTATTATCATAAAAAATATCAAAAATGGGCGATAGTTTTATTTGGAAGCTATGCCAAGAAATGAGCGAATTTTAGGTCAATATCATTCAGACGGAGGAACAGACGGACATTGCTGTAGTGACGAGCTGATCAAGATATATATACTTCATCTACGCCACGTAAAACTTTCTGATAAAATGATAATAGCCACCACACTATGTGTGGTGATTAAAAAATACCTAACCATGATCTTTTTTAGAGCTTGTATTTATTGAGAACCACGATATCTTATACCATTTTTATAAAGTTTTACCATTTATGTGTGAGTATATAATCATACAGCCCAATACAAAGACGCGACGGAAATATTGAGAAAGAAACGACAGATACCAGCATTGCCAGCATGCATTTTTTTTTTTTTGAAACGCGCTGATGAAATAAAACTTTTTAAATGCCAAAACCAACGCCAAAATCGACCTTAAACACAAATTTACTTTGACATTTCGATTTTTTAATGTACTCATTCGTATATATTCATTAGGGTGGTCCAAAAACGTATGGGAAAAAAATGATTGTTCTATACGAAAGGAAGAATCCCCGCATTTTTTTTTTAATCGGATAATATTTAATGGTTTCGCAAAGCCCCTGAATTTTATCATGTATTTTATATGGGAAAATGAAAATTTTTCGTAGATTTAATCTAGAAACCTGAAGAATCAATATTTTTTAACTAGATAACGATGTTTCTCGTCATAATTGGGCATAGAATAACATCCAATAAAACAAACCAAAAACCCAAAAAAAAAAAAAGGCCTGTAAAAGATAAATATTGTCTTAGGGGTGGGAGCTTAAAAAATTTTTGGACCACCCTAATTTCCATGACTATACTTATGCCATTTAAATCCTGCTTAAACAGTCCAATAAACTTAAGTAGAATATATGTACCAAAGCCATTATTTGAAGCAAAGTTACCATTCGTAAAATAGAAAATTGTTAAGAAATTTTGAAGTCTTATTTTGTTACGGTTTCTTAAATCATCACAGTTGCTGCGATAGCGTTTTTCTTTTTTTTTGGCAAATATTTTATAATCAGTTCAAATTATTTCGAGTACAAAGACAAACGCATGCAAAAACGTGAGAAATGACATGCGACATTTAGGAAAAAAACATGAAAAAAGCATTCAAAAGTTGAAAAATCAGCACACAAAAAAAAAAAAACAACAACAAAAGTACAACGAAATACAAGATAGCAGCGACAGCCAAACAACACCTGCGGAAAATGACATTTATTACAATTATGTATCCTGAGACAATTTCCCTAAGTTGACTGAGAAAAGGCGTGCATGTACATTTCTTACAGTCAAAATCAAATAAAATCACATTATACACACACGTACACACACACATTTACTTCAATCTAGCTGCACATTGTTTTCTTTGAAAAATGTCTACACAAAACGAATCCCATGGATTCATTCACAATAGAACGCGCAGAATAACGAAGCCAAATTAGTTCGTTTGGTGACATTCTTTTTTTTTTTTTTTTTGCTTTTTTAAATTGCGTAGATAATAATCAAAGACTTTAACCCGAATACAAAATGCTAAAGTGTATCTTAAAGATACAAAAAAAAGGCAGCTTTTCAGATACATTTAATAACATTTGTACATACAATACATTACTTGTTCAATATTAATTTGTTTGTACCTTTTCGTTTCTTGTTAATAACTCGCTACGTTTATTAATGTTGTGGAGACTTGTTTCTATTAAATTGAAAAATATAGTCACTGTTTGTGAGAAATAAATTCGTATAAGCAAAAATTTAAGCATAAATTGTATATCTAAGCTTATCATTTACATATAACATTTTACTAACAATAAGTATTATGGTATATTGAGGTATAGGACAATGTCCTTGCTATACTATACTCTTGTGCATACTGTAAAACAGCTTATTACTTTATATATTGCTTGTAATGGTCTGTAAATTCTCAAAATTTTACTTTGATAAAAAATATTTTTTATTATTATTTTTTTTTTTTTTTTGTACAAAAAAATGTTTAGCTTTGAAGTTATTACAATATTTTTAATATTTAATTTTTATGAGCTATTAAATCAGTGTACCGCGCCTAATATGACATTAAAGTCATAAAATGTGTAAGAAATAAAGTCGAGACTGTTTGACTTAAATACAAAAGAAATTTCGAAATTATTTCAAAACTTAACATTGCAACGAGATTTAACGAGTTTTTTTTTTAAACTAAACTATTTCAATCTATGCCGCTAGCGCCCTCGGTTAGTGCTCAAAATTTAAAAATAAAATTTAAAAAAAAAGTACTTACCAAAAACATTTGACCTTCATTTCTGCTGAATCTGAAATTGAAGTAAAAAAAAGTAGATCAGTTTTCAAGATATATGCAGCTAAATTTCAATCTTTCGAGTTCTGCACTTAATTGTTTTGGAAAGAAAAAAAAAAGTAAAAATTTGTAAGAAAAATACAGAATTTTATGGTTTTTAAATAACTATGAAAAATTTAAATTCTATTAAAAAATTTGTCTGTTAAAAACTTTTTAATTAGTTTGTAAATTATTTTTTCCATTCAAATTATTCGTAAATGTGCGTACTTTTAAAAACTGTGTAGTATAGATACAGCTTTTAAACAAAATAGTGCAACCAAACAAAAAAAATATTAAAAAAGTAAAAAAAAAAATTGAGTTTGACTTAAAAATATGCACAGATAGGATCGAAAATGTTATACAGGTCTATGTCAAAAGGTTCAAAAGGTCTAAGTCTCTCTCTCTTTCTAAAACAGGTTCAAAAATAATAATCGGTTCGTAATTTACTGAGTGACAAAAGGAAAATCAGATTTTTTGACCCTAGACAGATTTAGGGCGTTCCCTCGAAATTTCAAGCATACATTTTTCTTACTCGAGCAGACCAATTATTAGACAATATTTTCGACAAAGTTAAAGTTTCTAAAGTTTGTTTTTTGCCTGAAGAAAAAACTTGAGTTTGATTCAAACTATTTGTGCGTTTGAATATAACTGGGCCAGAAAAAAAAAAAAAAAAAAAAAAAAAAAACAAGTCCGCGGAAATCAAATGCTCGACAGCAAAATACCCTGTACCCAATCTTTATGTATCTTAAGTTAAGTCCTATCTTAGTATCATACCTCATTGTATTAGAATTTCGTACAAAACCTTAAAAAATGGGGTAAATTTGTATGGGTTTATACCTCAAATATATTTTGGTCCTTCCCATATTGGTCTATTTCATAGGAACTAGCATAGGCATAATTTATATTAAATTTAGACTTCCTAGAATACGAAACAATGATGTTTTTATGCAAACAAAAAACAATATTTTGGGGAAGATTTGTATGTGGGTACCCCTTAAAATAGAACTAGAGAAAACCCGTTTACAGGTGCATACTTGACAGTTCTATCTCTAATAGTCTCCGGGATAATCGTTTTCATAATGCAGACAGCATGACAGACGGACAGTCGACGGGAAGACGGACATAGCTATTTCGACACCCATTCCAATACTGATCAAGAATATATTGTAGGTATATATTTTATAGGGTCTATCTAGCCACCTTCTGTCTGCTACATACATTCGCACAAACTTAATGTGCCCTTTTACCCTATAAACAAAAAGTATTAAAAGTGATTTGCAAGTGGGTTAAGACTATGTGATTAATTAATTTTTATAATCAATCGATCAATTAGTTCCAGAATCAATAATCGATTAATCAACAATCAATAATCAAGTAGTAATTAGCTGTGGCATTGATTATCACAAGCATGGGTTCATCATATGCAGAGAAGTATCAACGGGGATAATACCAAGGCTTTTGAAGTGAGAAGAAAACAAGGAAAAACGTTAACTTTGGTGGAACCGAAGCTTATGTACCCGTCACACGTATTTTTAAATTGTTAATGTGTTATCATCAGTGGTTTAAATAGAACTTTGAGATGGGATGCGACGGGGTCAATGGTCTGATGCAACTCACGTTGTGTGGGGCCTATGCCAAAAAATGGGCGTGGCACCTTAGATTCGATATTGGATGATATTAAAAGTGTTTTTACCCAATTCGGAGTCAAAACATTACTAAAAAAGAACCATTTCGTATAAAAATTCGAAAATGGACCGAAAGCTTGAAATACCCGTTAGCAATGGGCGTGGCGCCTTGGTTTTGACCCTGGATGACATAAGAAATGTTTTGTACGCAATTGAGAGTGAATACACTCCTAAATAATAACTATTTTCCTAAAAAAAATCGAAAAAAAGCGGTAAGTTTGTATGGGGCCTATACCTAAAAATGGGCGCGGCACTTTCATATTCAAACTTGACCTGGTCGTTGGCGAGAAAAGCTTAAGTTATAAATTTCAGCTAGTAATCTCCAGTAGTCTTCGAGTAAATCGCATTG
This sequence comes from Leucophenga varia, assembly GCA_018903435.1. Lineage (NCBI taxonomy): Eukaryota > Metazoa > Arthropoda > Insecta > Diptera > Drosophilidae > Leucophenga > Leucophenga varia. Next base: position 112,657 of record JAEIFJ010002356.1, on the reverse strand, counting down.
AAATAAACAGACAGACGGACAGACAGGCAGGCGGACATGGATAAGATCGACTCGCCTCATCGAGCTGATCAAGAATATATATACTTTAATGGGGTCTCCGATGCCTTCTTTAATGCGTTACAAATTTTCCGACAAACTGATAATACCCTTCACACTATGTGTGGCGGGTATAAAAAAAATATTTTAAAATTAAATTTTTGTTTTAATAATCATGATTTATCCTCAACAAACAATTTTCTTTAATAATCATCAACAATCGATTATTCCCAACAATCACACAGCCCTAAAGTGGGACTCTGATTTTTTTGTAACTTTGAAAAATAAAAGTCTTAGTTAAGATAGTTTCAGGCGTAAACGAATTTTGAAAATTACGTCAGTTACGGCATCTTGAAAATTACAGTAGTTTTGTTTTTAAAGTTGATATTTTCGAAACTGTTCGATGGATTTGAATAAAAATTGCAGTTAATATAGTAAATTTAATATAGTTTAATTTAATATAAGAATGAAAAAATAAAACTAAAATTGTGACCAAAAAAAATTTAAAAAATATTTGTCACATGATTTTTAGGGAACTTGACCACTTTTTTCAGGTTTGCTACACACATATAACGATTTCTGATAAATTCAAGTTTAAAAGAAAAAAAACTATGGTGTCTTTCATAGTTCTCGAGTAATACAAAAACAATATAAATGTACTTAGTTGTTCCAGTGCTAGACTACTCCAAAAAAAAAAAATATTTAAAATTTTTAAGTGTTTATTTTTGAAAGTTTATTGAAATCAATTCTTGTAAATATGATATTTTCTCTTTATTGTGTGTTTACGTGTATGTAAAATATTTATAAAATGTGGCTAGTTTAGCTCGTATCCATTTTATTAACATTTTCAACTAATTCGAAGTATTCAGTCAAACCCAATGTTGCATATTGCCATTACGCGAAACTTGACTACGCGCACGTCTGCGTGCCGCAGCAACTGAGGATGTATTTGCTAACATTTCCTCAAAATGTCTTACTTGATTGCTGACACAATTTTCACCGCCTTCAGTTTTTCCATTAGAATCCGACGGCAACACTGGTTGCATTACACCCACAAGCATACCATTATGCCTAGACTGAAGAGACTGTCTAGGTTTATCCTGTTGCTGATGTTGCTGCTGTACCTGTTGCATTTGTCTTGCCTGACGTCTGCGCGGTGGTGATAATGTTGCATATTGTTTCATATGACGTCTTGTGTTGCTTGAGCTGGCATTGTTGCTCTGCTGCTTGCTGCATAGTTGACAGCAGCAGCCTCGAAACTTCTATTGTGATAATTTGTGCGTAATTCGTTGAGATTTGTAGTAGTTTTCCGTGTGGTTTCACTCAATGCATCGCTCGATTTATGCATACCACTGAGTATACATTGTTCCAGTAATGATTTAGAATTACCATCATCATCATCATTTGAATCGGAATCAGTGCTACTATAATCCGTTTTTGCTGCAGCAGCAACGTTTAAATGTGCAATTGTCTGTCTACGTGCTTCTGTGCCATTTGAGGCTGATGGTAATATAGTATTTGTGGTGTTGGTTGTGGCTGTATTAGTGCGTCTGCTACCCGCTGCTATTGCTTGACTCAAAAGATTTGTATCATCCTCATCCGAATCTATGGATAATGAACTCAATGAATCATTAAGATTTTGCTTTGCAACCGCAGGCATTTTGGGTTTTATTTCTGGTTCCAATTCATTTTGATTTGTGGCACGATTTGCGCGTTCCGGTATGGCTGGCGGCGCTTTTGACGTTTCATTTGTCTTTATTTGTGTTACATTGACATTACCATTCAATGCACGTGCCGGTCCTGCATAGCATGAACCAATTGTTAAATTTGATAAACCCGAAACAATTGAATATGTGGCTGGACTACTCACATCATTGTATTTATTTAATTCATCCGCAACGTGTAGATATGCGGGTAAAGCGTTGCCACCGCAACGTAAACGTGAAATGGGATCATCTATTATAGTTGGCAATGCTGTGTTTAAACTTTCAGCTTTAATCGTTTGCGTTGGTACATTGCCATTTTTAAGATCAGCTTCTTCCGTTTCAATTTCAATATCAATTTCCGTTTTGGTTTTTTGCTTTGTTTCATTTCGTTTAGTTTCTGCCACGTTGTTCGCTATTGGTTGTTTCTCAGCGTTCTGCAATTTCCGTTTTTAATGTTTCATCAATTACATTATTCTCATCATCCATAAAACTCATATTACTTAAACTTGTTGCACATGAAAATTGTGCTGGCGTATTTTCGCAATGAAAAGTATTTAGATTATCTTCAAAAACACTAACCAAAGGTTTACGACAACCAGCTGGCGCAGGAGCTGCACGTATTTCACGATTAAATTGTGCATTATTTGTGTTCTGATTTTCTCTTTTACTAAATTGTGGCATACTCTGTGTCGGTGAGTCGGGTATAGGTGATATAACACCACTTTGCATGCGACTATAATCACTTATAATCGAAGCATTATCATCACATGGACCCAAATCTTCATTAACTAAAGAATCCATTGAGCTACGCCTGGAATACATTAAAGGGGTTTCCATTGCCGAATTTAGCATAGCTGCCTGTTTTTGATCATCTGTCACAGATTTTCTTTGTGGTTCTTGTTTCATTGTACTTGTTGTAAGATCTCTCGGTTGTTCTTGTTGTGGATTCTGTTGTGGATGTTGTTGTTTATTTGTCTCAGGCTCCACTTTTTCTTCCGTTTCATTTTGTACCAAATTTACTAAACTATTTAATGAATCATAACGACTAAAATAACCGGGCGTACCCTCATCACAATAATTTGTTGGACGTTCCGGTGTATGTGAACCATCTGCACGTTGATATTTTGTTGTAATCGGTTTATGATTTACTCTCAAATCATTTGCTGAAGCTGCTTTATGCATTATTGCCTTATTTGTAAAGCTTAAATCTTGTGGCTTTTTTGTTTCATTTTCCAAAAAACGTATGCTAAAATTAGTCGGTTGATCTAATTCCGACGCTTGATAATCAGTTTTTGTTTTGCTTGTACGTTCATTGTATTTCATGGAATAATCTATAGGTTGTTCCTCTTCAATATGTTCCTCTTGCACATGTTCCACTTGTATCGTTTCAGCAGCAGCTCCAATGTTTATTTCAGAACGTACTAAACTTAATGTATCTGTATATGCATGCATTGTTGTTGTTGCTGCTGTATCTGATTTCACCGAATAAACTGAATTAGGACTTTTGCACTTTTGTAACATATTGCGTGGCAAGGATTTCGTAGAACCAATGCACATAGCATTTTTTTGTTGTTGTTGGCTTTGATTTTGATTATTTATTGTATAACGCCGTTTCAATGTATCCGTATCGCCAATGCTATTTCCGGCTCCGGCTGTTTGCTCTAATGCATCACGAAAATTTGTTAAATTTTTCAGCGCGGATGCGCTACCTTCAACAATCATGGCATTCTTTGATGTAACCAAAGCACGTAGCAATCCTATAGCACCATGATCAAGTAAAAATTGTTGATCAATGCTGCTACGTGCCGATAGATTCCACAATGTGCCACATGCATTACTAACCACGGACATATTATTCGATTTTAATTGTTGCAACAAAATGCCCAAGCAATTATTTTCACGCAATATTTCACGATACGTTTCACAGACAGCAATATGACTGGAAACATTACGTAATATGCCGCCAGCATTTTCAATAATTTTTGGCGTTTTACTAGGACCCTCATAACTAAGCATTTTCACAAGAAATGCCAACGCGCCATTTACAGCACAAAATTCCGCTTTATTAGTGCTGCAGTGTGCCGAAAGATTCCACAAGGCGGACAGTATGGCTTTTAGCGTATTTTCATTTTTATTATGACGCATAGCAGCCTGTGCCAAGGCCGTAACTGTACCAATTTCATTAAAAATGGTTTTCATATTTTTATCTGCACGCCATGATAAATTACGCAATACACTGGCCACCACCTGTAGCAGCTCATCGGGTGCTGTGTCGAGTAGTGCTATCAAAACTTCCATAAAATTTTTTTTGTCCACATAGATATGCCTTATTATTCTCATCGCCATATGTGAGATTTGTTAGCGCCATCAGCGCAAAGCGTCGCACTGAATTGCAACATTTCGACTCAACGGAAAGCGGCCCATGTACTGCATAGTCGAGTTGTACCAAATTTGGTATTGCTTTTAAAGCACCCAATTCACACATTGTATGACGATGTTCTTCATCAAAACTTGATTTCATTAAAAGTGTTATGGCCGCCAATGGATGTCTATCTTCATCATCTGCAATGGCTTCGCCACCGCTACGTAAAAGTGTCTTCAGAAAATTTGCATACTCTAGAATTTGTTCGAGTAAACGTAATATTTTTACTTCGCGGCGTCGATCCTTTTCGATTGGATTCGAGTGTACAATATTGTGTAAGGCTTGACTAGCATAACGCCGGCAAACTTCATCATTTTCCTGAGCGTTTTGCTGCTGTTCTCCATTGGAATTTTCACCGTTGTTGTTGTTGTTGTTGGCATGCAACATTTGCACCAGCAATGTTATGCAGCCCGAATTACGCAATGAACTGCATGATTCGTCATTGTTTGATAATTCAAGAAAATTTTTTTGCCATATTAACTTGTTTAATAGCTTCATCGTCGCGTTGTGACATTTTTATTTTTTTATTATTATTCTATTTCCAAAATAAATCACAAGAAAATTATTATGCTTTGCGTTGCGTTTCGCGTTTCACTGTCAACTAATTGTCCTCCGGCATTATCCTTGCCATTTTAAACTATGCGCAGGTAGCGCGCGTATAATCTTAAGTATCTTATTTTTCCATGGAATTGGTACCTGTTTGAAGACTATTCTTAGCAGCTGTTCTTGTGTTCGTTATTTTGCATTCAATTCCACATAAATCTATTTTTATTGCCTCTAGACAAATTTGTTGTTGTTGTTATTTTGCATGCTAAGTAGTTACAGATTTATACATAGCATGCAAGGCTACTTGAAATTTTAATGGTTTCTGGAATTTTAATAAATTATGCATATTAATGCTTTGTCTGTGTACCTGTATGTGTGTGTGTGTGTGTGTGTGTGTAGTTGAAGCAAAAATATGTCCATAACATAAAATTAGATAAATTAAACGTAATTGAATCATTTTCAGTTCAGAGCGTAATTGAAATATTTGAAATATTTGATAATGCATAATAAATTTTGTTTAATTATGAATTTTAGTTGTTATTGAATTACATATTTTTTTTTTAATTTAAAGTTAGCAGAATATTAATTTCCGAAAAATAATATTACAAATTTCACAAGAGGAATGCAAATTGTTGTCTTGGAAAGATACTCGTAAACTGCAGAAATAAATTTGAGCATAATCATGTTATTTTTTACAGTAAAAATTTCTAAATGGAATATATTTCATATTATCAACCTAAACTGTTATTATCTCCTTAATGCAAATTTCTCGAGTGCTAATGGCCCATTTCAAATTTGAAAAATAACATAAGTCAAATTTTTTTGTTGATTTTTATAAAGGGGTACCCCCTTAAAAAATTAAAAAAAAAATTTTATTTTTAATAAAAATTATTGCAGTTTTAGTTAGAATCGAATTATATTTTTGTGAAGAACCGATGCTAACAAAAAAAAAAGGAGTTTTTTTTTAACTAAAAAAAAAATTGACTTTTGTAAGGGTACCCCTTATAATAAAATAATTTTTTGTGAATTTGTCCTTTACTCTATAACTTTCACAATTTTCGTCCGATTTAGACAATTTCAGGCTTTATTTTTTTGTTAAAAAATAAAATTAATTTAATAATTTAAAAAATAATTAATTTAAATTTTTTCTACCAAAAAATGGAATTGAATATGAACAATTTTCAAAAAATTTAAAAATTGCCATATTTTTGTGTTTCAATAATATATCGTCGCATAGAAGAAGTAATTACCTTTACTATCTACATATATATATAATATATAGAAATAAAGTAAAAAAAACAGGCTTTTTGAGAAAATCTCGAGAACGATGCTGTCCATTTTTGAAATCTATGGCTCAAAATACATGGGAATAATATATGAAAACCCGGAACCTTCGACAAAGTCAAAATTTGTAAACTAGTGTAATATACATATTTTATGTGGTCTTAAATGTCTCATTTAATCAGTTACAAATTATGGACAAAATGTTAATACCAGTAATCAGACTTTTTTTTTCCAACAGACGAACATAGCACAATTTGGTCAAAAAGATTTCGGAATACGTTTGTTTATGTTAAAATGGTCGATGCGAATCTTCGCGACGTCACCTAAGCCAGATAAGGCGCATTGTGATACCATACGATCCCTTAATTTATTCTCCCTACTTAAACCAGCTCGATTTCCTTACCTAAGGCGACTACTGCACTAATCTTGTCTAATGCAATTTCCACCACACTATCGAGAAACGGCCTACCAAGTACGGTAAACCTTATTTTCCCAAGGGCTGAACAGTGACTGAGAAAATGTTCTATTGTACCCTCCTCTTCCACGTTTCTACAGCTCCTAAAGAAGTCATTTGATACTACCCCTAGTCGGGCGGCAAATCTGACAACCTGGCAGTGTCCCGTGAGAGCTCCAACCATCATGTATAGAGTCTGTCTATTATGGCGCATGAGTTGGGCTGTTCGTTTGGTGTTGTATTCTGGCCACATAAGTTTAGAACTTATAACTTCAACACTTTTGAACCAATTTTATTCATACTAACATAACTAACAGCAATACTAAGTTTTTTTTTTTTTTTTTGAAATTTTATCTATATAAAAATCGCTAAAACTCGAGAATGACTCGACCGATTTTAACTATTTCTTTTTGTTTTGTTGCTCTCATCATAGATGTGGTCAGAAAGGAAAAAAAGTTGGAAAATTTTGACCCGGGGCCCTAATGGGGGGGCCTTGAAACCGGAAAAGCCATATCTTTGGAGTGAATAGACGTAGAGACTTGAAACAGGGTTCATTTGAAAGATGGTTAAAAAACATTTTTAGCGCTCAAAGTGTTCAAGGGATTTCCGGAATTTGGACCTGGGACCCATGTGTCGACCCCAATATAGATTTTTAAACCAATTTTTTTCTTTATTACAAAAAGGTCATACTTTTGGATTGAATAGACGTAGAGACTTGAAACTGGGCGCATTTGAATGATGGTTAGTCGTGCTTAGGGGGATTTCAAAAATTTGAACCCACATTTTTTGAACAATTTATATTTAAGCCACCAAAGAAAAGCAAAAAAATAAACGCGAGCAAAGCCGCGGGTACCTGTTATAATATATAGAAATATCATGTCACAGCGTTTGTAACGATACTCCACGAAAACGGGTTGACTGATTCTTATGAAATTTTGTGTGTATATTCAGTTGGTCTAAGAATCGGAAATAAACTATTTTTCATTCCACTAATTGGAGTGGCGGGCGTTGTCCCCATTGAATTAATCCATTAATTCATCTAATATTTCCTGAAACAACTCCACGTATTTCAATTAAATTTTGTAGATGTCTATTTTTTGGTCCAACTTACACAAAAAAGGAAGTATGTAGTTTTAGAAAAATGGGCGGTGGGCGCGGCTCCCATAGAAGTATTTGAGAGAAATTTAATTCGGTATACATGTTAAAAAAAATTAGAAAAAAAAAAGACGGATGATGAGCGAGGCCCCATAAAAGCGATCAAAAAAATTAATTTTATTTTTTTGCAAATAACTGAACAAGAGAAAATGAAACTCGGTATAAATGTTATTACACCGAGAAAAGTATAATCCATTGGAAAAATGAGCGGTGGGTGCCAAAAAAATTCGTCTTAGTTTTGCAAATAATTGAGCTAGACAAATGAAATAACGTATAACTACATGACCCAAGCAAGGCCGGGTAGTTCAGCTAGTTGAAAATAAATTTCTCTTTCGGCGTTTTTCCATACAGAATCGCCATTTTTTTTTTTTTTTTTTTTTTGCAATTCCAATTTTTTGTTTTGGTACCATTTTTGTACTTTTTCTTTTATTTATTTATTTTTTTGTTTGCAGCGAGAACCAAATATGTTGCGACTAATATTAAAATATTCAAAAAGCATTAAAAAATCCCAGTGTCTTGTCAATTCAATGAAAATTTGGCAGTTATGCAACAAATTTTTGTGTAGTAAAAGTCGAAAATTGACTTCAGAGTTGGACCGAAAGTGCTAAATGCATTGTTTAAGTGGTCATATTTGCATTATTGCTTTCCAAATGAAACTTGTTTATTTCACATCTGTTGGATGGTTTCAAAGTCCATAGCGGACATAGAAACATTTTTTTCAATTTAATTATTTTTTTATTAGGAAATTTAATTATATTTTTTCTTTCATATAAATAAATTTGAAATCTTATTTAAGTGTATTCAGAGTAAATTGCAATTTAGTGAACTCATAAAAAATTTAACTATTGCTATAACTCGAAATCTGTTTCATATCACAGCAAATTGTATTAAAAAATGTGTGTGTGTAATAAATTAGTCAAATGCCTTTTTCGCATAAAATTCAGCCTAATTTGCTGTTTGATACTTTAACATTAGCATTGATGGTCGCTTAATTGTAATGCTGTCATTCATTCATTCATTCATTCATTATCTTGTCAATAATAATAACAAATTGATTGACTTGCTTATAATTGAATTTGTGATGAATTTAAATTACTTAACAGTTCATCAGCCAAAATTTTTTAAGTCAACTGACAACAGCAACAACTTCCGAAGAAAAATAAGAGACTACTACGGCTATTAAGGGCCATTTTCAGTAGCAAATTAATGCGATTCAATTAAGCATGATAAACATTTTTTTTTCATTTAAACGCTGACAAGCTCAATTTTCACTTTGAGGTCTTATGCTGAATCAGACATTTTCTTTGTAAAGTCACAAAGTTTCAGTGTTAAAAGTATTTAAAGTAATTACTACGATATGAGGTAAGCTGGGAAAATGTTGTTAAAAATTTAAATCCTTTTTGAATTTTTTTTTTCCATTTATTTTTAACGAGTACATATAGACTTATTTATAAGCTTAAAAACAAATAAGTAGTTTAAATGTAAACACTTAAGTATCTTACAAATACCAAATTTTACAAAATAAAGAAAAAAATTTCATTTATTAAGAATTTTATTATGAAACTGTTGAACGATGAAAATTTTTTCATGCATAAGATACTATAAATACTTTTGCGTCATGCTTAAGCCTTTTTTGATAGCGAAGCATTTAAGATACTTTTTGAAGTAGGAAAATTTTCGAATATTAAAAAATAAAAAAAAAAAATCAACAAAATATTTTCGTTGACGAAGGCAAGCAAGTCTGATGTGTGACATTTCTATTTATAACTTATTCTGTTTAACTTGTTTTTTAGAAAATATTTTTAAAACGTTTTAATTTTATAAAATAAGAATTTTACAATTTTTACAGCTGACAGCAATTACATAGATTGCATTTAGAATAACATCAGCCGTAAATCTCTTTCGCATCAAATTCAAGTTTCAATAATACCTAAAATATTTATTTTGTTTCATCTTTCGCTACTTATGCTGCTAAATTTTTGAAGTATTTCCGAAAAACTGAAAATTTTAAGCATATTTTTGCACTCTATATTTTGTATCTTACTAATTCAACAAATATTTTATGCCTTAGCATTATTTTCTTTGAATTTCAGTTTAGAGTATGAAATCAATACTACTACTTCAATGCTTTTATTCTGTTTTAATATTGTTGAGTGGTATTTGATTTCTGTAGAATTTTAAGGAACACAAAATATGCGTGTAGATACATATAAAGTATATTAAGTAAGCTTATGTCTCTTACCAAGAAATTTATTAAGTAAATATTTCGAATATTTTTATGAAACAGATTTTATTTAAGAAAAAGAAAAAATAAGTTCAAATACTCAAAACATGTTAAAAAAAGAAAGTTTTTTTTAAATTAGGGGTTAAAGGGGGGTTGATTTTCCCAAAACCCCCAAAAAAAAAAAAAAAAAACAAAAAATATCGATATGTCTAGTCGAGCTGATCAAGAATATATTGCATATTTATAAGGTTTAAGTTGTATACTTTAGAGATACAACAAAAAAATGGCTTATTTTTTTAGTACGCTCGACTGCGATATCCCCTGTCCCAAATCTATATTACCTTTCAAGCATTATTTTTACACAAAAATATAGTACAAAAAGTTAAACTTTTCGATAATATCAAAAAAAAAAAAAAAAAAAAGAACAAAAAAAAAAAAGCAAAAACGTTAACTTCGGGGTAGCTCCAAGCTCAAATACTTGAATTAATTTATGTATAATCAGTGACGTAGATTATAATCCGCAAAGGAATTGGGTGGGGACAACTCATGTTGAGATCAAATAAATTTCATATTTAAAAAATGCATATAAAACAATCTGTTATATTGGTTATGTTATAGTGGCCCGATCCTTGTCATATCGATAGCATATTCATAGGATAACAGTAGAAGTGATTTTACCTAGATTGGAGAGAATATATTCCTAAATAATACCTATTTTCATATAAAAAATCGAAAAAAAGTGGTAAGTTTGTATGGGGGTTATATCTTAAAATGGGCGTGGCAACTTTCTTTTGACATTGGATGCCATTAGAAGTGTTTTTATTTTAAATTGTAGTAAAAACATTCATAAATAATAACTATTTTCAAACAAAAAAACGAAAAAAAGTGGTAAGTTTATATTGGGGGTATACCTTAAAATGGGCGTGGCACCTTGGTTCTGACATACAAACTGCCTAGGATTGAGAAAAGATTAAGTTTAAATTTTCAGGTCAATACCTTTACAACTTTTCGAGTAAAACGCATTGCAACTGACAGACAGACTGACAGACAGATGGACATGGCCAAATCGATTCGTCTCATCGGGCTTATCAAGAATATATATAAATGGTGCGCCATTTTGAGCTTCGGTATACAAACATTGAATACCTTTAGAAAAAAAAAAAAAAAAATATCATGGAAAATGTTATATGTTTATTTAGATTGGACCTTTACAATTTGTGTGAGCTACTTTTTGAATACAATGTCGATCAAATGGCCGTCTTTGTTCTTGATTGCGAAGAAGTTTCTTTTTCGGGCATTTTCCATAACTTTTCGAGCGTTTCGGACGATATATTGGCCATTTCGGTGCGTATACTGTTCTTGAGCTCGGCGATGGTCCTTGGCTTACTGTTGAATACTTTACTCTTCGACGGTCATCAAAATTTCATGCCAAAAAATGCGGCACTGTTTCCACAATTTCAGCTACATTTCGGGCGTAGCTCAACCGACGCGGATTGTCTTCGGCCAATAATCGTTGTGTTATCTGTATTCTATACGGGAACATTTCCAAATCTTTCAAAACGCGCCGCATTGTGGTTCCACTAACGATTAAATGCTGCGAATGCCGCCGATAAGACACTCGGGTCCTTCACAACACTGTCCCGTACAGCTGCTATGACAGCATTCGAACGCCTGGGACGTGGTCGATTGTGTTGCCCACGGTTCGCCACTGAGCCGTGCTCAAAAAATTCTCTGCCAAATGGCGAATAGTATTATCGGAAGGCGCTTTTCTGCCTTTGTACTTCTTTCGATACGCATGCTGTGTTTTCACAATTGAACGTTCGTTTTCAATAAACAGTGTCACCACCTCAGCACGATCTTTTTATTGTTTCTAAAAGTTTCTACACAAGACAATCGGTTCACAAATGTCAAAGTTATTCAATGTTTCTATACCGAAGCTCGAGATGGCGCACACTGTACTTTATGGAGTCTCCAATGCCTCCTTAAATGCGTTACAAACATTCCGACAAACTGATAATATTATTTAGATTATGATATGGGTTTGTCTTGATTCAAAACCATAGAACTATTGATATAGTTTAGTATTGGAGCTGGCAATATCTTTTATAGACTTCGAAATCAGCTGACTCGTACTGTGGACCGAGGGACAGATGGCCATAGCTTAATCGACACGGCTTTATTTAACTGTCTCAACATATATCTCAAGATGTTTATTGTCGCAACCTGCAAAATATCTTCAATGGGAAATTCAGAACAGACAAACAGAAATTCATTTGGCTTTCACTACTGTCTTAACTAATAAGCTTTTTACCATACATACACATACTATCTCAACCTGCAAATATTGCCAAATTTTTTGTTGTTGTATTTTTCCTCCACCATAACCTACAACTTCCTGTTATAAAAAACTCAATTTTCGATTTACGCAAGATGGACACAAATTTTTTTTTTAATTTAAAGCATTTTTTAAAAATCAAATTAACTTTAGTATCTTCCAAGGTAATTGTTATTTCTAGTTGCCCTTGGGGAAATTAATTCTAATTTGTTCACTTACATTACGCCAAAATTTAGAATTGGTATTAATGCTTTAAAAATAGCAAAAAATTGTGCAATTAAATATAAAAAAAATCTCAAATACAAAATACAATACACAATACACACTTATGCCAACATCTAAGAAGCAGAAGCACATGATTGATGACATTTAATAAGCACTACTCAAGTTGCGTAGAGCATTTCGCAATATTTTTTTCATTTATTTCAATATTAGTACTATTTCCGCTGTATAACTTAAATTCCCTTTTGTTTTCTCCATTTTGTTCTAGCATCGTTCGAATGTTGTAAATAAAACTAAACTTGCAACAGCAGCAAAGCTGACAGCCAATAGAAGAAGTGCTATAAAAATTACACAGGAAAAATACAAAAAAATAAAATAAAGCAAAAAAAATTCGAAATAAATAATTCAACATATTCCATACGGCAAACTATGGATGACGAACAGACGCATGACGAGCGAAATTTTTTGCTGGGAGAAGAGCTTGAATTTGGTAAGTTTGTATAAAAAAATAGCGCAAATCAAACAAAGAGAAACATTTTAATCCTTATTTGTAAAGGACAGACACGTCAGTGCAAGTGCTAAAAACAAATATGAAACAATTTTTTGGACATCAAAAAAGAAAAGTTTACGATTGGCTTATGCCACTCAGTTTTTTGATCTCTCAAATATTTAGCTACACGCATACACGTGGCATGCATAGATACAAAAAGTATCTCAAAAACTTTTCGACAGGCCACAATCATTTTTATCTCTTTTATTTAACACCAAACCTACTTTATTTAGTTCATTATATTAGTTTTCTATTATAAATAAATAAATAAAAAATAAATAGAAATATACTTTCTTTTTTTGTACGACTACATTGTTTAACATGCGCTGTCGGTCTGTCTGCCAAATATGTCTCGCGTTTTGTCTGGGCTTTATTTATGTAAATCAGGATTTTATTGTATAAATTTTTTTCTTAAAGAATTTTCATTTCTTTTTTGCTTTTTTTTGCCATTCTTATAGAGCGTCTTTATGCAGCGCCCGCGGAGATTATTGCTTTACTTTCGATATTCTATGGTGGTATTAGCATTTTGGCAGTTATCGGTAATACCCTCGTTATCTGGGTGGTCGCCACAACGCGTCAGATGCGCACTGTAACCAATATGTACATAGCTAATCTGGCATTTGCAGATGTTATCATTGGATTGTTTTGCATACCATTTCAGGTGAGTGAAATTTAAATGTTTTGGTTCTAGCTTTAAGCGTTAAATGGAAAAGATACAATTATTTTAAGGTTTTTATGTTTAATATTTATTTGACTTATGTAAATTTAATTACTTCTAAAACTAATACTGAACACAGCAGATACCTAAATGGGATGACACAGTACCAATCTCATCTGGCTCACTGGGCATTTGTAAAGCAGACGAACTTGCTGACGGGGTTTCTCAAAAACAACGACTCGGCATTCAAACAACTTATTGAAAGTACAACCATTAGATCAGCTAACGCTCATTGGGCCAGTCTTGATACCTGTAGTATCTCTTGGAAAACTTAGTCGGGTTTTAATCGTAAGAGAACCAAGGATATTTTGAAAATGTATAGAAGTACTATAGTATCTCAATGCAGTAAACACAGGAGATTATGGTCACCGACACTTGATATCTGCAGAAGTTGTAATGACACTGACGAGGGTAAGAGAGTTGAGCACCTATATTCCAGATGTCCAGCCTTAAGCAGAACTAGAGAACTTAAAGTATTAGGAAAATAGTTCATGTAGACCTGTCTGATGTGTCCAAGATGAAATACGAAATATTGTTAAATATGTGAGAATTCCTGGTGGAGTTTGAAAATCAGGAAATAGAAATCTATATGGCCTTTTGGCCTAAATGTTAGAGAGTCCTCGGCCTATCCTGCCATAACAACCTAACCTAAACCGATTGAAATTTTATTAAGCTATACTCAGTATAATTGTACGTTTCAAATAGAAAAAAAAAGTAGAGCAAAATTATATGTTGGGTATACTAAGCACTTCCCAAGAACTGTAGTCAAAATGGAGTTTACATTTTATGTGTTTGTGTGAATGTCCAATGCAAACCAAATATAGATACAAAAAAAAAAAGAATACACAAAAAAAAAAAGGCAATAAGCATGGCCCGACCGATTCATCTCGTCTAGATGTTGAAGAATCTATATTCTTTATGGGGTCTACGATGCATTACAAACTCTCCGTGCATGATTATAACACCGCTTTGAGACTTAAATGTACATTTTCTATGTCCGTAGCCCGGACTCAATGATTTGAATAAATCAAGGTTTTTCTATTGAAATATGGAAAAATATTAAATACCTTTGTTATGTGCAAAGGAATGTAAACGGGTTAAAATTCTCCTACTGAATAGTTAACTTTGAGGTAGACATTAAGGCTGGGCTGGTTCAAAAAAATGTTTTTTTTATACCCGCCACACATAGTGTGAAGGGTATATTCAGTTTGTCTTAAAGTTTGTAACGCATTGAAGGAGACGTCGTAGACCCCATAAAGTACATATATTCTTGATCAGCTCGACGAGACGAATCGATCTAGCCATGTCCGTCTGTCTGTCTGTCCGTCTGTATATTTCTAAGCATCTTTTTCGTTGAAGATATAAAGATATTAAGCTGAAATTTGGAACTTAAGCTTTTCTCGGCAACGACTATTATGAGTTCGAGAATTAGAGTGCCACGCCCATTTTTAGGTATAGCCCCCATACAAACTTACCGTTTTTTTCCGATTTTTTGTATACAAATTGTAATTCTTTATAAATGTAAAATGTGGGTAAAAACCAAAATGCCACCCCCTCATTTTAGGCATAGCCCCCATATAAACTTTCCGTTTTTCCGATTTTTCCGATTTTTCCGATTTTTTGTAAAAAAATACTAATTATTTATGCATATATTCACTCAAATTTGGTTAAAAACACTTCTAATGTCATCCAATGTCAAATCAGATGTGCCACGCCCATTTTTTTGGTATAGCTCCCATTCAAACTTTCCGACCATTTTCGATTTTTGTATGAAAATGGTTATTATTTATTCATGTATTTACTTCATATTGGGTAAAAACTCTTAAAATGTCATGGCCCGCCTATTTTCAGGTGTTTCTTGCATACAACCTTACCGCCCATTTCCATATATTTTCGAGAAATATGTTGTTATACATATCTGTATTTTTAGCTCAAAATTTGAAATTAATATTGTGTGTAAACTTGGGTGACCACTGATGATTACACATAAACTCTTTAAAGATTTGTGTGACGGGTATTTAAGCTTCGGTTCTACCGAAGTTAACGTTTTTTCTTGTTTTAGACTTATTTTGAAATATTAAAAAGTACTAAAGTCTATTAACAGGTTTTTTAAAGCTCATTAATTGTTCTTAGACGACCCATTTTTTTAATTCTCTGTACAGAGTAGAGTGCCTACATACACCAAAGTTTACTTCTTAAGGGGTGGTTTCTATCCTTAAATTTAAAAAAACCCTTGATTCATTCGAATCAGCGTGTGTCCGGGTTCCATGGTGTTCCCTGAAAGGAGAATAAGCATTGAAACTTCTCTTAATTCTATTGTGCACAGGACCAGTTATGTTTAGCTTAGGTGACTAAGAATTCTTTCTCTCACTCTCTCGGATTCTTTTGATGATCTAGAAAAAAAAAACAAACCAATAAGTTTTATACCTCATTCCTTCAACATTAAAAATACGAGCTAATCGTTTAGTTTTACTGGTAATGATTTGAACATAACTAAAACTTCATTACATTTCTGCTTATTAGTTTTTATTTGATACAAGCTAATTTTATTATGTATCCTTCAATTAAATTAAAAATCTATTTTGTATGTAAATAAGTAACATTTTCTGTCAAAAACATATTCCAAATAAATTACATTTCGCTGTAAACACAGAAAACTCATTTCCAGCTAATTCCCAACTGCATAAAAGTCATAAACTATAAAACAAAATTTTACAAAATGAATTTACGATTAAATTCTCAATGAAACTAAAGAGTTTTTTGATGTGAAATTGAAAACAACATTATACGAAATTAATATTCGCAATTATACAAACTTAGCGAGTTGAATTTAATAGATACATAGATACAGATACAAATAAAATTATTTACGCTTTAACACTTTTCCAAGTAATTTGCATAAAAAATACATTTCGCATTTCAGGATAATATTTTCGCACGTTTTAAGCTTTTTGGCATTAATTTGATTTTTGCTATTTTGCTGTGGTTTCCTAAACAAGTTGTTCCTATTTGCTATTCGCGTTGTTGTTATTTGATAAAATAATGAATGATTCCATTTAGAAACAAACCACAACAGTAAACATCATTTTTCGGTGCTATAAACTAGCGACATTTTAATTTCCGGCATCCGTCATGCGCCAACAATATTTAGGCAAATGAATAAAAAAAAAAAAAAAAAACAAATAATGTCCGGGCTAAATAGAAACGCCAGCAAGTTTATTAGATAAACAGAAATGTACATAAAATTGTATAATAACATTGGGATTTGCAATACATACAACAAAACTTGAGACCAAATAAGTATAAACAGATTTTCGCAAATAAGATTTTATATATATTTTTGTTTATGTGTAGAGTTTTACTGGTGCGTACAGCTGAGTGAAAACGCAAAGAGGAAAATCTAATACAATGGATACACAGTTAAAATATTTAGTTTATATTATGTGCAAAGTCACAAGACAAGGAAAATTAGAGCGAATGTATTTCATGTAGGCACATCGAAATCAAGCACGAATGTTGCAATCAATTCTTGTATCAAGCACAATGTGCTTGTATTGAGAATTATCGTACTTAGTTTGAGTTGTAAAAAGCTTATATTGCAAAATGACCGAGCAAGGTAGTGCATAATGTAAGCTACGCTCTTATTATTGGTCTCGTACCAAAGCTTCTTTTGTTTTTTTTTTTTTTTTATTAAGAACAAAAGATTCTTGATATAAGAATCAATGTTCTTGATAGAAAACCGAGTGTTCTTACAAAAGCGTTTACTATTCGTTTAACATATTTGAACGTATAGTACGCAACAAGTTTATGGAAAAATTCAATAGTTGGCTGTTTGCAGTTAGAAAAAATTCAATTAAAAAAACTCGAATTTATATCAAGACCAATCGTTCTTGATATCAGAACAATTCATGCTTGTTATGGGAGGAAGCCGTGCTTTAAAAATCCCATTTTTTTACAAATGCGTAAAAAAAATGTTCTCTTCTATTAAGCACATAATCTATAAATTATACCGAATTTGTGCTTGAATCAAGTTGTTTTTCAACTTCAAACATGTGCTCGATTTGAGAATATTGTGTCTGATTTTCTAGAAATTCAGGTACTACTAAAAGGCTTCCGGTTTTTAGCCATACTTAGAATTTTCATCTCTTATAATTTTTTATTTTTGAATTTCAAAAATCAAGAAAAAGAGTACAACATTCTGACAGTTAATTTAATGATTTTTAGAATTTTTGTACATCACAAAATTAATTCATTTAGAAACTGCTTGATTCGATATTAAATTTTACTGTCGACTTTTTTCAAAAAAGTTTATACTACCCAGCGGGAAAGTCATCAATGCTACGTTGATGACTAGTCTCTTTCCTTGATGACATACGGACGACAGCCAAATACATGTCGTAGACGATATTTTCAAACAAATGTCGCAGTTGTCTTGAATGATGTGTCTTGCAAGACTTCATGCATGACATGTCTTGTAAGATTTCATGCATGACATGTCTTGTAAGATTTCATGCATGACATGAAAAAATTTAGTTTTCTATTTTGCAAAAAAAATAATTCGCTTACGTATTTAAAAACAAACTTGTATGCAAAACAGGTGGCTTGCTTTGCCAGTATGAATTATAAGCAATCTTCAATTGATAATTTAGCACAACCGTAGACATGTCACCAATCAGTCATTAGTGAAAAAGTCATCAAAGAAAAATTTTCCCGCTGGATAAATGCATAATTATTAGTACGAAAATGAAGTTAGTGTCAACTTTTTGAGTTTAAGTCGACTCTATTTGGTTTGTTAGTGAGGACTTCTGTGATAGACCCCGCTTGTTTAGACAATCCTTCTGACGATGGTGTTTTGTCAGCTACGCTTTTAAATTAATTCAACTCTTAATTTAATTTGTTCCATACTAATTCGCACAGTGTACATATTCCGTATGCTTTTATATATATATTTTTGTAATTTGTTGAACAAATCACAGCTGCAGTGTTTGTTCATGCCAAAGCAAATGCAAAATGCCAAACAGTCAGACAGACAGACAGATAGACGGACGGATAGATGTATGAATGGATAGATGTGGGACACAATAGATTCAGTGTCCCTGTGCGAATGTATGGTATGTTTGTGGTCATTAATGTTAATGATGTTTGTCATGTACAAATGTATACAGACGCAATGAACTGAATGAACCTGAACTGAACTAACCGATTAAAACGTTTCGATGTAAATCTATATTTTGATTTCTATTGAAATATAAAACCGAAAACAATCATAAGTCAGGTCTTTAACTTTTTATTTTTTTTTTATTTCTATAGTTTCAGGCAGCTTTACTGCAGCGTTGGAATTTGCCATGGTTTATGTGCGCATTTTGTCCTTTTGTGCAGGCGCTCAGCGTTAACGTTTCCGTTTTTACGTTGACCGCCATTGCAATTGATCGACATCGCGCCATTATCAATCCATTACGGTATGTCCTTTTATTTTATTGTATATTTAAATAATTTTAAAATTAATTTAAAATATTAACAGCGCACGTCCCACAAAATTTATATCAAAATTTATAATTGGTGGCATTTGGCTGGTTGCGTTACTCTTTGCAATACCATTTGCAATTGCATTTCGCGTTGAGGAAATAAATGAACGTTTCAAGGGTAAATATTTTTTTTTTTAATTTTGTTATTAATTTAATTTTATATACATCTTTACTTAACATTGCAGATAATAATGTTATCTATAATGTAACGCGTCCATTTTGTATGAATAAAAATCTTTCAGAGGATCAACTGCAAACGTATCGTTATACGCTCGTTTTTGTTCAGTATTTGGTGCCGTTTTGCGTCATCAGTTTCGTTTACATACAAATGGCAGTACGTTTATGGGGTACACGCGCTCCTGGAAATGCGCAGGACTCACGCGACATTACATTGCTTAAGAATAAGAAAAAGGTCAGTGACAAATGGACGACAACGAAAAACAACAACAACAACAATGTTTATTTTTATTAAATTATAATTTTTTTGCCCTCAAGTGCAAATTAAATTTCATTCATTTTCATATTTATGCATGCACTTCACATAAAGTGTATAAAATGTAATAAACTTTTTTTTAGGAATGTTTGTAATTTTCTTTTTAAAGCCACACACATTGTGGGAAGTTCGAAAAGTTTGTAACGCATTAAAGGAGGCATCGAAGACCCCATAAAGTTTGTACATATATTATTGTTCAGGTCGATGAGACGTACCGATTAAGACATGTCCGTCTGTCTGTCTTTCTGTCTATACACTTCTGATATGATAGGGATCAAGCCACTATAACATACAGTCCACATAAGAGTGGTCCAAAACTATATGGGAAAACATTTGTAACAAAATTTTTATGCTCCCACACCCTAGGATTGAATATTAGAAACTCGTATTTTATTTTAATCGGATAATATTTATGGGTGCCGCCAAGCCCCTGAAGTTTCTTATGCTTTTTTACATGGGAAAATAATACTTTTTCGTAGATTTGATGTAGAATGACAATTTATCCGGTTAAAAAATGATTATTTTTTAGGTTTCTACATTATCTCTACGAAAAAGTGTAACTTTCCTACGAATAACAAGTGGGGAAACTTCCGGGACGTGACGGCACCGTTGAAAACTATGCGATTAAAAATAAAAAGTCTTCTTATTTTCGATATAGAACAACCCTAGAGGGTGGGAGCATAAACATTTTTTTTTGGACCTCCCGAGTCCTCATACAAACGAGATGGATGAGCAATGGGATGTCTGCCTCACATGGGTTCCGGGTCACCAAGATATATCTTGCAATTGCGAAGCAGATAGATTGGCCAGAGAAGATAAAAATTCCGTTATTCCTCCAGGGTTGAGTTCGATTAGGAGAGAGGAGAGACGAGGTGGACCACAAATTCCAAATGTAATATCTCGAAACTTACGTGGCTAAAATACAACACTAAACGAACAGGAAACAGGAAATCGTGGTGTCTAAAGCAGGGTTATATCGGATATTGTTCCTTTACTTATCCCCATTACGAAATATTATGTACGTCACTGATTGCACTGTGCGAAAAAAACAAATATAATTCCAAATTTTATAGTAGATGTTATAGGTCTGATCGAGTAAAAGAAAATATAGGTCAAAAAAATGATTTGTCCCTCTTTTTCTCATTTATTGAGTTAAATCTCAGAAAATTACGAAACAATTTTTATTTTTTATCATGTTTCAGAAAGAAAAAAACTTCGACCTTTCGAACAGTATATATAAAATTAAGACATTTTTAATGCTATTATTAAAGTTAAAAAATTGGTAAAAAATAAAAAAAAAATTGAGTTTTCCTTGAAAATATATAGAGATTAAATCGGAAATGGGCTTATATTAAATATGTTGTTCGAAGGGTATAAGTTTTTCGTTATTCACTGAGTTATAGCTTAATAATTGAAAAATGAGGAAAAAATCAGTGATCCTATTTCCAGATTTCGAGGGTCCCTCAAAATTCTAGGTATACAGTTTATTTTATTCGACTTGAACTACAATCACTACTATAAGATTTCCCAGCTATCTCGATTTTTGCATACTTTGTCGCACAGTGTTATCATAAATGAATTATTCAAATTTTTGTGTGGCAGGTATTTGAGCTTCGGACCTACCGAAGTCAATGTTTTTCTCTTTTGTTTTGCTTAAATCTTGTTAATTTTATATTCAAGATTTAAGTTAAGATACTCTTAATGCTATTCTACCTTAAGTATATATTTCGTAAACGCATGTAAAGTGCATATTGGATAATAATTTAATATTATTAAGTAATCTCCTCACTGTCATTTAAGACTTTAAAGCATTTTTATCACTATAAATTTTTTTTATATATAATATGTTATATATGTTATACTATATGTATTTTCTTCGACTACTTTTCTAGGTCATCAAAATGCTTATTATCGTTGTGATTATCTTCGGTCTATGTTGGCTGCCATTGCAACTCTATAATATACTCTATGTAACAATTCCGGAAATCAACGACTATCGTTTCATAAGCATTATATGGTTTTGCTGTGATTGGCTGGCAATGAGTAACAGCTGCTATAATCCATTTATCTACGGCATATATAATGTAAGTTGAGTATGTTTATTGCTGATGATGTGAATTTATTTGATTGGATTGTATTTAAGTTGCACATATGTCATGTCTGTATTAAGTAAATAGTGTGAGAGAGTGCTATTAAATTACTCTTAGAAAGTTTGTTAAAAAAAATCATGTGAAAATGAAACTAAATGTTTGCCAAACATTATGTATTATGGTGAATCTCTTTATCAATATTGGCAGCCTACACGACTTGCTGTCCTTTTATAACTATTTGTTTTGTACGCATTGTGAATGGTATATAAATTTTGACAGATTTTTTTTTTTTTTTTTTTTTTTTTTTTTTTGTAACATTAATTTGGGGTTTGTCAAAAAATAATATTTAATCCGACAATATGCGTTTAAGCGATAGTATACCACAATTTCCACAATTAAAGCAAAATAGGCCTAAGCAGAATGGGCGGCCAGAATGGTTTTTTTGTGTGTTCGGTGCGATCATTAAAAAGTTCAGGGTTCTCATAGATCTATTCCCATGTATTTTGAATTTCGAAAATATACACGAACAATTATTTCTTAAGGATCGTTCTCGAGATATTCTTAAAAAAAACTATTTCTTTTGGGACTTTATTACGATATTACTAAATATTTAGACAATGAATAGTTCCACACAGCCTGTACATCATTTGAAAGGTAATTACTTCTTCTACACGACGAAGAATACTTTTGGTATAACAAACGTTAAAAAATTATTCATTTTTAATTCCATATTTTTGGTTAAAAAAAAAAATAAAAATAAAACCACGGAAAAAGTTAACTTCGGTGGGACCGAAGCTTATATACCTGTTACACATCATTTGACGTTGATAGACCTCGTGTGCAGCATTTGTATTAAATTTTATTTCAAAACCCTAAACAAATTAAATATACTCTTAAAAAATTAAGTAATTCGGGTCCGATTTGGACCAATTTTAAACTGAAGATTTGGCATGGTAAAAACATAAATAATTGAAGCTATTCGCTTTATAAATATTTTTTTCATAGAAAAACTCGAAAAAAATCGTTGAACTTTTGTATGGGGGCTATACCTAAAAATGGGCGTGGCACGCTCATTTTCGAACATCAACACTAGTCGTTGCCGAGAAAAGCTTAAGTTTAAAATTTCAGCCCAATATCTTTAAATCTTCATCGAATAAATCGCATAGCAACAAACAGGCGGACAGACAGACGGACATGGCTTAATCGATTCGTCTCATCGAGGTGATCAAGAATATATATACTTTATGGGGTCTCCGATGCCTCCTTCAATGCGTTACAAATTTTTTGGACAAACTGAATATACCCGTTTACACTATGTGTAACGGGTATAAAAATTAAAAAAAAAAAAAATTACTTTTAAAATTTCTAAATTAAGGGTATTTCATTACAAAAACATAAAGCCTAAGATTGTACAAATCGGAGACCCCATAAAATGCATATATTATTGATCAGCTCGATGAGACGAACCAGTTGCCGTCCGTCTGTCTGTCCGTCTGTGTGTTGCGATACGTTTTACTCAGAATACTTTCAAGATTTTTTGCCACGTCCATTTTTTTAGGCATAGCTTCCATACAAATCTACCGCCCATTTGTGAATTTTTGTATCAAAATATGTATTATTTATGAATATATTCACTTCAAATTGGGTAAAAATACTTCTTATTTCATCCAATGTCAAATCCAAAGTGCCACTCCCATTACCGCCCATTTTCGAATTTTTGTATGAAAAAATTTGTTTTTTTTAAAATGTTTTTGTTTTTATAAGGGTACCCCCTTGGTAAATTTAAATAATATTTAAGAAATAAATTTCGTGTCCATTTTCGAAGTCTACTACCCAAAATACATGGGAATAGATCCATGATAACCCAGAACCTTCCACAAAGTCAAAATTTGTAAACTAGTAAAAACGATTCAGCATTTAACCGTTTATTCGAGTTAATACATGAGCTGAATATAAAATTGCGTCAGATCAGAGTTATTTGCTTAAGTTTTTAAAAAGTTTATTTGAAAATGTTGATGTTATGGGCTTGTTGGAAGGGTGCTTCTTGTAATGCAATGCCTTTTATATATTCAACTCGCTTCACTGTACTGCTTAGAATTTTTTTAACAACGTCGTCGTCTATAAAAGTCTGAACAATCGTCTTGAATATGTGCCACAAACAATTTCGACTTGTGTTCTTTCTTGCTTTGTTTATTTTTTCTTTCGAGGTGCAATGTACCCACACAATTGTTGTATTCAAAGTTTGCCTTATTTTTTAACGCATCAGCTTGTAACGTAGACATTTTGGCAATCGAAGCAAGGAAGCCATTATTTTTTTTTTGGTATGTCCTGAGTTGCGTGTAGGTGGTGAATGAGATTGAATAAGTTTTCGCAAGAAAAGAAAAAAGAAAACGAAAAAAATTAAAAGTTTGTAATATATTACATCAAAGACAGTTTTGACAAAAAAAAAAAAAAAGTTTACTATATACATGGTACATACCAAGAATATAAAGGGTGTTTTTTATTTGGTTTCTTTTTTTTAATTAAAGCTAAACTTTCAAGAAGCCATACATATAAGAGTGTATTTAGTGATGGCAACGATGATCTACTTGACGTCATAGGCACTCATAAGATATGCTCAAATAGCTAAGATTGGCAAATGTGAACTCAAAAAAAAAAATAAAATAAATAAATATGTAAAAAAAAGTCACCCTTTGTATCTTTTTTACTGTTGTCATCGTCGACTCGTTTGTCCGGTTGGCAACCATTAATTGGCTCTGATTTGGTTTTATTTTACGTGTGCAATTTATTATTATTTTCCCTTTTCGTATTTTTTGACATTTTTAATATTATTTATCTTCAAACTTTAGTTTAACAAAGTATTTTAAGTTGAAAAAATATTTGTAATATTTGTTTATATTGAGCAGTTCAAAGCAGTTCATTAGTGTTCACAAAAAAGCAAAAGTTGGCTAACATTTTTGAATAAATTAAACACGAAACAAAATTGAAGTTGCTTCCTCCTTCTTGATCTAAGAAAATAAGAATTTAAGCACAAATGTTGCTATCGCTTCTTGTATAAGGCACAATGTGCTTGTATTTAGAATTATCGTGCTTAATTCAAGTTTCAAAAGCTTAAATCGTAAAATGGCAAGGCAGATTTGTGAATAATGTGAAAAGTTTGCTCTCATAGCATTGCTTCTTTTGTTTCTTTTGTTTGTTTTTTAATTTTTGACTGTCTTGCAGTATGTTCGATTACGTCATCTTTCTAAAGTTGTGTCCAGGTAAATATTTTGAATGAATTTTTTTTTTCAGATATACAAGAAACTTTAGAAAAATATCAGTAAATATGTATCTATGTATGCGAATGTAATCACCCTCCCAGTCGAAAAAAGTTGAAGGTTCTTCTAAAATAAGGCCTTTTTTTATACTTTCTTTGCTCATTGATTGATTGATTGAGTTGGAATGGAAACTGTAGATACTTGTTAAAAGGTAGGAAGTTTTTGTCGGTTGACCCTATAGGGGTGTCGCATATAGGACCAATGTCGGAGTTCATTCAGGGATTACTGTAATTTCTAATTAATTCTACGTGTTTGAGAAATGCCAGAAGTTTGTTATGAGCCCTACTGGGTCGCCTCTTTTAACGATGCTATTTGAGGTGTTCCTAGGTATTTTATTCTTGCCCTAGCAGTAGCTGGACAGTTGCAGATAAGATGCTCCAGAGTCTCTACGACTCCATGATCCTCACATTTCCTGCTATTTCGAAAGAACGTCCTGCAAAGATGCATACTAGTAGTCTGCAAACTCTCCCTTTTGAAGCCGCAACATGTAGTGAGCTAGTTTTTCATTTGTTCTTGAGCGCATTATTTTAGATATTTTGCAACCAGTTGAATTCCTCCATCTCGCCCCAAAATGCGTGGGGGAAACCATCTAAAAATGGTAAATTTATCGTCTTATTTTGAGGCAGGCCTACACCAGCTTTGGCTAGGCTGTCTGCCATCTCGTTACCATCAATGCACCAGTGACTGAGTGTCCTGCAGATGTGTACCTTTTTAGAGGAATTTAGATCGTCTACTGCCTCCCTGCTCCCTGATAGTGGTCGCATGCATTGCTCTTATAGCGGCCTGATTCTGTCAACGAATATGTTTATCCGCTCTTGTGATATTTGTAATTGTTGTATCGTTTCTTTAATTTTCTTAATTGCGAATTGCCTGAAAGATGCAGCACTGGTCCGATAGTTTGTACGAAAGCCATATGTTTGGCTTACCGCAAAAAAATGCTGCTCCTACTCCTGAATCCATTTTGGATCCGTCGGCAAATATGTGTATCGCCCACTGGTCCAGCCCTTCGCGTCAGTCTTCTGGTCCCAGTGAGGTTAATATACGGGAGTCATGTAGTCTGTGCTAGCAATGAACTCCATACCCACTTTGCTGTGTCCATAGTTTTTAGGTGATAATTGATTCCAATTGATTTTAATTGATTCAAAGAAGTACTTGAAATATGGAAAACGAATAAGATGCATCCACAACTTTTTTTCTCTAGGATTAAAGAATAAACATTTCACAAATAAATACAAAAAAAAATTTAAGTTTACTACAAAAAAAAAAAAAAATAAATATTTTAAGAATATTCTCGATTGAGCAACAATTTATAAATTCATCGAAAAGTTTTTCACATTTTTTTTTACTAAAAATATGAAAACCCTTCCCCATTTTCAATTGCATCAAACTTTGGGTTAAGCCTTTGCTTTGTGTAGTTATTTATTTATTTATTCTAAGAAAATATGTTATTTACAGTCTGTGACCAATAACTTAATTTAATTTAAGTATCAAAATTTTTCTGCTTCTGCTATTTACTGAACTTGAAGAATTTTGTTGAACTTTATTAAAGACAAAAAAAATTTTATTTTCTAGGAAAAATTTAAACGTGAATTTAACAAACGTTTCTCAGCATGTTTCTGCAAATTTCACACCAGCCTGGAACCGCATGACAGGACCATATCGATGCATACACGTGCCAGTTCTATACGGTCAAGTTATGCTAATTCATCGATGCGTATACGTAATAATATTTTTGGTAATGGCAATCGCAATGGCAATACATCCGCTGTCAACACAGCCGCTGCCATGGTTGCAGCAAATACAAAAGCAAATCTACGAAATGGCAAAAGTGTACTCTACAATGCGTTTAGCATTGGGAATAATGCTAGAAACGGAAATACGGGCAACAGCAACAGCAACAGCTGCACGGCGTACAACAATAATGCAGTGTGTATGCCCACACACAATGGCAACAATGGCTATCAACTACAACTTCAGCATACACAGCATCATCATAATGGAAATAGTGTAAAATTTGCTGGTCAAGAGAACACAAATAGTAACGCTGCCATACATCTGCCGCTTTGGCGTCGTAATAATTTTAAGCCATTACATCCGAATGTCATTGAATGCGAAGATAGTGAACTGGCGTTAATGGAACTACACTCGAGTACACCGACTTCTGAGGAACCATCAAGCGTTGCAGTGCTTGGCTTACAAATGTCGCTATTGAAATCCGATTCACGTGAGAGTTCCAGTTGCATTTGTGAACAAGAATTTGGCAGTCGCATCGAATGCGATGGTACATGTATTTTAAGTGAAGTATCACGTGTACAAGCGCCTTTGGATGATAGCGGCGGAGAATATGGCAGTTTGTTGAATCAAAGACGACGCAGTAGCAGTACGACAAGTGTTGCTGTAGATATTTTGCTTAAGGAACATGAAGCAAAGGCAAATGTGCAACTGCAACTGTAGCATCCTTTGTAAACTATTTTGTATTGAATGCGACTGTGATTTACCAAAACAAAAAAAACAAAAAAAAAAATCATTTTTAGAGAACAAACGAACAAAATGCGTATTGTGATTATGTGAATGTATCTATGAAATACATTTGCCTGACTTTTATCTTAGTCAGTCGTTTAGTATAAGTTCACTTTTTTTTTTCTTTCTTTTCTTTTCAAGCAGTATTACCATTTTCCAAGAACAACGAAAGCAACGAAACCATTTTCATTTTCTTTTAATTTTTTTTTTAAATAATCTTTTAAGCCTCAATTTAAAGCAAAGCTTGAACTGAATGTCAGTACTACATAAAATTAATCTGTAGCTATGTATATATGTATTTATAGCTAATTGTATTTATGTAAATATAAAATAAAAAAAAAAATAAATAAAAAAATATTTCTTATAAAGAAGCTTAAAATTCAATTTTAAATATTAAATTATTAAAAAAAAAAAAAAATATATAAGCATTTTAAAATTAATGCATTTTATCTTTTCGTTTTTAATATATTTAAATGTGTATTTTTTAAGGAATTAAATTCTATAAAGTTCTGAAATAATAGTAAATATTTTATTAATAATTAAAGCTAATCTGTAACATAAAACAAAACATAAATAAAAAAAAATCTTACTAAAATAAAAAACAATTATTTTAGTTTTTTTGGAACTACATCTGACTAGATAGATGGAAAAAAAAAGCTGATCCGGGTACTTTAACATATTTTATCGGCATACTAAACACTTTAGTATTCCCCACAGTTAAAAGTTTATCGGCGTCACACAATGCTACCGAATCAAAAAAAACAAGAAAAAGTTAACTTTGGTGAACCGGCTCTTATACCTGTTACACAACATTTGACGTGGATAGACCTTGTGTGCAGCATTTGTATTAAATTTTATTTCAAAATACTAAAACAAATTAAATATACTCTTAAAAATTTAGGAATTCGCGGTCCGATTTAGACCAATTTTAAATTGAAGATTTGGCTTAATATACGAAGCATTTGTACCATATTTGAAGCCATTTGCTTTATAAATAAATTTTTTCTTATAAGAACTTGACAAAATGTTATTCTTTTCTAGGGAGGGCCATATCTAAAAGTGGGCGTGGCACATTGATATTAACATAGAAACTACACAGGACCTAGAAAAGCTTAAGTTTAAAATTTCAGCCCAATATCTTTAAAACTGAGCGAAATAAAATCTAGAACCCACACCCGAACAGACGGGCGAGCACACAGACAGACAGACGGACATGGCTAAATCCGTTCTTCTCGTCGAGGTGATCAAGAATATATATACTTTATAGGGTACGATGCCTCCTTTAATGCGTTACAAACTTGACAAACATATACCTGTTTACACTAGTGTAACAGGTATAAAAAAAAAAAAAACAAAAAAACCTTTAACAGAACCAAAGCTCAAATACCCGCGACATCTGAGTTCAGTTTATTTTTGATCATCCATGGCTTTGAGTCAAAAGTCCGATACAACCAAAGTTAAGCTACAATAATGGAAATAAAATAATTTAAATTTAAAAAAATTTTTAAAATTTCATAATTAATATTTTCTTGAAACAAAAAATCAGAAAATGGGTGGTGTCTTTGTTTGGGGACTATATGGTATAGTGAGTTGGTCCTTATAATACATATTAGTAGAGTAAAGATAGGATTATATTAAGTGAATACATTCATAAATAATTACTATTTTCACATAAAAATTACAAAATGGGCAGAAATTTCGTACGGGTCCCACACCTAAAAATGGCCGTGGCACCTTAGATTCGACATCGAATGACATAAGAAGTATTTTTACCCATTTTGGAGTGAATACATAAATAAACAATTCCTATTTTCATATAAAAATTCGAAAATGGGCAGTAAATTTGTATAGGGGCCATACCTAAAAATAGGCGTGGCAGCTTGGTTTCGACGTTGGATGGCATAAGAAGAGTTTTTACCCAATTTGGAGTGAATACATGCATAAAGAACTCCCATTTTTTATACAAAAATTTGAAAGTGGGTTGTATTTGGGGTAAAAAAAATGGGCGTGGCATATTTATTTTCATACTTGATTTAGTCGTTAGAGAGAAAAGCTTAAATTAAAAATTGTAGCTTTATATCTTTTAAACTGAAAAATAAACAGACGGACAGACAGGATATGGTTAGATCGATTCGTCTCGTCGAGTTGATCAAGAATAAATGACATAAATGCGTTTTATATGAACCTCAATATTGTGTCTAAACTTGGGTTTAATCGGAATATTATCTACGAAGCTGATGATCGTGAGGCGGTTTTTTGAGCTTCAGTCCTACCGAAGCTGGCGTTTTTTCTTAATTTTTGTTAATTTTACCAATAATATTCATCAGTGAATTTATTAAAATTTTTTGAATTCATCATAAACACATCATTTTTGGGGGTCGCTTATTTCGCATTTTAAACCAGATTAGAGAAATTCAAAACGATAAATTCAATATGACGCAATGAAACCTTTAACTATAGTATTTCGAATTCCTTATAACCATTCCTTATAACCATACTATATAACTATGCTCGTCCGTTCTGCTATCGGTCGTATGAGATATCCGAACTAGTAGATTATAAGGGAGAGATTCAACAACCTTGAAACCTAAACTGTACTGTATCGAAATTATTCTAACCTACATTTTTTGTATTCTGGGCCTCCGAAACGACCAAGACCGATACTTATGAAATTTGTGTGGCCTACTCTTGCATATTCCGTTCGCATTCCAAATGACAATCTTGAGACCTACTTGCATAATAAAGCCAAAATCGTTTTCATCATAGCAGTCATTTGCTCCATTTGGGCTTACAATAATTTAATGAGTTGCTCCAGGTGAGCATAGGAAGGACCACCTTGCTGTGTGAATAGGGGAACGTTGGAGTTGGTGTTAGTAGGAGAGTTGAATATTGCAGAGTTTAATTCATTCCTGGCTGAGTAAAAGTAGATGGAAGATTTTGGGACATATTGGAACGAACCCAGCTTATTGTCTCTAATAGACAGATTGTAAAAAATCTTGAAATTGTAAAAAAAAGTATTCAGTAAGTCTGAGAATAGAACGTAAACTATTGTTTTTATACCACTAAGTGGGATGATGGCCGTGGTTCCCATAGAATCAATCATAAATTCATCGAATATTTTCGAAAAAACTCAACCGATTTCAATGAAAGTAGATCTGTAACTTTTTGTGTATTTTTTAGAAATTCGATAAAAATTCTCGTATTTTAAAAATATTGACCCGAAATTAAAATTCGGTATATAGTATATGTTACTAGGACCGGAAAAATAAAAAAAGGGCGGTGGACGTGGCCCCATATTATGCGAATGAACAAGAAATTGTAAATAATTGAACAAGAGAAATGAAGTTCGGTACACATGTTACTACACAGAGAAAAAGTATAAACCATTGGAAAACTGGGCGGTAGGCGTGGCACCTTATAAACGAACCAAAAATAAATCGTCATATTTTTACAAATAATTGAACTAGACAAATGAAATTTGGTATATGTACATGACCTGAGCAAGGCTGGGTAGTTTAGCTTGTATTCTATATATAAATAGTGGATGTTGTTTCTTTCCAATTTGTTCCTTTTTCGTTTCGTATTACATTTTGCCTGAAGACGCAACACTATATGAATATTTCAACTTATTGAATGAATAAAATTACTATTTTTTTGGCAATTTATTCATTAAATTTAATTTATCTTCGAATGAGCGTTACAAATAGAGTTTAACACGCCAGCGCCATCTGTTGTTGTACTGAAGGCTGTGTTGAGCGCCATCTGCCACGCAACTTCTCGTTAGTTGCAATCAAATATGTGAAATTTCTGTCTATGCTAAAAGCTTTCGTATTCTTGAGAAAAGCTTAAGTTGTCTGCACTTTAACAAAAGCTTACAAGCTTTAATTCAAACCTATATAAAAAGGCCCGCTATTCAAAAGGGGCCCTAACGGCTTCTGAATACTTTTAAGTAATTGTTGCATACAAAATATTTTACATGCGTGACTCATGTCAAACAATCATTTGCTTTTCTCACTTTTATTGAAACAAGCAGCCGGTTGCATTGCAACAATAAATTATAGACATTTAGTGGAACCAGTTTTAAACCACAAACATGGCGTGTAAAATGAATTTGTTGAAAAAAAAAAAAAAAAATACAAAGAGAAAGTGAAACTAATTTAAACGAATTCAGGTACCACACCAACAATAATATGTGGCATAACAGCTGTTGCACCACACTAGGTTTACTTTACCTTCCCTCACGCCATTTTCTATTTAAATAAACAACAAACCGCAACGCAGCGCAATACCATACCGTACCGCCTATGCTGAGCTGCATATCCTGTGGCATGCAACATATTTTCGTTTGTACATAGCCGACAGCGTAACTTTTGTGTGTTGTTAATTGAATAATTAACAATGTTTAAAATGAACGAACAGGTATCGATGTCGACTGACGCGGTAGTTGAGCTAAATTCAGACAGCAATCATACACACACACATACATACATATGGTATACCACTGTGAAAAGGGTGCTATAGACGGTGACGTTGCGGTAAATGCCATCAGGAGGTCAGCAGGTCAAATGCACAAAATTCAACCGCAAACCAAAGAAGTGAGTAGATTGGTAGACGAATTGCACCACGACCATTAGGAATTGAATGTCTTTTTTAAATGCGTGACTGTCATTTTTTTTTTTTAAGTTATGACATTGTCGTTTGCACAGTGGTGTGCAGTTGAGCAAAAAATTGTTTAAATGAAAAGGAAATGAATATTTTAATTTAAAAAATTTAGTTTGCACAAAAAAAACAATGAAAAATATTAACTTTGGTAGAACCATTAGAAAAGTTTTCAATATATTTGAAACAATAGGATTAATAAATAACCATTTATTCGTTAAAGTTATGTCCGTCTGTCTGTCCTGCTGCTGTGTGAGAGAGATTATCCCTGAGACTATAAGAGATAAGGCCACCCTTTTTGAAACATAGACTCCTCTGAGCCGAAAATTGTTCACTTACAAACGTTTATCTCTACCCCCATTTAAATTAGTATGCCCCATACTAATCTAACCATAAATATTGGGGTTTTGCATAAAAACTCCTTTGTTTCTTATTCTAGGACCTCTATATTTAGTATAATGTATGTCTATGATAGTCCCAATGAAATAACCCAGTATGCGTGGACTCAACAAAATTTTAGGAATAGACTCAATATCTTTAAATTGAGGCAATTTTAGGAATAGACTCAATATCTTTAAATTGAGGCAATGAATCGCCTAATAGACAAACATACAGACGGACCGACATGGCTAGATCGATTCGTCTCGTCGTGCCGATCAAGAATGCGGGGAAAAGCGCTGTTTCATTGTCCGCCACGACAACTCGTCAGCCCGCTTCAATGCTATAATTTGTATTATTTATTAAAAGCCAACCGATTCGGAAGGCTAACTCATGAATTATAAACCATGAATTATAATTTTTTCTAATTGTATCCATATCTCATTGTAATGCATATGACGCTTGCAGGAAACACCTTGAACCTGCTAAATAAATATATAACTTATTAATTTTTAAAATTTTTTTTACGCATGCACGGACCACTATTAACTTCCTTAACTACCACTCGCGTGCATATGCTACCGCATCTCATACCGTAACTGTCTCACCTATATGCGGTGGGAAAATCTTAACAAATATAAAACTGTCATTTATTGATTGAATGAATTTTACTGTGTTTAAAATAAAAAAAAATAAAAAATAAAAAACTTTGAAAATTTAATTTCTTTCCATTCATCGTCTGGTTTGGTCGTCGAGAACGTTTCAGTCAATCATTGTCCTTTGTCTGTACTGTGACATGCGACGCCAGGCAACGCTCGCAGGAATTTACAATACACGAGAAATAAAAAAGCGTTAAATCAAATATTTAAATAGAGAGAAATACACACAAACACACACACACACACAGCCATACACTCTGCAATAAAAAAAAATAATTAAAATGTCCAACTCAAACAAGACAAAAGGTAATAAAAAAAAAAATAAAATAAATAAAATGAAATGAAAGGAATGAAATAAAATTCGTGAAATATTTATAAAAAAAAAAAAAATTTTTTTCATGCAATTCGCGGCAGAACGCAAAGCATTCTCATCGACTTCATCCTCGCGTTGCAGTAGCAATGACAACACCAACAACAACAACAATCAACAAATGCAATCAATATGCCGATGAGCAGAACAATGATAATGATGAAGTTTATGAAGACAATAACGATTGCATTGGCGTTGGCGTTGACGTTGCTAACAATAGAAATTCCAATACAAATACAATCGATATTTTGCCGTTGTCCATGTCATCATCAACGTCTTCATCGTCATCGTCAGCAACAGGAGCTGCTGCTGCTGTTGCTGCTCCTGTTACGGCTGCCAATAACAGCAATTCAACACCGATTGGTGATTTCTATAGAAATGCAACTATACTCATCACTGGCGGCACTGGCTTTGTTGGTAAAGTACTCATCGAGAAGCTGCTACGCGCATTTGAATTACGTAAAATTTACATGTTGATACGTTGCAAAAAATAATATGAGCGTTGAACAGCGACTGGAGCAATTTTTGAATGAATCGGTGAGTTGGTGAAAGATTGACTACAATACATACATATGTACTATACTATATGTATATGTATGTACCTGTCGTTGATGTCTGCACAAAAGCTACGTTACCACATTGTTTGAGTTGAGTTGAAATGTTTTGAAACGTTGACCAGACAATGTCTGTCATTTTCGTTTTTTCAATAACTGCTACTCTACTACTTCGGCTTAATAACACTGTGCGACAAGAAAAAAAGATACAATTCCAAATTTTATAGTAGACTAGCATGTACCCGCGGACTTGCTAGAATTTGTTTTTTTTTTTGCTTCTACTTGTTGACTACATATAAACTGGTCAAAAAAACTATTTCGGGTTTAAAATTCTATCTTAGTAGTGCTCACCTGAAATCTAAAAAAAAAAAAAAAAATGTTCAAAAAAGCCATTTGGATCCACCAATGGGTCCCAGGTCCAAATATCGAAAATCCCTTGAACACGCCCAAAATATTTTTTAACCATCTTTCAAATGCGTTTAATTTTGAGTCCTTACGTCTATTTAATCCAAAGATTTGGCATGTCCGGTTTCAAGGCTCATGTTGGGCCCCGGATCAAAATTTTTCAATATTCCGTCACCTAAAATCTAAAAAAAAAAATTGGTCAAAAAATCTGTTTTGGATCCACCTATGGAACCCAGCTTCAAATATCGAAAATCCCTTTTTAACTATCGTTCTAATGCGCCCAGTTTAAAGACCCTACGTCTATTCATTCCAAAGATATGGCTCTTCCTCACCTAAAATCTAAAAAAAAAAAAAAAAAAAAAAAAAAAAAATCTATTTTGGGCCCACAATGGATCCCATTTCCAAATTTTGGAAATCCCTTTAAAAATATTTTTAAACCATCTATCAAAATCGTTCACTTTCAAGTCTCTAAGTCTAATGGATTTTTCAGTTTCAAGGCCTCCAAAACCCCGGCTTAATTCTCACCTGAAATATTTAAAGAAAATAAAAAATTGGTTCAAAAATCTATTTTGGGTCCACCAAAGGCTCCCAGTTCCAAATTTAAGAAAATTCCTAATTCTAAAGATATGGCTTTTCCAGTTTCAAGGCCTTCATTAGAGTCCCTGTTAAAATTTTCAAAAATCCCGCCTTAGTGCTACTCTACTCAATGATATATTAAGAAAAATTTCAGCTTTAGCCGTTTAGCATTGGGGCCGATCGCCTTAAATCAGTCAGTCAGGTGAAAGAGATTTATATATATAGATGTTATAGATCAGGTCGATTAAAAAAAACTGTCTACTTAAATTTTTGAAGGTCTCACAAAATCGGAATCTTGGGTCAAAAAAACTGATATTCCCCTCTTCTTTTCATTATTAGTATTGAGCTCTAACTCAGTAAATTACGATAACATACGAATATGATCGGAAATTTCATAACATTATATACTATATACTGTTCGAAAGGTCTAAGTTTCTTCTTTCTAAAACATGTTAAAAAATAATCGAATCGAAAAAAGGGAAACATTTTTTTGACCCTAGACCACGATTTTGGCGGTCCTCCAAAAATTCTAAGTATTAAGTTTTTTTTCTCAATCAGACTTACAACCTCTACCATGTATAATAATTTCCGAGTTATCTCGATTTTTGACTTTTTTGTCGCACAGTGTTATTTATACGTCGTTAACCTGTTCTACATCATCATCTTTTTCATCTATGTTACATCATCATCTTCAACATTATCACTGTCTACTCTATTCCATAGATATTCAATACAATACGCGACGAATGCCCAGAATTATTCGCTAAAGTGCATCCGATACGCGCAGACTATGGTGCCATCGACCTGGACATTGCTAACGCAGATCGTGAGATGCTTTGCGCTGAAGTTGAGGGTGAGTTGAGTTCTGTCCTTGTTGTAATCAATGTTTTTGCTTTTGTTTGTTCTATTTTTATTCCTTCTGCATTACGTATACGCCTCGTTCGCTCGCTCCTCATTGTCTATATTTATGCATTCGACAGCCATTTTTTGTTTTGTTTCGTTGTAGTTGACTTCTTTTTATACGCGCTGACGTCATCATCATCGTCATCATCATTGTTTATGTCAACGTCATCGTTGCACTACGAGTATAAATTTCAATATTCACGTTGTTTTAACTCTGCTCTTGCGCAAATATTTGAAATATGTTACTGAGTTGCTGCATAGATTTTATTTTTATTTCTACTTTTAAGTTTTTTTATATGAACTTTTGTTAAAGTTGAAATTGATGCGCTCGATTTTTCTTTTATTTTAGATTGTCTTCAATGTCGTCGCTTCGGTAAAGTTCAATGAAAAGTTGAGCGATGCTATTGATATAAATGTTCTTGGCACTAAGAAGATACTTGATTTGGCTATGGAAATGAAGCAGTTAAAGGTAAGTGTAAGCGCAGTACTGATTTTGATAGTTGTGTTGTTGTTAATTTAAATTATTGTTTGCAATAAAGGTGGTACGATTAGATAGTTTTTTGCTGAGCGTTCCGGATAGTTGAAAGCATAAGACTTAAATTGGGTAAATAGCTAATAGGTATCTCAAAATATCTATTCCCATAATGGCAACCAAAAATGTTTCTTAAGCATATTGCTTGGTTACTTGGTGTAAGAGCTGAATTGGGAAACTTGTTTAATATTAATGGATCGCTTGACTCTGCAGCTGTCGTGTTTAAATTAGCAAAAAGATCAATCTGATCCGTTGTCCCACCCCTGTAGAGCAGACTTAGAGCTATACCACTCACAGAGGTTTTCTCCAATTGATTTGTTTGAAGCTTACATAAACTTATTTATATTATGTAAGTTTTCCATTAACACACTTCAATATTATTATTTCACAGCCGAATAACTTTTTCCATTCCAATATTTTATTTATTTTTTTTTTTTTTACTTTAATTTAAATTTTTAACAATTTGTTTCTTCTTTTTTTTATTTCTTGTTGTTTTTCTTTTGTTATAGTCCTTCGTGCATATATCGACAATCTACTGCAATTGCAATCGGAAATTCATCAAGGAACAAGTGTACGAGAACGAAATCGGCTATGAGAAGATAATGCAGGTAGGTACCATGCATAACAAGAAAATAAATTGTTAAAGAAAAAAATAATAAATAAATATATAAATAATTCAACAGAAAATAAAAATTAAGCTAAGGTGAAGTTCAAATACGCTACATACGCTGCTTTTAAAATTGTATTGCACATTACAATTTATTTACCTACTAAAATGTTTGAGTTAGAGATGGGCGTCGGGATGGGAATACCGTATTTGCAGTTTCGTTCTAAAAAGTAATCGATACCAAGCGGGAACCACGGGATTCCCGTCCCAACAATTTCTAATTTTTTTTTTTGAACGTTTTGGGTCCAATCTTGACCAAATCAATCAAGCTTTCCTACAGCTAAGTATCTAGACATGTCCAATTATTTGTGATCGAAATGGCGAAGTGTTTTATGATCTAAAATTTCGACATTTATTGGGATCTCCACCTGGACTGGTGGAAAGTTACTAGTTGATCCCTCCCTAGCCAGAGTGCAGACGTTCAGTTCTACGAGCAGCTCGCAAGCTGCAAGTAAACACTGCAGAGACCCGGTATCAGATAGGGTTTTTCGACGCCCAGGTCTTTCGAGTATACTCCAGAATCCACACAGTCCATTTTTGAACCATCAGTGTAGATTGACAGACCGGAATTGCATCCCAGCCTTCCAGTGCTGCCTTGCTGACAAGAATGAGTTTAAAGATTTATTAAAATCTGGAATTATGGACAGAAAATCTGTCGAGCCTGTTAACAAACTCTCAGAGGAGTTTTAACAAAATAGAACTGTGACCATAACTAGTAGATGACCGGAGACCTGATTCTCTCAGTCGAAGCGCCTTTAAGATGTCATTTCCTTATAGGCAGGAGGATAAGCAGTGCGTTAGAGCCTATGTGGAGCAGATTCGACTTACCCCTGTTACTCCTATACATGCTGACCTTTGTACTCTGCCTAGCTTAGTTATGTTGCACTGGTTCCTGAAGGCAAAATGTGCGGACAACTGTTGTATAGAGCCACAACACCAGCTTCGGCGTTAGGCCCCAACTCCTGACGAAAAGTTTTGAGCATGGAATAGAAGGCAATCGTTGCTTTCTTGTATTGTTCTTGGGTATTATTTTTCCAGTTTATTTATGGGTCTAATATCAGACTCACGTACTTGGCTCTGCTGGACAGAGACAATTGTGTGCCTCCACAAATTGTAGCCCATTTTCTGAGCCCCTTCCCGTATGACTAACACCACGATGTCATCCGCGTAGACAAAAGCTTTTCTCCTTTTCTATACTTGCCTCAGTATAGGATATAGCATAACAAGCCATAGGAGAGTGGACAGAACTCCACCCTGGGTAGTACCCCTATTTGCATATTTTATTAGCACCACATTTCCAAATCCTGATTTGTCTATTCTTAAGTGAAACTCTAGCCCATTGCTTAAGACAGTCTTCTACTTGAAACTGAGTAAACGCTGACGTTATTAAAAGCACCCTCAACGTTGAGGAAAGCTGCTAGGGTTTTCTACTTGCATTCTAGAGACCTTTCTATCGTTCTAACTACTTCATGAAGAGCCGTCTACGTAGACTTCCCATTGAGGTAGGCATGTTGTGCACTATAGTGACTGCTGTTCCTTAGTCTTTCCAGGAGTGAGTCCAGGACTCTCCACGGGGTTTTCTACAAATGTAGGGGAGCCCATAAATTGATATTATCTTTATACAGCATTGGAAGTTTTATACATCTAAATGAATTTGTCCTATGAACGCATAAAATTGAGAAACTCATTTCGCAGTGTATGAGATGCGAAAACTTCGCTGTGCAGGCAAAAAAAAAATGGAAGAAGAAAAATACAATTTATTTTAATTAAAATTTTTCGCTTTAAGCAAATATTGAACAGAAGAAGAATGCATATTCATTCTTTATTCTTTATTTTGTATTCTACTTCTTTTTTCGCTGCATCCTTCCTACACAATTATGCATTTTTCCGAACATTTCTCTTACAGATTTATCGCACTTTCGATGATGAAACTCTGGAGAAAATGCGTCACTGTCTGATTGGTGAGATGCCGAATACATATACCATGACAAAAAAGTGCGCTGAGAATTTGGTTAATCATCGCGCATTCAACCTGCCTGCTGGCATCTTTCGGCCACCAATTGGTAAGCGAAAAAATGGAGAAACATTTTTAAAGGTTTCCAATTTTTTCTTTTAAATTTTATAACGAACGAGAGTCAGGAATTAGGAACACATTATTTTCAACTTGACTACACAAACTAATTGTTAGATAATTTGGTAAATGCAGAAAAAGTTAAGAGTGAGCTTACTCGAGATAAGAAATGTTTGCAGTCAAGCATGCAGATAAATGTATTAAAAACTTTGTTATTTTTCCAAAAAAAAAGGAAAAAAAAAAAAAATTTTTTTAAAAAAAAAAAAAAAATAAGGGAAAAGCAAAATTCTTTGTTGCTGTGGCTGCTGCTTCTAGTGCACAAATTTTCATTTGTTTGAAAAATCTCCAAAGAATTCATTTGGCCAACGAAATGAAATGAAAATGGCAAAGTAAAAGCACAAATAAAAAAAATATATAGACTAAAGTCAAATCTAGATACAAAACTGCACAAATGTTGCATACAAAAAAAAAAAAAAAAAAAAAATATAAAAAAATACGTTGAAGAGGCAAGGCAGAACAGAGAGACAACAGTAACAATGATAAGAATAACTAGAAGTGGCTGAAGTAAGCGGAGAGAAACCACTACAAGTTGTTCTATTGTTGAACAAACAGCATACTTACTCCATAGATACTTTTCGTTGTAATGATAACAAATGCAATAAGTCTCTTTGGAGACGCACAGACAAAAGCATTAATACCAATTTCGACTTTTACTATTGTTTCAGTTGCAACTTTCTAACTCTCCACCTACTTTATGTTTGCATTCGTCTTTTAGTTCTACTTTTTTTTCTGTTTTCTTTTTGCTTCTTACAGTCATGTCAACGTACAAGGATCCATTTCCCGGTTGGACTGATAATTTATACGGTCCCTCTGGTCTCTGCACTTGGTCGGCACGTGGTCTGGTTCGTTGCATTTACGGTGCTGCCAATTGTAAGGCGAATATGGTGCCGGTGGATTATTGTGTTAATGCAATGATTGCAAGCGCCTGGGATATATCAAGAAGGTTTGTAACAGATTTTAGATGCAATTTTTTTGTTGTTTTTTTTACTGTTGGGTATATTTGAAAGTTGAATGATATTATGCGTTGTAAGGGCGTTTTGGCTGCTCTTTTGGCATTTTTGTATTATTTGTTTATTTTTATACCCAAAGGTAAAAGGGGGTATATTAAGTTTGTGCGGAATGTAGGGAAAAAGCCGAAGGAGGCTAGATAGACCTTATAAAGTATATATATTCTTGATCAGCATTGGAAGGGGAGTCGACCTAGCTTTGTCTGTCTGTCCATCTGTCGTCCGCTGCTGTCTGCCGCATGAAAAAATTCTCGCGGAGACTAAGGGAAGAGGGCCACCATATTTGAATCTTAGACTCTCCTGAGCCGTCAGTGTAACTTGCAAACGGGTTTTTTCTAGACCCTTTTTTAGGAAAACTCCCAAAATTTTGGGTTTTTGCATAAAAACGTCATTGTTTTTATTCCAGGAAGGCGCAAATTTAGTATAAATTATGTCTATGATAGTCCCAATAATATATCCCACTTTGGGTAGGACCATTAAAATTTTAGGTACAGTCCCCATACAAATTTACCCCATTTTTCAAGTTTTTGTTTGAAAATCCAATACAATAAGGTATATACAAAAGATAGGACTTAACTTAAGGTACATAAAGATTGGGTAAAGGGTATCTTGCAGTCGAGTATACTGACTTCAGCGTTCTATCTTGTTTTGACTGCAGCGTGACCAAAGTATGTTGGTGCAAGTATGAAAACCTACAAAAAAGCACTAAAAAATACCTTTTTTTTTATTACAACGAGACCATTGTATGTTGGGGCTAGTAACAAAACATACAAAAACATTTTTGTATGGGAAAGGTCGAATATCGACCTCATGAATGAACCGAATGGTCCTAATTTATTTTTTAAATGGCCTATAATTTTATTTGCATAGTTGGCTTTCCAAATAAAACCAGGTTGGGACTCATCAGTTGCACGGTTTCAACTTCCAGAGCAGACATAGAAGTATTTTTACTATTTTATATATATATATATATAAATTAGGTAAAACTTTGAATGAAAGATATTTAATTAGACATTGCTTAGGTTGATCCTTTTTACAATCAGCTGTGACAGTAGGCAATCCTCTCCAGATTGCTGGAAGTGTGAGTAATAGAAATTGGTAGACTTGTCGTTTCATTTTGAGGCAGGCCGACACCATCTTGTTATCATCAATGTCTCGATGGCTAGGATTCCAGAAGATGTGTAGCCTTTTAGAGGTATTTAGATCATCTACTGCCTCCCTTCGCTAGGACATTTCTTGAAATGATAATGGTCGCCTGCAATGCTTTTATAGCGGCCTGACTGTCAACGAATATGTTTAACCCTTCTTGTGGTAAATCTGTAATCGCTTCTATGGCTTTCTTTTATTGCGAATACCTCCGTCTGGAAGATACTGCAGGGTCCGGTACCGAATCTTAAATACCAATAATACAAAAACTCGGAGTAACTTACACTGGCGCTCATGAAAACCGCTCCACTACAAAAAAACCTTCTGACACCTTCTCTAAACTGTATAATGGCCATCGTTGACGGATAAAACCTATCGAATCAGGCGTAAATTTTTATTCTCACAACATTTTTTTAGCTGAAAAATATAATTTTATGGTTAGGAAAGATGACACAAACGAACAATTTTTCAGTCCCCCATCATCTTTCTATTTTTTTACAATACATGGTTTTTTATATCGCTCTCCAGCCAAGCGGACTTGGGGTCCGATTTATTCAAATTCAAACTAGAAACATGGGTTGACATAAGAATTATTTTTACCATGGTAGGAAATAAATATCTTCCTATTTTTGTATTAAAGCCTCGAAAATGTTCGCAATTTAAACATGTAATTTTAGATGGACAGAGAGATGAGATAGCTCTTTCTCTTTTTTTTTAGGATATTGTTTTTGTGAATGAAAATTTTTAAATGATTACGCTAGTTTTTAATAAATACAAAAAAAATCTTTTAGTACACCCAATAATAGATAGATTTATACAAATTAATTTTACACTTAAAAT
Source organism: Leucophenga varia (assembly GCA_018903435.1). Lineage (NCBI taxonomy): Eukaryota > Metazoa > Arthropoda > Insecta > Diptera > Drosophilidae > Leucophenga > Leucophenga varia. The sequence goes on along the minus strand of JAEIFJ010002356.1, from coordinate 70,233 downwards.
TTATAAATAATTTCTTTAAAGATTTGCACTACGTCAAATTGAACAAGAAACATGTACCGAACTGCCCGTCTATAACTATGTTTCCGATAAAAATTATATAACCTGGGGACAATACATGAAGCTGTCACGTGAGGGGTTTTCATGAACCATTCGATAAAGCAATCTGGTATGTTTTTTTTTTTTATATTTCCAAAATAAATATTGGATACAATAAATATTTTTGTTTAGCAAAAAACTAAATAAATATTTATTTATTTCTATTTCACATGCTCTACTATTGGCTGGCTGGATGGCTTGCTGGATTTGGAACGTAATCCAATCGTAAACTAAATTTCAAATAACAACTGAAACCAACAACAACAAAATACAATATTTGAAAAAAAATTCCGAACAATCGAAACATATAAAAACATTGACAAAACCAAAAAATAAAAATAAAAAACAACAACAACGACTTAACCAAAATCTGCAACCAAATCCGTTCAAATGCTAAATGCGCGTTCCAAACAATGTATCTATATATCTATTGTATCTATTGTATCTGTATCTATACTATTACAATGTAACTGTATATATAAAAAAAGGGGTGGCGTTAACGTCCTTGCCGCTATTGTCCTTATCGTTCTTATCGTATCGTATCGTTTCGTATCGGTTTATCCATTGTTGTATATGTTGGTATATATTGTCACAGGTGCTTCTCGTACGTTATAATACCGTCGAAGCCTCTGCATTGTGCAATTGCATTTTTCTTGCACAATATCCCAGCTTATATTTTAGATTTAATTGCCATGGCCACTGGACAGAAGCGCATGTAAGTATGGAATAGAAACGGTTAGTATAGGATGTGAAGCGAATAGTTGTGCCCCATATACGAGTATAAGCTTATTGGATTTTTTTGTTGAATTTGCTATTGTAATAATTTTGTTGAGCTTCTTTCTTGGCATTCAAATTGACAATGATTTAAAGCCGTATCAGAAATATTTAATCAAAATTTTTTTCCCCTTTTTATTATTAAAGTTATGTCAAAATATCGCAAAATTGCGCATCATTGAGATGATGTCCTGGTTGGCTTAAAGCAATGGAATTTTGCACATCGTAACATTGATGAATTGGATACGCTACTTACGGAGCCGAACGTAAAACGTGCAATTTAGCTTGCTACAATTAATGGCCCGAATATTTTCGCACTTATTTGAGTGGGCATACGTCGATATTTCTTAAGGATACAATCGCTGGTGATAAATTGCAGCAGCGTAAGGCTATTTATCGCAGGTGAGCTTTTAAGTGGTTTTTACTGTAAGCAACGCTGGCACTCAACTCGAATGTTTATAATTTGCTATTTTTCATTACGGTTCATCTTCATAATCTTTCCAGAATATTGTTTGCGCATACGCTACTAAAGTCAACGTTGGGTATCTCATTAATTATGTGCATATTAAAAGTTTACTTCAAAATCTTTCGCATTATACCGAGCGTAGCTTTCTAATATGGAGCATGAGCGTGCATTACTTGAATGGCATAAATAAAAAAAATTCTATATAAAAGTATCTTTTTTTTTATTAGCACAATTAATGTAGAGGTTTATATGTTACTGCATTTAATTGCAACTATTTCATAAATACAATTTATGAGAAATAGATAGAGAGAGAGAGAGAGTTCATTAAGCTCTGAAAATGACAATGGATTTGGTTATTATTTTGGATTAGCGACTTGAAAATCGCAGTGACTGCAAACAGTGATAAAATCACAGTTTGCGAAACACCAATTTGCGATTACTGAACATGTTCACTGTTAGTGAAGAGCGATACACAAAATCGCCGATAACTGAACAAGTTCACTGAAGGACAAGAAAATCACAAATCATTACTAATCAGTCGCATTGCGACATTGTAATATATTTAAATCACTGTGAAAAAAATCACCGTAAGAGATTTTTTTTGCCAACACTAATATATAGAAATAGGCTTTAATTGATAATTATTTTTGGGCAAATTGATATTGAAATTCGTGATTAACCGACTAGTTTCATAAAGAAATTTTAACATTATTTTGAGCAATGATTTCCGAACGAAAATAGCGACACAATTAAAAAGGAAACTCAAAAAGTTATGACGGTTGTTTATAAGGTTCTTTAAAGTTACTTCTGTGAAACGCCCAACACAAAAAAAAAAAAAAAAATATTTTAAATAACAAATAAAATTAAGACCGTATTTTTGATGTTTTTATAAACTTAGTTTAAACTAATTGTGAATTATATTTTATTGAATTTTGAACAAGGTTGTTAATATTTGAGATAGTTATAAAAATGGCATTGAATATTGGACAGATCTAGGGGGTACCTACTTTACATTTTTAATGGGACTAATATTATATGTAAAATATTGTTAAACTAACGCAAACTGCAGCCAAATATGTCTGGCAAAAATTTAAGGAGTCATATGATAATAAAATTAGACAGGTCGTTAATTTTGAGCTATTTTTAAAAATGGTTGATATTGGACAGCCTCTTGGGTCCTCTATACCATTTTTAATGGGACTAATATGTCAAATATTGTCAATCTAATTGAAACTCAGTCAGAATACTGGCTAAAATATAAAATAAAATGAGGAAAACTAACGTACCTTTTGGGGTATTCCCATTTACCATTTAAACACTTTTTTGATAAAAATACGTCATAGGGTAAATATTGTATATTCTTGAATAGCTTGGAAAGCTGAGTTTATTTTTTACGTCTGTCATTCCATAATTATGTCTATCTGCTGATTATCTTGAATAATATTTGAATAAGACAGTTCCACGGAACCCTTCTTTAAAAAAGTAAAGAATAAACGCTGCAGTCGAGTATAAATTCAGAAATTGGCGTGTTTACATATGAAGCGTATACCTAAAATTTTGTGTATCTTACCCGAATGGCGATATATTTTTGGGCTTATCATTGCCTAATTAATTTTAGAGTTTCTAGATGACGTACCAGAGGAAATGTTCTTGAAGAAACTTATAATTTTGAGTTAACTTCGTAAATAGGGTACTCCCAAAAATGGGGCTAAAGAAAACCCGTTTGTGGCTCTATATCAAATAGTCTTAGGGATAGTTTTCATATGATAGACAGACGGATAGTAGAACGAAATGATAGTAGCTTTCGGACAAATAGACGGAGAGATATATGTAACTACATCGACTTTTCATCCAATGCTGATCGAGAATATATGTATATACCATATAGGATATTTCATGATTCCTTTACAGGGTACATTTATTGATTTATAATAAACAAACGCTTAAAAATGCTGTAGTTCGATTTCAAACCCGGTTTGCAGCCCTGGTCTATCTACGACTGGTTCTAGGTAACATTCAAAAAATGATACAGAACATTTCACACAGTTTCTTTTAGAGTTAATTCTCAATCAATGAACAAATTTATTTTAAGAAAAAAAAAAAATAGTTTCCACAAAACCCGGACTAGGTTACAAACGACTTTTACTTAGCTTTACTTTTATGATTACCCCCTACACAAACCTAATCCAAAATTTTGAATTTTTCTTGCTTAGTAAAACAAAAATCAAATAAAATAATGAAATTCTGCCGCCCCTACTATTAAATTTTCGCTCGAACAACAATTAAAGATTTTCATAGACTTTGCATACAGCAATTCTCTTTACGGTAGAGCTAAGCGAACCATTATAAACATCGAGTATATGAATATTACAACATATAACAAGGATTTAAAATACACAGAAACGAAAATGACTTATGACAGTGTTGCAAAGTGCACACAAAAAATAGGCAAGAAAAGGAAAGGAAACCACAAAATGTGCCAAAATTCGAATATAAAACAAACAAATAAACGAATTTAAGAAGGAAATTCCAGCAGGAAACAGGAAGTAGAACAAGATGAGAAGTGGAACGTAACGAAACGAAGCAAAATGGCGTCGGCAGAGAACACACACAATTTTCGCCACTTAGCACAAAATGGACATTGCTATTAATAATTCCATTTTTCTTTTTTGCCACAAATTTTTTTTCTTTTTTTTTATTTTTTTTTTTTTTTGGCTTTGCCCTCTGCAAAAGATAATAACGAAATATGACTTTTGTGTAACTTTGTGTGTTGTTGCTCTTTTTGTTGTTATTGTTTTATTTTTTTTTGTTCACATTTTTATTAAAGCAGAAACAAAATATAAAAAATGAAACAAGTTGAAAACATTGTGTTAGGACAAGCGTAAACATAACACACCGAAATATGAGAGTCAAATAGGAAAACAAAAACACACAGGCTAACCGCATACTCATATAAACATAAATACAAATGGTCATAAATACACAAACACACACATACACACTCATAAACAATGCCATAATAAGGACGATGATGATGACGATGATGTTGGCGTTTGCACTGTTAAAGCCAAAAGGCTTTTGCTATAAACGCTTTCTTTGCTGTTTTGCTGTTGCTTTTGTTGCTGTTCGTTCTTGTCTTGTGTAGTTCTCTTTGTCGTCTGTCTGCTGCTTCTGACATGATTTTGCCTTGCGTTCGTATTACGTGAGTTTGTTTACTTGGCCTTCATATTGTGGCTTCGTGGCTTATAAATCTTACTTAAAGCTGTTTTCTAATTGCTAGTCTATTAAAAAATGTTAATTGCCATTGGGGGTGCGAGAGATTTCTTTTTACCATATTTTTTCGTTGGCGTTTTTGGTTTCTTAGACAGATTTATTTATTCTTTTTTTTTTTTCTCGTCGAAATTGGTTGCTTTAATGTGAAAGTCTTGCCAAATTATATAAAATTGAAACGATAGGCGCTTAGGTTTATCGAAATTTAATGCTTGTAAAAATATTATCTTGATGGAATCGTTTTAATTTTTTAATTAAACGTTCAACGTTTCACTATAAGTTTTAAAAATATTGATGTGAAATTCGAACTTACGTTTTTCTTAGTCCTAAAAAAATTTAAGTCTTAAAATCAAGGTGCACATTTTAGGATATAGCCTCCATACAAACTGGGTAAATGGGTAAAAATAGTTCTGTATCCATTTTTAGTTATAGCCCCCGTAGGAATTTTACGACCATTTTCTAATTATTTTGTGCCAATATTAATTTTTTATGAATGCATTCACTCCATAAGGGGTATGTATACACTACTGATGTTTTAAGGACCAGCTCACTAAAACATTTACTTCCCTTTTCAAAGTTTTTTTATTTTTTAAAGGTTTATTAAATAAACCCTAATTTTAATGTCAGAAGTTCTTATTACTGAAGATTCTTATTTCTGAGTGCAAACATTTTGCATTTATGCTTTTTATACCCGCCACACATAGTGTGAAGGGTATTATCAGTTTGTCGGAAAGTTTGTAACGCATCAAAGGAGGCATCGGAGACCCCATTAAGTATATATATTATTGATCAGCTCGACGAGACGAATCGATTAGCCATGTCCGTCCGTCTGTCTGTCGTTTGCAGTGCGTTTTTCTCGGAAAGTTTCAAAGATATTACCCTGAAACTAAAAATTAAGCTTTTTGTGCTCCTAGAGGCAAGTTAGAACCAAGGTGCCACGCCCATTTGTAGATATAGCCCCCCATACAAACTTACCATTTTTTTCTATTTTTTTGTGTGAAAATAGTTATTATTTATGAATGTTTTTACTACAAATCACTAAAACACTCTAATCCAATATCCATCTATACAATTTCAAAAGAAAGGTGCCACGCCCATTTTTTTGATATGGCCCTCATACAAACCAAGCTCCCATTTTTCAGATTTTGTATGAAAATAGTTCTTATTTATGGATATATTCACTCCAATCTGTGTAAAATCATTTCTACTGTTATCCTTCTAAATATGCAAACCGATATGACAAGGATCGAGCCACTATAACATATATAACCCATACAAACTCACCTTCCATTTTTTTTTTTTTTTTTAAGAAAATGATTAAAGTTTCGTATTGTGGGTATTTGAGCTTCGGTGCTACCGAAGTTAACGTTTTTTCTTGTTTTTTTTTTTGTTTTGTTTAAAAGTGAAATGCATTAACAAGAATTCAAGTGTAACGAAGTTTTCCGTAGTTCAATTAAAAAGAAATCACGTTCACATTGCTGTAGCACACGTCAATATATTCAACGTGTTTTGTTGTAAGATTTTTAATACTCTGCACAAAAAAAAAAAAAAAAAATTGGTTAAGGCAAACCGAGACGATCTAGCTATAATCTTTTCAGCGTAAGAGACTTCCAGCTGAAGATGGGCGTCGGGACAGGAATCCCATGGTTCCTTACTTTTATTTATAAAAAACCAAAAATGTGTTTCATTTATTAATCAAAAAGCTTAAAACTAAAGAGTGCAGTTTTATAATATATAAAAATTTGCAGTTTTGTACTTAAAAGTTAATGAGACTCAGCGGTACCCACGAGATTCACCGTATTCCGCGGAATTTCCATTCCGACGGCCATCTCTACTTTTAGCGATTAAGTTAAAGTCCTTTTTCGGATACATGATTCACAGCGTTATATGCTTTTTTGGGACTATGTTAAGTCTAAGATTTACGCAAACAAACCAGCAACTTGAGGCCAACATTCGAGCCACAATTGCTGCGATTCCAGCGGAAAAGTCGTGATGGTCACCTGTACGACATTTTGTTTAAATCTTATTGGAAAACCCTTTTCTACTATATTTGAATTTGTGTTAAGTGTTCATTAGAAAACGAAAAACTGTCAACCAATTGTTTGATTTAAAAGGAAAAATACTTCAGCATGCATACAATCGGAATGGTTTGATTAGAATTTTAACTTGATTTTAGCTGCATACAAAACGCATTGAGTGTGCAACATTGCATTGCATTGGACTGCAATAAAAGAAGAATTTTGAAAAGACTTTTACTAAATGCCACTCAGCAACAATGTCGAAACTATCAAGCGTTAAAAATTGCTTTGTCAACGAAAGTAAAGAAAGGACTAAAGGTAATCAAAACATAGATGGCTACTATACTACGTACATAGCTGATTGCCCAAAAAGCCAAGCCCATTCAATTCAAAGTCGACTGCATGCAGTCAAATTTATGTAAAATTGTTCAAATTATTTATATCCTGTAAGCAAAAATTCTATATAAGCTTCAATGTCCTTTTTCCATTTTTTTCTCCATTTTTTGAACAAACATTGTCTCAACTCTGTTCTGTTTAGGTCATTTATAACATAAGCACTGCAGTCTGCAGTTGTCAACAGTAAAAGAAGCAAAAACAAAAACAACAAAAATAAAGCTCAAAAATATATTCGCAAACAATGCTTAGTGTATTGGAAGGACATCAAGCTAGCCATCCAAATGTAAGTATGCCTCTGCTGTCGACGTTTATTTTAACCCAAACTGATTGTATTTTAGTTTGGATTTTCTCTCGTTTTTTTTGTTTTTTTTTTTTTTGCTGATGTTGCTTAAAAATACTGAACACACTTTTCAGCTGCCTTGAAAACGTTTTCCATAAATCTTTAACTTCTGGCAGCGCAAAAGAGATAGCCAACATTTTCCTAATGGCTTTTAAAGTACAATTTTGCCTTAACCCATTGCATAGCTATGCGCTGCAAACATGTAAACTGAAATAAAACTGCTCTACAAGAGTTTTATATTACATGAAAGATATTTTTACCTGTTCATTTTTGGTTTTACTCATTCTTCTTCTTGGGCAACATTTTTAGGCTTACTAGCTTTGGAATTACCAAAAATAAAAACCTGATGTTTGCAGTTTTATGTTAAGTTTGGTTTTAAGACAAATATTTTTCATTTATTGGTATGCCAATGGCTGTCTTTTGGCAGTTTTTGTGTGGCATTATTGTGAGAAAGTAAACGAAAAGATACAATATTAAGCTAAATCATTTCATTTGTTATTTTTCAAAATTCAAATATTTGAGCTTGTCTCAAAATTAGTAAAATATTTTCTTTTTTAAACGAAAAAAAAAATATTTATTTATGTAAAAAGTACTAAAGTTGACGAATGAGTCAATTTTGAAGTCAACTTTTTTATTTTGACAACTAAAAGTCAATTCAAATTAAGAAAACTGGTCTTAACACAAAAAGTTAAGTTACGAGGTGTGTTCAAAGTTTGAACTTCAAACATTATCGCGAATTTTGAATTTTCGCGGGTTATGTATATTCCAATTTCGTGGCATTATGTTGGTACTCATGTCTCTCACTTATGCCGACAAGCTCGGCCATTTTGAATGTTCACTTAATTGTTGACAGCTGCTTTGCTTGCACGTGTTTTGGATCGTCTTTGATTTTTACCTATTCAAAAAAATGGATCAAAGAACCTGTATCAAATTTTTTTTTCTGAATGGAATAAATGGAATAAAAATGTTGAAGAAGGCTTATGGGGACCGAGCTCTACTAAAATCAACAACATTTGATTGGTATAAATTGTTGAAAGAAGGTTTCGAACGTGTTGAAGACGAAGAGCTCCCTAATCAACTATCGATCTCAACGGACGATGCTCACATCCAAAAAGTAAAAGAATTAGTGCTTGCACACCGTCGATTAACTATGACAGACGTTGCTGATGAAATTGGCGTATCGAAAGGATCAATTAATACAATTTTGAAGGATGTTTTGGGCCTCAAACGTGTCATGGATCGGTTGGTACTAAAAATGATGATTTTTTTCAAAAACTGTGCTGATTTTTCGTGACTTTTTGCTAAAAATCCAACCAATATCATTCCGCAACCACCGTATTCGCCTGATTTGGCTCCGTGTGACTTCTGGCTATTCCCAAAACTCAAAAGACCACTCCAGGGAACGCGTTTCGAGTCGATTGAGGAGATAAAAGCTAAATCGCTGATGGCTATACCGGAAAGGGACTATTTGGCATGTTTCGAGGATTGGAAAAAACGTTGGCATAGGTGTATTTTATCGGGAGGGGATTACTTTAAAGGGGACAAAATAGATATTCATGAATAAATAAATAATTAAAAAAAAAAACACAAAATATGCGATTATTTTTGAAACACCTCGTATTTTAAGCGTAGACAAACGAGGTCAACAATAGACTATGATAAAATTGACACAGAGTCAACTAGTGTAACCCTACAATCACTGACGAATATTGGGAGTTTTTGTTAATGAGAGCTTCACTTCCAAAGTCATTAAAGTTTAGTATTTTTTGTGTCTTCAAAATTGCCAAAAGCTGCTCGGGCAGACGTGTTTAGTATTCTTTCACTTTTCAGAGAAGGTTTTCCGAAGCTGCAAGTCTGGGTATCACTTGGGATGATCCAATACTACTTTCCTATTATATCTTGCGAATGTCTTTCAAGACCTGAATCTTCCAACGCAGCGGCAGTCGCCTCGTCGATTTCGTTCTTCTTCTTTTCGTACACTTTTCTCTCCGAAACTTAATCTCTTTGAAAGCCCTGCTGACTGCACTTTAATTTTTGGCGATTTTGTCGATGTCATCGGCATACGCAAACAGCATAATTCCTTTATAAAATATATTGCCCGTCAGACCAACGTGTGATGATTTGCGTAGTATATACTCCATCGCACTCTCCCACGTCAACGCGTTGCCCTGTCTCAAGTCTCTCTTGGTGTCAAAGAGTTCGGAAAGATTTTTACCGACTTTTACAACGATTTGGGTGTTTGTCAGCGTCGTCATACAGAGGCGACAAATAGGTGGTGGTGTATGCCAATTGGAATTTTTTTATATTTTCTTTAGGATCTGGCGTAGTGTTTTTATAGAGTCGATGGTCGACTTCCTCGGTCTAAAACCGCACTGGTATTGTCCAACCATTCCTTGTACGTTTGGTACAAGTCTGTTACAAAGTATGCCGGATAGAATTTTATATGCGATTGGTACGCTTTGTTATTTTGAAGTCGTTGTATAGCTTCTAAGTCCTCGTCATAGACTGGTGGCTTCACAGGAGTCTTATCATCGGTCGGGGAACCTAGATATTCATCTTTTCTGCAGACGGCATTGTCTCGTCCTCCCTCCCAAGTAGGATAGAGATGCGTCTCGTCCATATCATATTTGTCAGCTTTGGTGTATTATTTTTATAATTCTTTTTGATCTATTAGACCCACACTGCTCGTAATACGGTCTGCCTGACTTCAGGTCATCGTTCATCTACTTTCGGAATTTGATCCTGTCTGTCGCATATTCTTCGTTTCATGTTTGTCTGTGGACTGCACGCTTCTTGTATATCGCTCTGCTTGACGCTTCTGATCTTACTAGTTCACCAGCTGTCTGTCTGTCTGTCTGTTTGTCGCCACTTTTTCATCCGCCTTACAATCATGCTCATTTTATCATCGTTAGAATGTAGAGGGCTCAATGATCTATTGCCATCGCCGTTCTTTTCTTTCGATCGGTACTTCGGTGCTACTAACTGCTACTGCCTAGAGATGCTGTCTACATTCAAAAGATCTAAGCGGATTGTCTACATGATTCCCTTTTGGGAAAGTGACTAGAACGATATGGTAATCTCTTTACCATTTCCAAGCTATTTCTCCACTGAAATCATTACTCTTAAAGGAGCCGGAGTTAATGCAAAAAAGCTGGCAATTATCCGGTGCCGCTTTTGAGTTTGATTGCACAAGGATAGAGCCGATTCCCAGTTTAAGTTGTATGGTGTTTCAAATTCAGAATTATGGCTGTACGCAAACTGCAACTCGACCGGTAACTATAGGTATGGGACCCTAGAGGTATGGGACCCTAGAGCACGACTCCTCCAACGACTCATCCAGAACGAATGAATTAAGATCCGAAAATTAAATATAAAAGTTTACGGTTTGTCCTAAGCCGAAACAATTGCACTGTTAACAATATTTGTATGTTCATATTAACTGCAATATTAAAATATAACCGTGAATTACATCACATTATTAAGTATTTTACAACACTGTCTTCACTTTGTAATGCAAATTTTGTTTTATGCTGACAATTCGGAATGCATGAAGTGCATTTGATGGACGACAACGACAGAGACAGCATTCAAGTGCAAATTGCATGAACATTAATTCAAGTAAAATATATAAATTATAAAAGTAGCAAATATACAGCAATTCAGATAAAGAGAGTGAGACAACACAGAGAGAGAGAGAAGTGAATAGAAGTCACAACTTTATCTCATAGTGTCTTTTATGACTGTTAATGTGCAACTGCAGCTGTCAACAACAGACGCTGCTGCTCTGCTCGCAACTACACAGCATGCCACAACTTAAACCCACCTAGCCACCTAGTTGCTGCCACCACCACTCTCCTCTTAACAGATTCAGTTTAAAAGTTGCAACAGCAAACATTTATATCAGCAGCCTTGAGTGCATTCAGTTGATTTATAATAAAATAATGTTAAAATATGACAACATAATGAATGCACCCCAACCTCAAAGAAAAAAGCAAAGGGAAGCTGCCATGAAATAGTGTTGCAAAAGTTAAAAATCAGCAGAATAAAAAAATAGTAAGCAAAATATCAACAATTTTAAATGTGCTTAATATGAAATATAACGCATATAAAAAGTTTGCAACAAAAAATTTTATGGCAGAAGGTACAAAGAGTGCATTGCGCATTTTTCTTATGTCGAGTTGCGAGTTGCATATTTATTTAATTCTGTCTCCTTTTTTTTTTTTGCATCTTGTTGCGGTAGTGTTCTACATAACACGCTGGCGCCATTAAAAGTGTTGAACAGCGTCGAAATATGTTCCAAAAGTTTGTCAGAAAGTTTTACTTTTCTTATTCGCATTTGTAAAAGAACGTTGTAGTCAAGTAGGAAAGACTATGCGTTACTCTATACCTACTATGAGTTACCCTATACCCTATATCAGTTACCTTATATATGAACCGTAAAGTTATATTTTGTTCAGAAATCATTTTAAATGATTGGGTTAACATGAAGACATACTAAAAAATACCAGCGTTGTTTTTGATTGCAGCGTGCCCACAATATGTTGGGGCACGCTGCAGTCACCTGATTTTTTTGTTTTGCAGCGAGTCCACAATATGTTGGGGCTTGTATAACAAAAACATATAAAAAGCAAAACACTTTTGAAGGAAGGAAAACATTAGACTTCTTGAATGAACAGAACGTGCCAAATGCATTGTTTTTAGTGAAATTTTAATTTATTTGCATTGTTATCTTTCAAATGAAATCGGTTTGGGACTTATCGGTTGTATGGTTTCAAAGTCCATAGCGGACATAGCGGATTAATTCTGTTCAAAAAACTGAATATGCTCTCTTACACTTTGCAACGCAACGAATTGTACGATTCACTTGAGTAATGAGCCAAGGCAAGATGTGCACATTTGTTAAAAATGACAAGTCGTATGTGAATTTCATACAAATATGTAAAAAAAAAATAAGCAGATATGTCCTTGAAGTTGTATGCATTGCGTATGTAATTTTAGAGTAAATCCTTGAAACGAGACGTATACGAAAAATTTTTGAAAATCGTGGCTCTCAATTCTTACGTTAATTGCATACATTATGTCCATATGGGCTGTTCTGGCCAAAGCATATGTATATGAGTTATACAAGGGGCCTTAAACCTGTATTTCCCCCGTATTGACCAATAATTAAATTGAACAATTTTTGTTTTATTGGTTATTATTCCTTAAGGATTCCTTAAGACACCTACCAATTTTAAGAACTTGTTATTTTTTGCTTTCAAAATGTGTTTCTTGTTTTATAACATCACAATTCCTGTAATATAGTAGTTGTTTTATGAATAGAGTTTGGGTGTTTTTTTTATTTTGCATGAAAACCTAAGCAATTGAGCTGTTCACGAGGTCGTGCACGAGTGCACCTTTGCTCGACCAAGAACCTTGCTTACTAAACTGTGCATAACAGTGTTGGAAAACGGACCCAAGTTTTTGTTATTTTTTGATGTTTTAAATATCGAATTTCACGCAAATGCATATTGATGTTTTTGTTTCATTTTCCAATAAATTTACAGAGTGCTCCGTTCTGGTGGACCTCTATGTTTTTAGTAAATAACTATTTTAATTCAAATACAATAAAACTTGTTTTGTATTTGATCGATAATTTATTTGATCATTTATTGAAGCTTTGTACACAATGATTTGCCCTTTTACGGCATTTTCCATCAACATTTGGCAATAAATTTGTCAATTTTTTAGCAGTTTCATTACGGGAACCAAAAAACGTTGCACCCCGTTTATGTGTACGCATTGCATATATCCTGAAACTATAACTAAATGCACTCAACATAGAAAAACTCACTATTTTATTTTTGACCATGCAACGCTTCGTCCATTAAGTTAACTTCATGCATTCAGCAGCACATTCCATGAAATGCTCAAAGTTTATACGAGAACGCATGTTTGCGCGTTTTCCGAGGTCAAACATTCAAATAGTCCTGCAGCCATTTTTTCGGCTAACGGCTGCTTTTGTTGCAGATGAAGCGTAGAATTATTTCAGTGACGCGAAGCGGAAATTATGTAAATTTAAGTAAACTTTTTTTCTTTGTTTTGTTCTCTCTTCTTTTTTTTTTTGTTATTTTTAGTATGGCTTTATGCTTTTTATTTCCACTTAACATGGCTATAAAAACAGTTTGAAACCAAAAAAAAAAAAAAAAAAAAAGCAAAGCAACAAGCTGGCAAAGCCACTGAAATGTAAAAAAAAATCCAAACATCACTTTTTAGCTAAAAAGTTTCGTTTTTGTTTCGAACATAAGCAAAACTTCGTTATTATTTGTGAAGTTCAACAGAAAATTTTGTTTTCCTTGGTTTTTTTTTTTCTCTCTTAATTTGTAAAATTTTTCTATGCCAATTTTACGCCAATTTAAAGTGAACAACTTTTTATAGTTTTGAATTTAGTGCTTCGCTTCTTGTTTATATCAATCAAATACATTTCTATTAAATCCAAACTTGTTGCTATTTATGCGAATTTCAATTGAATTAGCCCACTTGACGCAAACAAACAAAAAACAACTTTCCAATGGTTTTATTTGTCTCATTAGAATCCATTTAGCGTTTTATGCATGAACAATTTAGTGGTCGATTCAATTTCGCTCGTCAAGTACTTTTATTGGCGTTAAACATTTGCATTTCAATTAGTGTCCGCTGAAAGTTTAGATAAATTTATTTGACAGCAAAAAACCAAAGACAACAATGAAAAAACAATTTAAGACAATCCGACTGGAAAATTATCGTGATTTGTTGTTTTTTTTTTTTTTTTGATTCACTCAAAACTTATTACGAGCGGTTCATATTAACTGTCATTCGCATGGAAATACAAAGCAGCCCAACTAAAATAATTTAGACATGGAGGAGTAATGGTTTCATTCAGTTTAGACTTTGGTATACAAAACTTAAAGTGTTTCAAAATTATGGAATTGGGTTGTATGGTTGGTTTTCTCTAGCACAGGAGAACCCATAACCATAACCATAAAAAGTCTGATGTTGTGTCTGGGCCGAGGCCGCGAGACAAGCAAGTGGTCAGAGCGAAAGTGGAGACTCAAGAAAGTCATCACACTTTTCTACCGATAGCACAGAGTATGATAGAAACATGATAGGCTTTCCGAAACTGGAGATTAAAGTGCACTACGACTCTAAAAGGAATCTATTGTACACAAGCCCGGCATAAAAAATGGTTAGGCTCATGGACAGAGAATCTTCTCCGCCTTCTTTAATGAGCCCGCAGAAAACTCCGTGCCAATAAGGTGCGAAGAGGACCCAGATTAAGCGAGTTCGTCTGCGAGTTCATTGCCACCTAACCTCTGTGTACCGGAATCCAACAGATATTGATTTTACGATCTTGAGAGAGGTATCGAACTGTAAAATAACACTGAAGAATTAACTTAGATATCCGAGATGATGGTGACCGGCCCAGACTTCAATTGCCTGGATCTCAGGATGAAAGACCGTGGGCTAGGAATTGCAAAAGAGATCCTTGTGTTGGGGCCGTATATGCCAGCAAAAGTGCCTGTTTCCGTAAATATTGATTGAAGAAGATTCTACTTAAAAAACATATCAATTTTACGTATGGCTTAAGACCAACGACGCACGAAAAAAAGCCCTGAAATCCCTTCTGACTGTAAAACTTTTGCCGATTATGCCGATGACAGCCGTTAAGAAGACCCCGATCTACAAAGGTAAAAGGGTATCTAAGTCTGCGAATTCATTGCCATCAATACCCCAAGATAGACCCTATAAAGTATCTATATTCTTGATCAACATGGAAGGGATAACTAGCTTTACGACCTGTCAGATTGTTGTGTCAAGGTGTATCATAATACTGAAGAACTAACTTAGATGAAAAGGTCAATGAAGTTCGTGCTTTGAAAATAGCAATTGAAATAAAAGTGAGTATAGTCCGCGGGGTCATCCCATTTTAAGCGAGTACTCCCATACAAACCTAACCCAAAAACTTTGGGGTTTTGCATAAAAACGTGATGGAATTTTATCTCAGATTGAAAGACCGTTGGCCAAATTACAGGACCAACAGAGATCCTTGTAGGTTGGGCCCATATAAATTTACCCATGTTGGTTTATATAAAACCATGCTTTTTAGTGCCTGAAAATTTCAATTTAGTATAAACGATGCCTATGATAGTAAACCATTCAATGGTTGATGGTACGACAAACAAAATTTTAGGAATCCCTTACGCAACTTACTTTAAAATTTTGGTTTTTTGAAAAATACAGTTCTTTATTCGAAAATTTAAATTTAGTCAAATTTTGGCGCTGCACCAACGAAATAGATGGGGTCAAACAAAATTTGAAGTACACACTAAAAAATATACCAGTTTTTTATTTGCATCATAGTCAAACAACCCGGAACATATAGTTACAGGGTATCTTGCAGTCGAGCATACTCGACTTCAGGTCTTTCTTTTTTTTTTTTTTTTTTTTTGATTGCAGCGAGTCCACAATACGTTGGGGCTAATGAAAAAACATACAAAAAAAAAAAAGGTTGTAATGGGAAAATAAGAAAATCGACTTCATGAATGATCCCAATGTGCCTAATGGTTTGTTTTAGTGGAATTTTAATTTGCTTTTCATTGGTGCCTTTCAAATGAAACCGGTTTGGTGCTAATCGGTTGAACGGTTTGAGCGTTCATAGCGGACATAGATATATTTTTACAATTTTATATATAATTTTTTGGCTAAATCTTCTTTGCAGGATCTCCTTTCTTGGAGATTTATTTAGTAGCAACTAATAAATATTTATACACAGCATATTTTAATGTGCTTAAGCACTTCATTGAGTTAGTTGCTTCTTGCTTCTAATATACTTTTTTTTTAAAAATATAGCACAACGTTTGACATGGTTTTGTGTACCAAAAAAAAAAAAAAAAAGAGTAGAAAATAAATAAAGTCTACATACACTACAACCAATTTTATTTCAATTTATGGTCATTTTGGGCAAAGTTTACATTAAAAAGTTTACTTAGTTTACTTTTAGTTGTTATCACATTGATAAAAGCACAAAAGTAGAGCATACAAATTTAACTATACACAGAGAAAAATTGAAAAGTTTTTAGTAACTAAATACAAAAAAATATATTTTTAAACAATTTAAACTTTCAAAATGAATATTGCTTATGGTTTCCTTTTATGTACAATGAAATTTTTTCCCAATACTGTCAGTTATGCATAATTTATAACACATTTAGGGCATTAAAACATGTGTTTGAGCTTAAGAAAAAAATAAAAATAAATAAAAAAAATATAATTTTAAATTTATGACATAAGCCTATGAGACGTTGGCAATAATTTTGCTACAATTTCGCTTTGAATTATCGAAAATTGCGTTAGGCCAATTGTTGTGCTTTGACATACAAACACATTCATTCATGCTTCTATTTGCGACGTGACTTTGTGAAACGCTGAAGAAAAAAGTAAGCCAAGTTCTAATATAAAAATGAAAATGGGATTTTAAAATTGTACGACATTAAATAAAAAAAGAAATTTGAGAAAAAAAAAAACACATAATTCATGTCAAATGGCATTTTTATTAGCATGAAGTATGTTTTTAGGCGCAATTTTAAATCTTGACAGCGTTAAAATAGGCTTCGGTGCGAAGCGCAAGTCTCAAACGTTTCCAGTAACATGCACACAGTCGAGTGCAACACTTGAAGCAGTTTTCGAGTGTACACACTTGAGGCGAATTATATCAGGTGCCTTAGCTGCATCACATTTGCTCTTGGCACACACGCACACACACGCATACGTACGCAATTGTATCTGCATACATGTAGCGGCAGGTTCAAAATGGCGCCGAAAAATTGGAAGCAGCTGCAATTGCAACGCGTAACCATTTTTGGCACAAACTAGTTTCCAAGTTTTTCTCAGCACAAAAGCGTAAAATTAAATAAAACTGTTCTTTAAGCTGACTTTTCCAAAAAAAAAGAAAATGTCTACTAAAAATGGCAAAAGGCAAAATGCAAAACTTTTGCAATTTTCATGCATGCAGTTGCAAATTGTGTGTTAAATTGAATCGTTGCATTGAATAACTTCTTCTTCTTCTGCATTTTCTTCTTATTTTTTTTTATGTGCTTATTTTGTTGTGAATACAATTTTTCATTCAATATAAAAATAAACTTTTCGATCGAGTGACTTGCAGAAACATTGATTCATTTTTTTTTTTTTGATAAGAAAAAAAAAATAATTACATACAACGAATGTTATCGAGTATGCTCGACTTGAAGAGATCCTGTACCCAATTTTAATTAAATTTTTATGCTTCCACTCCCTAGGTTTGTTCTATATCGAAAATAAGAGCACTCGTTTTTTTTTTTTTTTTTTATTTTTTAATCGGATAATATTTAATGGTGTCCGCAATTCATTTATTTTAAATCAGCGCTGCAAACCGGTTTTGAACCGAACCACAGCATATTCGTTCGTTTGCTCCGAACCATGCATCGAACCATTTCTTCTGAAAGAAAATGGCTTTGAACCAAAAACCGAACCATAAAAGAGTCAAAAGTGGTTCGGTTCGAACCGATTCACCATTTCTTAAAACGATCTTTGTACAGTCAGCCTCCCATTTTCAAAATTGGTTATTTACTTTTCAAACAAATTTTTACAACCTTATTATTCTCCAACAGTTTTAGCATATCAATGTAGGACATGTAGCAGTCTTTGTCAAACTTGTGTTGAAAGGCCTCAACTGTTTCCAGATTTTTCATGTTCATTGTTGACGTCTCACATCCAAACACACAGAAGGTATATTTAAATGCTTAAACTGTTTGAGAATAATAAGATTATACAAATTTTTAAAAAGTAAATCATAAATTTAGAAAATAGAAGCCTGACTGATAGTAAATAAATTTAAAGTAGTCCGTTTTCAGATCGTCAGTTCATCTCAGCAAATAAGAAAACAATAATAGTGACCATTAAAGGAAAATTAATCAATCTGAATGTCACATTGGGATCAGTGAAGAACGCAAAGTAAGATGATTTTACTAGAAGATGTACATAAGTACCTATTATTGCCCAGTAAAAAAGGTGCTTATAGATATCAAGTTTTAAAAAATTTTGCTAGTTGATGTGAGGCGAAATTTTTTTATACATTTACATTACTTGAACCATTTAAACCAAACCGAGCCGTGGTTGGACACTGACTGAAAACCGATTTGTGAACCGAACCAGCAAACTAACCACTAAAACGAACCACTGAAAATTTTTTTTAGTGATTTCCAGCCCTATTTCATATCAAAAAATAACATTTAATGTAGAAAATAAATATTTTTTAACCGGATTACAATGTTTCTCTTCGTAAGTGGTCATAGAATAACGTTCTATCATTTATTATATAATTTGTGAATATTTACTATTCTTAATGGGAACTCAAAAAATCCCAAAAAACGTAAAAATAAGAAAAAAAAACAAGAAAAACAAGAAAAAACGTTAACTTCGGTAGAACCGAAGCTTAAATACCCGTCACACGATTCTTTAAAGAGTTTATGTGTATGTTAATCATCAGTGGTCACCCAAGTTTACACACAATATTTATTTAAAATTTTGGAAATGGGCGGTAAATTTGTATGCAAGAAACATCTAAAAATGGGCGTGGCACCATGATATTGGATGAGTTTTTACCCAATATGGAGTAAATTCATGAATAAATTATAACCATTTTGATACAAAAATTCGAAAATGGACGGAAAGTTTGTTGGGGGCTATACCAAAAAATGGGCGTGGCACATCTGATTTGACATTGGATGACATTATAAGTGTTTTTAGCCAAATTAGAGTGAATATATGCATAAATAATTACTATTTTCATACAAAAAATCGGAAAAAAACGGACAGTTTATATGGGGGCTATGCCTAAAAGAGGGCGTGGCATCTTGGTTTTAACACTGGATGACAAAAGAAATGTTTTTACCCAATTGGGAGCTAATACATTCATAAATAATTAGTATTTTTATACAAAAAAATCGAAAAAAACGGTAAGTTTGTATGGGGGCTATACCTAAAAATGGGCGTGGCACTCTCATTCTCGAACTCATAATAGTCGTTGCCGAGAAAAGCTTAAGTTCCAAATTTCAGCTTAATATCTTTATATCTTCAACGAAAAAGATGCTTAGAAATATACAGACAGACAGACGGACAGACGGACATGGCTAGATCGATTCGTCTCGTCGAGCTGATCAAGAATATATATACTTTATGGGATCTACGAAGTCTCCTTCGATGCGTTACAAACTTTCAGACAAAATGAATATACCCTTCACACTATGTGTGGCGGGTATAAAAATTAACTTCGTTTGGACCGAAGCTTATACCTGTTACACATCATTTAACGTGGATTGACCTTCGTGTGTAGCATTTGTATTAAATTTTATCTTAAAATAGTAAATAAATTAAAAATATTCTTAAAAATTTAGAAAATCGCGATCCGATTTGGACCAATTTTAAACTGAAGATTTGGCTTAATATACGAAGCATTTGTACCATATTTAAAGTCATTCGCTCTATAAATACATTTTGTTCTTATAAGAACTTGACAAAATGTTGCTCTTTTGTATGGGAGCTATACCCAAAAGTGGGCGTGGCACATTGATTTTAACATAGAAAGTACACAGGACCTACAAAAGTTTAAGTTTAAAATTTCAGCTAATATCTTTAAAACTGAGCGAATAAATCGCGCAGCAACAAACAGACGGACGGACAGATGGACATGGCTAAATCGATTCGTCTCGTCGAGTTGATCAAGAATATATATACTTTATAGGGTATACGATGCCTCCTTTAATGCGTTACAAACTTTCCGACAAACTGAATATACATGTTTATGTGTAACAGGTATAAAAAAACAAAAAAGAACGCTGAAGTCGAGTATGCTCGACTGCAAGATACCCTGTACCCAATCTATATGTACCTTAAGTTAGGTTCTATTTTACTACCATAACTCATTGAATTTGATTTTCATAGAAAAAACTTAAAAAATCGGGTAAATCTTTGAATGGGGTTATACCTAAAATTATGTTGGGCCTACCCATATTGGTCTATTTCATTGGGACTATCATAGACATAATTTATACTAAATTTAAATTTTCAAGAATAAAAAACAATGACGTTTTTTTGTAAAAACCCAAAATTTTGGGGTAAATTTGTATGGGAGCTATACCCAAAATTTTTTTGGTCCTACCCATATTGGGATATTTTATTGGGACTATCATAGATATAATTTATACTAAATTTAAATTTTCTAAAATAAAAAGCAATGACGTTTTTATGTAAAAACCCAATATTTTGGGGTAAGTTTGTATGGGGGCTATACCTAAAATTTTGTTGGGCCTACCCATATTGGTCTATTTTATTGGGACTATCATAGACATAATTTATACTAAATTTGAACTTCCTAGAATAAAAAACAATGACGTTTTTATGCAAAACCCTAAAATTTTGGGGGTGGATTTGTATGGGGGTACTCCTTAAAATGGGTCTAGAGAAAAACCGTTTGTAAGTGAACACTTGACGGCCTAGGAGAGTCTAAGTTTCAGCCTCTTATAGTCTCCGAAATAATCGTTACGGCAGACAGCATGACAGACGGACGGACGGACAGACAAAGCTTGTTCGACTCCCCTTCCAATGCTGATCAAGAATATATATACTTTATAGGGTCTATCTTGCCTCCTTCTGTCTGTTACATACATTCGCACAAACTTAATATACCCTTTTACACTTTGGTTACAGGGTATAAAAACGAGACAAAAAGTGATTTTTTGTGTCTGTAAAAGGTAGTTGGGAGAACCCTTCAATATGGGGCTAGAGGAAACCCGTTTGTAAGTGACTAGTTGACGGCTTAGAAAAAGTTTTAAAAATGGTGGCTGTATCTGTTATAGTCTTGGAGATAATCGTTTTATGGCAGACGACAGGTAGGACAGGTGGACCAGCGGACGGACGGACAGATGGGCAGATAGATAGAGACAGACAGACAGACAGACAGACAGACAGACAGACAGACAGACAGACAGACAGACAATACTTTCCGAATAATCGATAAAAAATAATGAACGTAATTATTTATTTTTTTTTTCAAAAAATGAAAAACAGTTTAAATGCTTATCCATCCATGTAAAAAATTCTTTAAATAAATAATACAAATTTGTAGCTTTCAAAAAAAGTATTTAGACCTTAAAAGATTTATTTTATCTTCTAATGACTGCAATAATATTTCATTTACTTTATTTAAGGCGTCTGGTGTAAATTCTAAAAAGTCCTTGCAAATAATTGCAATTGTTAAATATTATGTTAACATGTTAAATATTTTACAAATGTGCATAACAAAGCTATTAGAAACAAATTAAATAAATTAAGCATATAAAAATATTAAACATTTATTTAATAAATTAATATGAAACAAATGTGAAACAAGTTATTTACTAACAAAAACCTATTCGAAAAAAAAATTAAAGATGTATTTTTTTTTTGCCAGAAGCCACATAGCAACTAAACTGAACTGTATGCCAAGCAGACAAAAGGACAAGTAAACAAAGTCAACATATCACTGACAAACTGACAGATAAACGACCAAAAATACAGACACATACTAAGAAGACAAGATGGATGCATTCGAAAAAAAAGAAAAAGAAAAAAAAATTATAGAGTGTTGGAAAGTAAACAGTTCATCTAGTGTCAAAATCTCATGCAAATTTAATGTTGCTGATAGGTTTGCACAAGTTTACACTTGTTGTCCTTGCTTGTGTGAGCATAGAAAATTTGGTTTGCAAATAATTAAAAAAAAAATATATGTAGGTAAGTTTAGCAAGAAGCTGTTTGGATTAAATTTGAGAATACATTTAAGAGCATTGAATTTTGCTATACTTTTTTTTTTTTTTTTTAATATTCAAATTAAGTGAAATTCTTTTAGTACTAGAAATAAATTTCAAATCGATTTTACTATGCTTCAATAAATTCATAGTGAAATAAAATGATTTTTCATATTATAAAGAATTAATGGAATAACAAGCGAACGCCTAAAGGGTATGCAATAAATTTTTTAATCAATGATTTAAAAAAAAAATGTTTTTTTCTTTTCTCAGAAATAATTATGTCTTCCAATTTATTAAATCAAGAAAATATTTTTCTATGTGAAACACCTTTTTTTGCTTTTCCTCTGTCTGTCCGTCTGTCTGTCTGTCTGTCTGCTTAATATTTTTCTTAGCATTAAATAATATTACTTCTGAAATTAGTTTCTTTTTATAGATTTTTAAACTTATATTTATTTCGGTAAGTATTTTTTAACGTTTTTTTTTATGTAATATGGTAGCAGCATTTATATTGAAAAGTAAACAATTAATTTTCCAAACGGCAAAAATAAACATATTCCATATCATTTATACATATCTCATCTGCATATTGACTCTACTCTATCGTTTTGTGAAAATTGTTAGTTCATGGTTCATAAAATTTTATTGCATTTTTACAAATTTTTATGACTATCGGCTACGCGAGCGTTTTGTGTTTGCTTTTTTTTTTTTTTTTTTTTTGTAGAAAAATAAGTTTTCAAATGCGAATATTTTTATAAAATATGCACAATTCTCGCATGTAACATAAAATATTTTTATGGAAATGCATTGAAATGCATATTAATATGTCTGGAAACTATAAAAAAAAGGATAACCTTCCTCAAAAAAAAAGAGGTTTCCTTTATAAAAGGTTTCCCATAAAGAACGAAAGGATTTGAAAGTGAAAAAAAATTGAAATAAAATAACAATTAATGGGAAATTTTTGGCTTGACTTTTTTGCCAATACCATTTTATACGGGTATCCGAGATCCAAGCGGAAAGCGCAAAATATACGGCGATAAGCTTGCCCTGGAGGAGCTGAATGACGACTTTGTTTTGTACCAAGAGCTCTTCTGGATTTTTCGTAATAAGTTTGGAGAATTATTTCAGCTGTGATAATCCTATTGTCCCTATTAGGAAACACTGTATATATATATTTTTTTTATTTATTTCAAACATTTCAATTTTAATAAAATTTAGAAAAAAAACATATCCAAAAAAAAATAAAAAAAATAAATAAATATTTTAGATAAAAATAAAAATATTAAAAAAAAACCTCTTTTGATTTTAGCAAAAAATTTGTAGCTGACATTTGTTGAAACTTTATCACGCTTCACATCAACATTTCTTTCAAAATTTTGCTCCCCCAAAAAAATTTGAAATGTATCGCTTCAACACCTTTCTTATGTCTTCGCATTCATCTGTAATTATAACGAATTAAGCGCATAAATTTTAATTTGTTTTTAATTGCCATCAAAACTTTTCTCAAATTGCCAAAAGCTATCGAGTGAGACATATGAGGGTGTGTGACTTTTCTTTTCTTTTTTAAATATAAAGTTTAACTTTTTGAAGTGCCAAGATTAAAAATTTGTGCAAAAATTAAAAACTTTTTTTTTTTTGTATGCAAGCCACTTTGAAAGTGTGAAGTATTTTTGCGGCATAATTAAAAAAATAAATTTTTTTAAAAGTCAATTTAAATTTGACGTTAACATCGAAAAAAAAAACAAAGTTTTGATACTCATTACATGAAATATTCATAACAAAAAACTCGAAAACTTTGAAATGTCTTTATAAGTGGTCTATTTGTGTAATAGTGATGCGATTCTTAATCAAAGTATACTGAATTAATGGGTTTATATAAAAAGTGTTTTTACTATATTTAAAAAAATTAGTCAAACTGACTTGATCCTTATCAATTATTTACTGTATACATGGATTGTTATAAGAAATTTTTTTATCATATTAAATAAAATAATGAATATAATTCACAATCGGCTTAAACTATGTTTATAAAAATATCAAAACTACGGTGTTATTTTTTGTTCTTTTTCTCTTAATACATGAAGAAATTTTGAAGACATTAATTCATTGAATTTTACAAGAGATTTGAATCCAACCAAAAGTGATTTTCTGTGACACCCTTTTTAAATATATTATGTAGGGTATATTTCTTATTGATCAAATGAAAAGAAATGTGCAGAAATTAAGTAAAAACAAGGAAAAACGTTAACTTCGGTGGAACCGAAGCTGAAATACCCGTTACACTAAAACTTTTAATAGTTTATATGTTCACTAGGCGCTTAGATTAAATTTCACGATGAATTTGATCAAATTTGTATGGAGGCCTTTTGTAATATTAGCCCGAGCTTTACCATATCGATGGAGTTGACATTAAATTTCATCAAATTTTAATTGAATTCATTCAGAAAAAATTAATGTTTTCATACAAAAATTCGAAAATGGGCGGTAAATTTGTATGGGGGCTATACCTAAAAATGGGCGTGGCATCTTGATTTTGACCCTGAATGACAAAAGAAATGTTTTACCCAATTGGGACATTCATAAATAATTACTATTTTTAAACAAAAAATCAAAAAAAAATCGATAAGTTTGTATGGGGGCTTATACCTAAAAATGGGCGTGGCGATCTCAATTTTCGAACTTAACCTAGTCGTTGCCGAGAAAAGCTTAAGTTTAAAATTTCAGCCCAATATCTTTAAAACTTCATCGAATAAATCGCATAGCAACAAACAGACGGACATGGCTAAATCGTTTCGTCTCATCAAGTGATCAATAATATAAATACTTTATAGGGTTTACGATACCTCCTTTAATGCGTTACAAACTTTCTGACAAACTGAATATGCCCGTTTACACTATATGTAATGGGTATAACAATAATAATTATTATACATTTAAACATTTTTGTCAGCCTTCATAGTGCTCTTCTCCAAGTGGTGGACAAGGCGAGGTACCTGGGCCTCGTCCTAGATAGGCGTCTAAACTGGCAGGCTCACAATGAGGCCAAAAGGAAGTAGCTAAACCTAAAGTTAGCTAAATTGAACTGGCTACTCAAACAACAACTAGCAACAAAGTACTGCTCCACAAAGCGCTGCTTAAGCCCATATGGAACAATGGCATCCAACTCTGGGGGATGGCAGCTCAGTCTATCAACGAATTTTTATTGCGTTTCCAGAGCAAGCTGCTCCGCAGGATCATAGGTGTGCCAACCTACGTCAGGAACTCCGTCATCCACAGAGATCTAGACGTACCGTCTGTGCGAAATAAAATTTGTAAGTTCTGAACCCGCTACATCTCCAGACTTGAGCATCATGATTATCAGTTAGCGATTAATTTACATGGACAACAGCCTCAATACACAGGCGGCTCAAAAGTACTCACCTCCCTAGACCTACCCTTCAGACCTGAATTGAACTGGTATAAATTACTGTTCTTGATTATTTTTTTGTTGATTCAGCCATAATTATAAAATATTTTAAATTTATATCGTTTATTATTGCAGCGTGGCCAAAATATGTTATATTGAAAATATAAAAAAAAACCAAAAAAAATTTGTGTCGTAAAAGTTGAAATTCGATTAAATAAATGGACCGAAATGTGCCTTATGCATTGTATATGTGGCCTTAAGCAATACTTGCATTGTTGCCTTTCAAATGAAACCGGTTTGAGACTCATCGGTTACATGGTTTCAAAAACCATAGCGGACATAGAAATATTTTTAATATTTTATATACATAAATTATTATTACTATCTATGAAATATTGCCAACTTTGCAGCACATTGTAGTCCATTCTAGTAAATGTTGTAGTAATAACAACTTTTGAGTCCTTGAGGGTAACGAACCATATTAAACGATTGTTCCCAGAGATTTTCCACAGGACTTAGGCTTGAAATGTGAAATATTTCTTTGAAAAAAAAAAAGTGTTTTGCTGTGTTCTGAAATATGAATGTGGAATTTTTCTCCAAAAACAATTCTTTATTTATCTTCCCCTTCTTTCTTTCCTCTTTTTTTTTTTTTTCTTTTTTTTTTTATTATTCCCCCCTTTCCCCCTCTTTCTCTGTAGAAATAGTACTTATTATATATAATAATATATCATTCTTAAAGACTACAATCAAAACATTATCTCGATTAAGTTGCATTTATGTCGGATTCAGTAACAAAAGTAAAAAAAGAACTCCCTTCTGAGTAGTTCCCATTAGTTAAGTTTAGTAAAGTATCTTAATAGTATGAATCGAATACAAGTGTAACAAATTCGTTTAACATTATTGTCAAATAATTTGCTTTAATCGTGTTTATTTGTTACGACAAAAACATCTGCTTTGCTTAAGGGAATTTTTTTTGTATTTTTTTCCACGCAAGCAAACGCAAACTTATTCATGCACAAAGCCATACATAACTTGTTTCCTGTTTCACTTTACACTTAAGTTGATATAGATTCCAGCATTGTGCGACTTCCCACAACAATAAATTATATGCGCTGCTCATGTTGCCGCAATCGAAACGCCAAACACACACACACACATGAAGTCAGCGATTGAATACGACATGAAGTTGTATCTGCCTGTCTATCGGAATATCGCATTTAGCTGTGGCAAACCCCAAACATTTAAGGCAGAAGCACAGCACAGCACAACACATGAGTTTATGTGTTAAGTTTAGTCCTTTGTAGCAGAAGTGAAGAAAAAAAAAAAAAAAGCAAAGAAACAAAATCAAATTACAATAAATTGCTTTAAGTTGTAAGCGATACACACAGAGACAAGCAGTAGCAAATCGATGCCGCCTGTTGCCAATATGAAGTATTTAGACGGAGTGTCAATTGAGTAAAATGAAATGCTTAACACGCTTAAGCAGAATGTAATCAATAGCAGAACAAACGATTAAGCAGTTTTAGTTTTAGTCTAAAGCTCCAAAAGTTGAAACGAAAGTGTTTTTAAGTAAAAATAAATACAAAAAGCACACACAACAGCTACGTAAATCAATAATAGCAAAACTGATTTAATAAATTTCACGCAAATACATATTGCAAATTACAACACACGCAAATGTATCTATAAGATACAAATGAGTTGTGGCTGTCTATCTAACTGTCTGTCTGTCTATCTAACTGTCTGTCTGTCTGTCTGTCTGTCTGTCTGATTGCATAGCTACGAGTAATGAATGTATATTTGACATACATTTTGAAGTAAATTGGAATTTTGGTTACGTTTTGGTCAACCCCAAAAATAATTTTGCATGTTAATCGATTTGCAAAATGTTTCAAAATTTTGCATTTAAATGTTTTATTTGTAAATGCATTTGAGATGCAGTTGCAGCATATTAAAGTATTTACTGTGTATGTGTGTGTGTGTGTGTGTGTGCCTTTTTTGACAACTTAAAATTGCAAATATACATTTACATCAATGATTGCATAGCCTTGAGCATTAACAGTATATACTATACGATTGTATGTATCTAGATACAATTGCATTTACATACCCTGTAAGCGAAGGGAAATGGGTGTATAAAGTTTGCGAAAATGTATGTAACAAGCAGAGGCTGCATGATAGACCCCATAACGTATAGGTTCTGCTGTCTGCCATATGAAAACGATTATCTCGGCGACTATAAGAAATAGAGCTCCTATATTTGAAAGTTAGACACTCCTAAGCCGTCGGGTGTGCTTTACTCTAGCCCCAATTTAAGCAGTATTTTAACATGGGTAAAAATTCGATACAATATAGTAAGGTGTACTAGTCACAGACTACTATACATCATACCCAACATTTGGTAGGAAGTACAAAATTTTTACCCCAACAAGAGCACAATGGGAAGGCCTACCCCATTATGAAACCAACGCCATAAACATCTATACAGATGGGTCCAAACTCGAAGGAAGGTTTGGAGGAGGTATCTTTTCCCCGGGCCTGGAGATTAGAGAATCTTTCAGACTTCTCAATCACTGCAGCATTTAATCTAAAGGGTATACAAGCCATGCATCTAGGGCACCACCGGGTAGGCCAAAAGTATACATCTTCTCGGATAGTCAGGTTGCCTTAAAAGCACTTTACTCTAATAATAACACATCTATAGCAAAACTATCTCCCAATGCCGCATATTTATCAACGAGTTGGCTGAGCAATGGGATATTTGCCTCACATGGGTACCGGGTCACCAAGATATATTTGGTAATTGCGTAGCAGATAGTTTGGCCAGAGAAGGTACAAATTCCGTTAATCTCTCCAGGGAAGAGTTCGACAGGAATTCCAATGGCCTATCTGAAGCTGTGAGTAAAAGAGAAAATAATTAGACTAGCAGAGATTAGGTGGACCACAAACCCCAAATCTAATAGCTCGAAACTTACGTGCCCAGAATACAACACCAAACGAACAGCCCAACTCATGCGACAGACTCCATCCATGATTGTTGGAGCTCTGACGGGAGACTGCTTGGTTGACAGACATGACATCCAACAAGGGGTAGCATCAAATGACTTCTGTAGGAGCTGTAGAAACGAAGAAGAGGAGGAGACCGTATGATATTATCTCTGTCACTGCCCAGCCCTTGGGAAGAATAAGGTTAACCGAACTTGGTAGACCTTTTCTTGATAGTCTAGAGGAGATTGCATCAATCAAGATTGGTGCAGTAGTCGCCCTCATGAGGAAATCGAGCTGTTCAAGTAGGAAGAATTAAATGGGGGATCATATGGTATCACAATGGGCCTATTTGGCCAAAGTGACGCTTCTAACCCCCAAAGTAAGGTGTTAACAGTATGTTCAATAAATAAGGGTAACTTTAACGCAACCATTACATGAAGTGCGCGTTAAAGGCCATTCAAATCTTATAAACGTTAAAGATGGCGTGACGTGTTCAAGGTCAAACAAAAAGTCCTCTTATTATAATAAAAAATGGGTAAAGGGTTTCTTGAAGTCGCGCATACTCGACTTTAGGCTTTCTTATTTTTAAACCCGTACCAAAGGGTAAAAGGGTATATTAAGTTTGTGCGTTGTTTCTTATTCTAGGAAGTCTAAATTTAGTATAAATTAAGCCAGGAAAGTCCCAATGAAATAGACCAATATGGTAGGTCCAACAAATTTTAAGTATAGCCATACCCGATTTTTTATGTTTTTTAGGAAAATTCAATTAAGTAGTAAAATAGAACCGATCTAAAGGTTCATGGGTTTCTTCATTCTTTCTATTTTTTTCTCATTTGCTTGCAACATAAATTATATGACATAATTGTGTACGTGTGTTTTTGAATGTAGATGTATTTTGTATTGTACTACTTTAATGAGTTGCACGTGATCTTTGTGCACTTTTAGCGATTAATCTGAACTTCAATTAAAATAATGAATAGTTCGATGCATAAATCAATTATATAGAAAAAGAAAAAAAAAAACTATTTAACGACAAAAAAAAAAATATTTCAAATATTTTAAACTATTTAATTAGAGCTTCACATTGACATTTTCAATAATCAATAACAATGCAAGCAGAGGCAGCAGCAGCGGAAGTTAAAAACGTAACGTTTACGCTCTTACGTTTACGTGCTATTTCCGTCAACCATTTTGTTGTTGTTGTTGTTGTCCTTCAGCGTTCTTGTGCTGCATCAATTTGCAGTTTAGTCGAAAGTTTGCTTTGCTTGGTCAAAATTTTTTTGTGTATATGCAAAACGCTTTGTCGCTGTCATGCAGTCATGCAGTCATGCAACATATGACAAGTGTGCGTTTGGTGAGAAAGCAGCTTTTGTGTTGCACGTGACTTGCTTGCATACTTTCGCTTTGCATATCTCTCTATTTTATTTACATATATAGTATTTTTATTTGCTATTTCAAAAAAATAGTATTATTATTTTTTTTTTCTTTTATGCATAGAAACATTCTCTCTGTTACAAAACTACAACAACAACAAATAATTTTGTATTTCAATCAAAATGCAACAAATTTTAAGCTATGCAAATGCTGTCAGCAACAGCGTAAAGTATTCAAGAACACACATGTCACTCGTTATTCGTGTTGTGTTCATGTTGCACTTGAGTTGACTTTGAGTGGAAATGTAATATTTTTCATTTTTGTAAAAAATGTAGAAAATGTTTACATGAATATGAAAGTAGCTTTAAAAGGGCACTTACCAATATGTTAATAACGTGGAGCTACATATTGTGGCATTCAGAAGAAACTTGAAAGGAAAAAAAGAAACAAGAAAAAACGTTAACTTCGGTGGGAAATGAAGCTTATATACGCTTCACACTAATTTTTAAATATAACAAGGAAAAACGTTAACTTCGGTGGAACCGAAGCTTAAATACCCGTCACACGAATCTTTGAATAGTTTATGTGTGATCATTAGTGGCTGATATACATCTATAAATATGTATATATTCGAAAATAATTACTTTTCCATACATTTGTTCGAAAATAATCAATAAGTTTGTATGGGTGCTATAGCTAAAAATGGGCGTGGCACCTTGGTTTTGGATTTTGGATGTCATTAGAAGTGTTTTTACCCAAATTTAAGTAAATAGTTTCAAAAATAATACCTATTTTTATACAAAAAATCGAAAATGGGCAGTAAGTTTGATTTGATATTGGATGACATTAGAAGTATTTTCATGCAAAAAATTAGAAAAAACGGTAAGTTTGTATGGGGGCTATACCTTAAAATGGGCGTGGCACTTTGATTTTAACACTTAAACTGCTTAGGACTGAGAAAAGCTTAAGTTCCGAGTTTCAGGTCAATATCTTTAAAACTGAGCGAATGAATCGCATAAATACAGACGGACGGACGGACAGACGGACAGACAGACGGACATGGCTAGATCGACTCGTCTCGTCGTGCTGATCAAGAATATATATACTTTATAGGGTCTACGACGTCTCCTTTAATGCGTTACAAACTTTCTGACAAAATGATAATACCCTCCACACTATGTGTGGCGGGTATAAAAGAAAGAACGCTAAAAGTCGAGTATGCTCGACTGCAAGATACCCTGTATCCAATCTATATTTACCTTAAATTATGTTCTATTTGACTGCCATCGGGTATATCTTTGAATGGGATTATACCTAAAATTTTGTTGGGCCTACCCATATTGGTCTATTTCATTGGGACTATCATAGACATAATTTATACTAAATTTAAATTTTCTAGAATAAAAAACAATGACGTTTTTTTGTAAAAACCCAAAATTTTGGGGTAAATTTGTATGGGGCTATACCTAAAATTTGGTTGGTCCTACCCATATTGGGATATTTTATTGGGACTATCATAGACATAATTTATACTAAATTTGAACTTCCTAGAACAAAAACAATGACGTTTTAATGCAAAACCTCAAAATTTTGGGGTAGATTTGTATGGGGGAAAACCGAAAAACCGTTTGTAAGTGCACACTTGACGGCCTAGGAGAGTCTAAGTTTCAATTTTGAAAGCTCTACCTTTTATAGTCTCCGAAATAATCGTTTTCATACGGCAGACAGCATGACAGACGGACAGACGGACGGACAGACAGACATAGCTAGTTCGACTCCCCTTCCAATGCTGATCAAGAATATATATACTTTATAAGGTCTATCTTGCCTCCTTTTGTCTGTTACATACATTCGCACAAACTTAATATACCCTTTTACCCTTTGGGTACAGGGTATAAAAAATGGCTTACATAAATTTAACAGATAGGCTTAATGGTCTGATACAACTCATAACTGATATAAAGTTTAAAGCTAAAAATACAGATATATTGTAAAAATAATGTTCTTGAAAATATCAGAAAATAGGAGGAGAGTTTGTAATGTGCTATGTGTTATGGTAGTCTGATCCATATCATATCGGTTGTGTGTAAATAGAATGACACTACCGAAACAAATGGACGGACAGACAGTCAGACGGACCGGGTTAGATCGATTCGTCGAGCTGATCGAGAATAAATATATAGTTTATGGAGTCTACGATGCCTTTTTTAACGCGTTACAAACTTTCAGACAAACTGAATATATCCTCTAAACTATTTATGGCAGTTATATAAAAAAAAAAACTGAAGTTTAACTACGCGTTACACAAAAACTTCAAACAACTTGCATAGTCATCAATGGAGTTTGTGGAGTTCAATGATCTAAATCAAAATATTTTGTTGGCTTTACATGTAAAAACAAGAAAGAAAGAACGCTGAGGACGAGTATGCTCGACTGCAAGATACCCTGTACCCAATCATTATGAACCTTAAGTTAAGTCGAAAAATATTCATTTGAGTCGATTAGAGAATCAACCCAATTTTGGTAGTCGGATCGTAAAAAGTGATAATCGGAATGGTACCATGTCTGGGATATATGACGGTATGGAATAGAGCTTCCCACTTAATTGTTCCCAAGTAGAGCGGTGTCATGAAGAAAATTTATCTTATCATGTCCTCGAAGCACGACTTAAGAGAAAAGTTGTCCAGTAGGAAATCATCTATAATGGTTTCACCCGGATTCAAATGCTTATAATATATCACATCAAGCAGATCACACCAATATACAGCAGAAGCTTCGATCCATTCGTGTTTGATTTGCTCATCGATGTTACAGCATAACCGGGTGATCCCCACGATATGTTTCGGTTTGGTTTGTTATCATCATTCAATACGCCTTAGTCTTATATTTTTTTTGTATTGTGGGCAAACATATCCTGGCATAAACGTCGCCCTTTCCACCCGCCAAAAATGTTTATCGTTTAAGAATTAAATCAAGATTCCAAGATACCCTGTATCCATGGCCGGCCCTAGTCCTTTTAGTGCTCTCGTGGAATGTTGTTGTTAGAAAAGTTTATTTTGCATTTATTTGAAAACATAAGGGGAACGTTATATGTCGATATTTCGGGTTTTGCGAGCGCCAGACGACCTCTTCCTCCCCAATATGGCCAGCTATGCTTTTACTTGTATATGAACTTTTAAATTTAAGTTTGATTCTTCATTGTACATCCCTTTACATTTTAGTGTTTCTAGTTTAATTCTTGTAACAAAAAAAAATAAAGGTGTTCGCTTGGTCAGTTAAATGCTGCCAAAAATTCCAATACTATTAAGCATTGCTTATGTTTCGTATTTAGAAGAGTTCATTCTAATTTGCACGCCTGTCTAAGTAGCAAACATTTGCCATGAAAATCTCATTAAAATGGCTAAACAATGCCTCATTGCATTAAGGAATTCTCACAAATTGAAGCTGCCAATTGAATAAAAATATTAAATGCCGACAAAATTATCAAATATCAAGTTTCTGTATTATTTCCAAAAAAAAATGATATAAAACTCGTTTTTATGCGCTTTTAATTGTGCGCGCACAAATAAATGTGTTAACTACGAAAAACTCCCAAATTCGCTTCACATTCAAATTCTAAAATTCACAAAAAAAAAAAAAAAAAAAAAATAGAAAACACAAAGCTATCCTCAAACTGACACACAAAAATCTGTTGCTGTCAAACAATGAAATTCTGTGGTCTATTCTAATTGAGACCAAGCTGCAGCAGCCCTGGAGCAGGTTGCTTTCAGCAGAATCTCTAAAAACTTGACAAAGCTATGCATTACATGAAAATAGAGATACAAGTGAGAGAGCAAAGGGTTTAAACTTCATTTTATTTGTTCGAGCATTTACAAACAATGAAAATATTTTACAAAATGGTGGACAGCTTTACAAAAGTTAGATAGCAACACACACACATACACACTAAACGCAATGAACATGGAAAATAGAAATTCTTTATGCATTTGTGATTTTGTAAATGCTTTTAAATTGTTTAAACAAACTAAACTAAAGTGAAAGTTTGCAAAAATGGAATAAAAAAATAAAATAAGACTAGTTTTAATTGAAAACGAATTATAATTACATAATTACATATATACATAGTATGTCGTTTTGTTGGAAAATGTAGTGACCTTTTTTTTTTAACTGGAAAATTTACGAAGATTTTTGACTACAGTTAACCATTAAAGCAAATGCAAAGTGCTCCAAATGTTCTATTTAAGAAAAATGCTATACACCAACCTTAACTATCGAAAATCGAAGAGTTTGAAAGTTGCATTCTTTACGAAAAATGTGTTTAGTGGACATTTCTTCATTTCTCTTCAAGACCATAATTTTATATTTATCCTAGATTTTAAGATTAATTGATTATGTATTCGAATTTTAAATAAATATTTTCATGCTTCAAATTTGAAGAGCATAAAATTTAGTCAAAGCTACAACAATTTGCGATTTGGTAAGACCGATAACCGTTCAATTTGTAACCGATAGCATTTTTTATTCATCTACAATCCAAAGAAACGTTTTGGAAATGAAACATAATTCTTTTGTGATTGTTGGAGCACGAAAAACACATGTGCAACAAAGAAAAGATACAATAACAAATTTTATTGAAGACATTTTTTTTTTTTAAAAGCTACATCCGTAATGTGTAGTTTTTAAAAGTACAATTACGAGTAAATTGAATGTCTAAAGAGACAAATCCGACAATAATTGAAAAAGTTATTGAAGTTTTCCTTAAAACAAATCTTTCATAAAGTTAAAATTTTTATAGAAATTTAAAAAAAAAAAAAAAAAAACAAAAAGAAAGCTGAAGTCGAGTATGCTCAACTGCTCGATACCCTGTACCCAGTCTCTACCAAAAATGTTTTTGATCGTACCTATATTGGGATGTTTCATTGGAACTATCATAGGCCCAATTTATACCATTTTTAGACATCCTAGAATAAGAAAAAATTAGGTTTTTATTTTGTAAAAACCCAAAATTTTGGGTTTGATTTGTATGGCGGGTATTCTTTAAAATGGGGTCAGAGAAAGATCGTTTGTAAGTGCACTCTTGGCGCCTTAGGAGATTCTACTTTTCAAATATGGAAGTCCTATCTTTTATAGTCTCCGAGATAATCGTATTCATACGGCAGACAGCATGTCGGACGGACAGACGGACATAGCTTATTCAACTCCCCTTCCAATGCTGATCAAGAATATATGTATATACTTTATAGGGTCTATCTAGTCTCCTTCTGTCTGTTACATAAATCCGCACAAACTTAACAAACCATTTTAAATACAATTTTTATACCCTTCAGAGGCTTGTCGTGACTTTTTATTTTCGAAATAGAATAGTTCTAGGGGACTATTTTTCCCATACAATTCTGAACCAGCCTAGTGTACATATTATGATATCAGTTGAAAACTAGTAAAATAAGCCTTTATAGAAGCATTTATATGTTGAACTTATCTTCAAAAATAACTAAATATTTACCGTTCAAAATAGGTCTTTTGAGTACCTAAATGCTAAGGGGTACGAACTAATTGTGGTTAAGGCTTATTAAAGAAAAAAACGAACTCAAAGACAGAAACACTCTGGGAAAAAAAAAATACAAAATAAATAAATAAACTTGAAGCAAGCAACTACATAGAAGGAAAATTTGCATTGAAGCTGCGTGCAGTTAACGGCTGTGTTCAAGTATTTTCCCAACAAAAATGTTTGTGTCTGCCAGCCACTGTCTCAATTTCGTTGCTGCATTTGAAACACGGCAGGTGGCATCATGCTGCTGCATTTCCAATGCTTTATTTTTGTGTCTTGCATTCATTTATTCTTTTTTGTTGTATCCAATTTTAGCGACGCCACAATTGGATGCAAGATGGTATGCAACAAACATGCATCAAGAGCAACCATAAAAAAAAAAAAAAAAAAAAGGGAAAAAGAAAATCTGCTTTCATACTTGCTGCGTATCCTTTACTATTTAAATTGTATTTTTCGCAGCCAGACTTAAAAGTTCTTTTTTTTTTTTTTTTTATTTTCTCTTTTTAAGTTTGCGGTTAGACGCTCGACGACTAGTTTTCTTGTTGCTGCTGCTGC
This sequence comes from Leucophenga varia, assembly GCA_018903435.1. Classification (NCBI taxonomy): domain Eukaryota; kingdom Metazoa; phylum Arthropoda; class Insecta; order Diptera; family Drosophilidae; genus Leucophenga; species Leucophenga varia. The sequence goes on along the minus strand of JAEIFJ010002356.1, from coordinate 34,165 downwards.
TGCTACTGCCTCAGCTGCTACTTTTTGAGGCTTTTCAATGCTTTCACTCTTTTTCTTTGTGTGTGTCTGTGTTGCATGCGTCTTGTGCTGCAAATGAAAATTTAAATTTTTAAAACTCATTGCGAAAAGTTTTTCGCCAACTGTGTTGCTTTTCTTTTTTTTTTTTTTTTGTGACTATTTTTATGCTGTTTTTTTGCTGCTTGCTGCTCTGCTGGGAAATTTCACACATTTTTCGTGGTCCTTTTTCTTTTGCAATTTACTCATTTTTATTTGCAATTTTTTTTTTTTTTTGTATTGTTTTTTTTTTTCTTCTTTTTTTATTTCCTTTGGCAACCTTTACATTTACCGCACGCTGCAGCTCAACACTTTTCCCATATTTTTTTTTTTTTTTTTTTTGTCAACTTTGTTCTGGGAACTCTGTGTAAATTTGTATATGAGGTCTGAATTTTCCACGCTTTTCTTGTTTCAATTGCAGACAGCGTAAGATAGAGAAAGAAAATTTAAAATTAAAGAGAACGAGTGAGATGATAAAATGATTACTCTGATGAATGTGTTTTTTTGTTGTTTTTTTTTTGCTTTCAAGGCGCACAGCTCAACATGTCGCTTTGCTTTCTTTGTGTACAATGTTTTTCACAGAAAAAGTGACACAATATAGCAAGCATATAATATATAGTATATGCATTTCACTCTTACATTTGGCTACTAATAAATCTAACTTTATATATATATGAAATATATAGTATATTGCTTTCTCACTTTTTGTCTATTTGGTCTTGAGTGTGCAATTTAACTTAATGAAAATGTGAAAGGAAAAGTTTGCTTTGAAAAATAAACTTGGGATTTGTCATGTCGAGTTGTGTTTTGTCACGTCTAGCTGATTCGCATTTTGTGATTAAATTGTAAGAAACTTAATGCCGCAGACGCGTGAATTATTATAGTACTTAATTTATTGAGTGCTGCAAATATAAAAATGGTAAAAAGTGGTAAAAAATTATGTTTTGTGTAATGCGCGCCTAAAAGTAGGCAACATATTTCGTTTGAAATGAAAGCATATCAATTTTTATACATTTTATTCGTTTACCTGAGTGAGTGTTACATAATTCTTTTTATGTTTTTAACCTATTTTTTAACATTCGTTTCCTGTTTTATTTATTTTGCATATTCAATTTTTTTTTCGCTTTCCCAACCGGTTCCGCAGTCAATTATTATATGCAGTCGTCTTCTTTAATTTCTTTGTTTTAACAATTTTTAATTGCTTTTCAGCACGTAACAAATGTTATAGCAGCTCGTATTTTTATTATTTTTTTATTAATTAGGCCGCTTGCTTGCATTTTCACACCCATGAAAGTTTTTTGTGCCATGATATATGCGAATTTTATTGTATTTGGGTCAGTATGTAAATTAGGTTTAAATGGCTTAAGTAAAGTTTTGTTTATTTATTTGATGTAAAAAAAAAAAAATTTAAATAACAAAATAGAAAATCAATAAATGTTGACGTATCTTTTGTTATTCTATAATTTGCATTATTTTTAATATTTATTCGAGTTGAAATTGCAACGTAAGATCGTGTGATATTCAGAAAGGATTAGCATATTCTTAATTGGCATAAAAGCTGACATAGACGTGACCTATATTACTGAACCCAAGTAATCAAGAATTTATAAAACTATTTTTTTTAATTTTAGTTATATTTCCAACACTGGAAACCACTTAGTTTTTGTCATGATGCTATAAGACAAGGTGGTGTACTCTTAGTCTTTGTATTTTTAAATTGTCAACTCAGATGAAAGAAAGCTGAGAGCGTAAAAAAAACACAAGAGAGAAATTTTGTTGTAAACTTACAACTTAAACAGACAAAAGATAGAAAAATAGAAAGAGACAGCATACAAATACACCACCTTCTCTAAAGCATCATGGTTTTTGTATTAAAATTTAGTTCTTTACTAATAACATATAAAATCTCAAAAAACTGACACTGATGATTTTTATGTTTTCCTCGTCTATGACTACTTTTTATACCAAAATGAATTTGGCAAAGCCTATTTGTAACCCTCTAAGACTGATTTCAACTTCGAAAAAAAATTATGCATAAACATTCAACACTCTTTTGTTTCAGTTTGAAGATTAGTACAGAGCTTAGAAATAAATTTGTCCTTTATTTTTGAACATACCATGTATAACAACAATTTAGAAGTACAATTTTACCCAGGTAGGCTATTGTAAACAGAAGGGTTAAACTATTTTAGTTTTCAGACATGGAAAAAGTGGGCGACAAGTCTTTGAAATTTTTAAAATGTTCCTCTTACAAGAGTAAAACGAAAAAATATGATTTTAAAGTTATTGCTAACTAGCATGTACCCGCGGCTTTGCTCGCGTTTTTTTTTTTTTCGCTTCTATTTGCTGGCTAAATATAAATTAATCAAAAAAATTTGGGTTCAAATTTTGGAAGCCCCCTAAACCATAATTCAAATGCGTCCAGTTACAAGTCTCAACGTTTATTCATTCCAAATGTATGACTTTTTTTTTTCAAGGCTCCCATTTGCTCCGGGTCAAAATTTTCTAAAATCCCGTGCTAAGTGCTCACCTTTAATAAAAAAAAAAGGTCAAAAAATCTATATTGGGTCCACATATGTGTCCCAGGTCCAAATTCGGAAATCCCTTGAACACCTTGAAGGCCAAAAATGTTATTTAACCATCTTTCAAATGAGCCCTGTTTCAAGTCCCTACGTCTATTCATTCCAAAGATATGGCTTTTCCGGTTTCAAGGCCCCCATTAGACCCCGGGTCAAAATTTTCCAAAATCCCGTCTTGTTGCTCACCAGAATTCTAAAAAAAACACAAACATAAATAAATTTTTGAATGTGTTTTTGTTCCAAATATTTGACTTTTTCACTTTCAAGGCCCCCATTAGGCCCCGGGTCAAAAATTGAAAATGAAACATAGCCTATGTCACTCGGGAATAGTGTAGCTTGCCAACGATGAAAGAATTTTTTTAAATCGGTCCAGTAGTTTCGGAGTCTATTCATTTCAAACAAACGAACAAACATTTCCTCTTTATAATATTAGTATAGGTAATACTGTCGAAGAAAATGAACCAAGCGCCAGCTCAGATTTTGAAACACTTCACATAAAAATTATATGTCAATTTTTAAACTTAAAATTAGGGCTACTAATTATTTGGACAAAATCGTAATTTGAACCAACTCTTCTGAAAAAAAAATGGGTTGAAACCAAAAACCGAAGCATATAAACGAGAATAGTGTTAATATGGAAATTCAGCTTTAAAAAAATATTTGTTTATGTACCATAAATGTTTAAAATAGCATAAACAGAATATTTCACCATTTTTTGCTTTCAAAATCATATTTAAAATTTAAAACAGAAGAAAATCAATGTTTGTAGAATAAATTTGCCACAGCATTACCAAAAAAAAAAAAAAAAAAAAAAAAAAGAGCTTAAGAATTTTCACACACGTCAAAGCCGAAAATCGTTCATTAAATATTAACACTTTAATCTACTCAATAGCAAAAAAAAAAAAAAAAACAACATATACACACATATGCAGGTATATTTATACACTCAGATACATGCATATAGTAAAAGATAAAACCATAAAAAATGCCAAGATATATGCGGTTCCGATGGTAGACAGTGCGAGGGAATGTTTAAAATGGCGTGCATGGCGTGTAGAAAACTGAAAGAAAATTCGGAGAAAAAATAGACATGCTGGCAGGCGTATAATATCCCAGTAGACAGTGCCACACCGCGGCACCTAGAGTATAAATATATTTGGTATATGATAAAACAAATAGATTTAGGTAGTATGAATGCATAAAAGATACTTATGTATGTGTATGTCTGTATCTCAACTTCGTGCAAAGCATACGAGATTTGAAATTTAACAAAAGACATTTTAAAGTATAAAATTATTTGTGAAAATTTTTTAAAATTGGAACTAATTTAAAGTAGAAAAGCGTAAACGTTTTAAAAAACTCATTCGAATTGCAATCCACGGCGAGGGTTCAACGCAATTTTAAGAATGGAATTAAGAAAAAATAAAAAGATGCTTGAATAAAATCTCAATCAATGGCGTTTTTAATCAGTAAGTTCGGGAATGTAGAAGCGAGAAAGCAATAAAAGTAGACAAGTCCGCGTTTTCTGAAGAAAAAGAATTATTTTTGTTTATTTGTTTTTTTTTTTAATTTTTCAACACGCAAACGGAAACGGAAGTAAGCATAAAGTTCTATACTAAACTTTCTTTGCATACTTTTTGTTGCTGTATTCGTGTTTTGTGTAGTTTTGAAATATTTTTGTATTTTTGTACAATACCTTTTAGTTATTACTTTAAATTCCATAATTTAATTGCTTTTAACGCTATTTAATCTAAAAATCTAAAAATTATATGTTTTAGCGTACTTTGCATGCCACATGTGGTTTTGGACTTCCGTTTTGTGGCAGCTATGTGTGTGTGGTCAGTAATCTGTATGCGCATTAAACAATAAAACACCCACAAAATAAACGTAAAATGAAACATGTTTATAGTCAACAATAGAAAAAAATAAAATAAAGCAATTTAAACACTAAAATTGTTTAAACCAAAAAAATAATTGCGGCATTTTATCTCTTTTCTCCAAATAGGACTCTTATTGGGCTTAAATTTTACTACTACTACTAAAATCAAAGTGGAACTTTTTAAATCAATGATGGCGAATTCAAAATGGAGAAAATATGAGCAAAAAAATCGATCGTATTCGGTTAAAAAAATTTTTTTGTTTTCTGACTTATGACTCTGACTATATTTGTCGTATTAACTTCGGTAGCACCTTTCCTTTTGAAATTGGATGTAATTAGAAGTGCTATTACCCATTATTGTAGTAAATACATGGTATGGTAAGTTTGTATGGTAGCTATATCTAAAAATGGGCGTGGCACCTTTCTTCTGATATTGGATGGATATTGCATTAGAAGTGTTTTTATCAGATTTGTAGTAAATACATTCATAAAAAATACTTTTTTGTCATAGAAAAATCGACAAAAAATGGGTTTATACAATTATATCATAAAGCAGTATGGACACATGTTTGGGACAGTTATGAGCACAGAAGGTTAAGCTTTAAAGTTTCAAAGCTGGTCTGACTGTTTAAAAAAATGTTTTTAAATTTTTACTATAAAAAGAACGTACACCCATGACAAACAGACAATACAAGACATGTCAAGCCTGAAGTCTATTCAAGACATGTCGTGCATGAAGTCATATAAGACATGTCATGCATGTAGTCTTGCTAGACACCAAGTACTTCGTCTTACTCTCGTTCACCGCTACTCCCATTGAGCGGGAATTCTCTTCAAAGTGGATCGGAATAAATTCGAAGTTAAACATAGTGAAGGCGCGCCTAAGATCTCGCAGTGCTTTCAATGACTTTAAACGCGTTCTCCTCGAAACGGTTTTTTCAAAGTCGGTGAGCAAGATTTTCAAAAACGGTTCGATCGGTCTGAAATTCTTACAAACTTCTAACTATTTTTTTTAGTAATTAATCGAAGGATTTTCCCATCCGATGAAAATTTCTAATTTTTTTAAACAATTAAAGAGCCGAATTTTGATCAAAAATCGAATCTTTTGGCCTTGAGTAGCCGCCATTTGGTCAATAAATTTTTTTTGCTAATTCCTTCGATTAATCACTAGGTTATTTATTATATTATGAAATTTATTTGGTTTTGAATTTTGGATGATCCAGTCCAGAGATATCGTGCACACCGCAAGAGGCAATAAAACATGTGTGAATATAGTTTAAGGTTGTCATAATATCCCACGTTTCAAATCAATAAACCAAATAGTTTGCTGAGAAAAATTCTTGAAAAAGCCTTTTTTTCGACCTCCTAACTGTATATAACCCCTAAGAATATCTACTTGGAATATTTTATCCCTTAACAGTGATGGTGCAACTAAATAAATTATTGAAACTCTTAACAGATTTAAGGCTAATATTACAAACATTCAGGAAATTCAATGTAGAATCCCAAAATAAAATCTAATTTGTATTAAGTCAAACAGTTTTGGAGTTATTTTTCCATACTTCATTTCTGATTCAAAATAAAAAAAATATTTTTTTAAATGCTAATATCTTTGGTGCTGATGTTCTGATCGTCAAGATTAAAGCGAAAGACAACAGCGTATAACACATATTAAAATGCGCTAAAGTCAAGTTATTTTATTTAACATAAAAAGTGTGCATGACTTGAGAACAATGTGCTTGATATAAGAAAAACTCAGCTTAACTTAAATTTTGACCACGGATGTGCTTAATATAAGTACAACGTGCTTGGTAGCAACGATTATTAACATTCGAACCATTTATTATTTATTTATTTATTTGTTTTCTTTGAATTTTTTATTTATTAAATTAATACATGAACTTCCTTTAAAACAAAAAAAAAAAAAAAAACTTCAAATTCAATTACATCGTTCAAGGCGCTCATTATTGCCGCCCATTTGCCATGCTCACTTTAATAGCCGGCTTCAGTTCAATGGGACATTTATTCTTGTAGTGTTTTTTTTTTTTTTTTTTTTTTTTTTTTTTGCTGATAAGTCAAAAATGACAATTGGTCGACATTTATTTAATGTCGTTGCTCATTAGTCCACCTCCTTGAATTGTGGTTGAAAAAAAAAATGGAAATAAATACTTGAACAAGCAAAAATAGCAGTCAACTGCCAAAAAAAACGAAAAACCAAAAAAAAAAAAAAAAAAAAATGCGCAGCTGCTACACTTGACTGAATTCTATTTTTTTTCTATTTTTTATTTCAGCCACTTGATGTCGACCACGAAATTTGTAGTAATAAACAAGCAAAAAAATATGTAAAAGCTGACCTAGAAGTACAACTCAAGTTGAATGCGATGCGATAAAATGGTAGCGGATGCCGCTTTTGTGGTTTGTGTTGTTGTTGCTTTTGTGTTTTGTTTTCTATTACGGAAGTTGCTGAGTAGTAGAAGCAAAAGCAGAATAAGAAGAACAAGCATAGCTTGCAATAGCAGCTGCATGGCCTGTTTTAACTTCCTGCCTGACTATTGTTTACTTTATATTGTATGTATCTGGATGTATGTGTTTGTATATAGTTTGCACATTTTTATCTCTAATCTGATAAATTCATACACTATATATACTATTACAAGACCCTAAGGCACATGGCGCACATTCGACACTTGTTACTGTTCCATGCGGCCGCCATTGCTCTTGTGCTCTTCCGTAGTTTTTTTACTTCCGTTTTGAAACGGAAGTATACGCTTGTCTTGTGCGCGTAACAAATTGCGCTAATTTGTTTCATTTGCTTTTCAAAATGTTGAATTCTATTCAAAGAAAATATATATTTTAAATTTTCTATTTCTTTTTATTTTTTTATTGGTTTGTTTAACATTTAAACACAGCTGTCGGCAGTTGCTTTACTTCTTCTTCTTCTTCTTGCTGCTACAAGTTTATTACATTTCAACGTCATTTTCCATGCTGCTGCATTTTCTTATTTAGTTTTTCTCGTTTTTCCTTTTCGGTCAGTAATAATAAAAGCTTTTGACAGCGACAATTAAATTGTTTTTGCTTCAAAATGGCGTAAAGTTTTGCAATGTTGACAGCGCGTAACTGAAACAAAAGCAACAACAACAACAAAAAAAAAAAGAAAATGAAAACAAAAAAAAAACAAAAACAATTATGAGCACCGCAAAATGGAAGTCTTTATTAATTAATAAACTCATTGAAGTTACTTATGCAACAGCGCGCATTATTCTACTTTGACTGCTTTTCTATATTTTTTTTTTTATTTTTTAGTTTTAGCTTAGTTTCAGCTTTGCTGCTAAACTTGGTTAAAATCGCGAATTGAAAATATTCTTTTTTGACAGCTTAGCCACTTGTTAGCTTGTTTATTTTTACGTCAATACCCTTTTGCAGTTAGCATGGCTTTAATGTGTTATTTGAAATATTTGACATATAAAATTTCTTTAAGTTTTTTAAATAAAAATTTTGTTTTGTCAACGACCATACATGTCGTTGAAGACATTTTTATACAAATGTCGCAGTTATCTTGGATGACATGTCTTGCAAAACTTCAGGCATGACATATCCTGAGACGCGCTGCAAGAGTTCATCCATGACATGTCTTACAAGACTCCATACATGACTTGACAAAATGTCTTGCAAGACTTCATCCATGACATGTCTTGCAAGACTTCATCCATGACATGTTTTGCAAGGCTTCATGCACAATATGTCTTGCAAGACTTCATGCATGACAACAGCACGCCCTAGAGAATCTGTGAGTATGGGGAATTTCAACTTCGAGGTTGTAGAAAACTTCGTCTACTTGGGATCAGAGACAAACAAGGACAATGGCACCAGTCTGGAAATCAAACGAAGAATTACTTTGGCTAACCTATGCTACTTTGGTCTCTGTAAGCAAATGCCAAAAAAAATTATCTAGAACAACAAAAATCAAACTCTAAAAGACGTTGATTATCACAGTCCTGATGTATAGCTCAAAAACATGGGTTATGTCAGTGATGGACAAATCAGCGTTAGGAACGTTTGTGAGCAAAATTCTTTGTAAGATCTTTGGACCTTTTAAAATGGACAAGGAGTACCGTATTCGCATAAATGACGAGCTATACCAACTATATAACGACATCGATATAGTCAGGCGCATTAAGTGTAAATGAGTGTTTACTGGGTTGATCACTCCTGCTTCAAATTGATGCACGGGCTCCGACGAGACAAGTGTACCAAAAAAACGTAAATGAAATCGGAGAAGCACGACAGTGAGGACGAACGCCGTTGATTTGGAAGGATCAGATCTTGAAAGGCGTCCACAAGAATGGTATCCGAACTGGTATCGAGAAGCATTGGCCCATCGTAGCTGTGAGAATACCCTAAGTGATGATCATGATTATAAATTATTTTAAACGACTTCTGATGCGAAAAGTTTCATCAAATAATTTTAAAATAAAATAAAAAATCACTAATTAAAAAATTTCTTAAATTATTTTAATTAAAGCATTACCACCTAAGTATAACCATTAACAAGATTGTTGTTCATATTACGAAAACGATTAAATTTTGGCTAAACGCATTAGGCAGCATACATAATAGCTGTAAACGCTGTATACCATTTAAAGATTTAATGTATATAAAAAAGATTACATATCTAAGTTAAACATACAAAAGCTTAAATATTAATAATGTCACATTTAGGTATAAGCATAAACCCAAACCCACAAGACACACAGACACACACAAACACACACACACACGTATAGATTAACTTATAAAGGTCATAGAGCCATAATAATGGTGGTGTAGTTGGAATATGGAAACTATAATCATCATTAACACACGCACACATAATTGTTTTGAAAGCCTCATTAAATGCAAAGATTTAAGCTGCTGTCAGCTTGTCCGTCCGTCCCGTCCCTGTCTCGTCTCGTAATATGAAAGGCAAATATGTGTTCTAACGACAAAATTAAGCATTATAAACTATACGAAATGATTTGAGGATGTTGATAACCTGCTGTGCATATTTTTTTTCTGGTTTACCATAAGAGTTTGTGAATTTATAGTTTAGAGCATTTAACTACTACGTACATGCAGCATATTTATTAGTTTTTAATTACGCTTTAAATGGCTATGTTGGTATTTATAGTTAAAATGATATGATATGCTTTCCAATCATATTTATAGTTAGATAAATGTACACATCCTTAGGCACAGAAGCAGCATAATCAGCAAGTTTAACATCAGCTGTTCATGTCATTTATGTAGTCAATCTGTGCTAAATAGTTGTACTCAACAATGTCATTCCATGTCATAGTCTCTTATTGTTATTCTAGGTTCGGGTTCTAAGCATATTCTATCCTCTGTCAATCATCTAAACATGTAAGACAAAATTTCTTGTACATGTATTGTAGTATCTGTGTGTATCCGTGTTATATACTTTAACTTGTTTTCCTTTTAGTGTGTGTGTGTGTATGGAATGTTAATGAGCGCTTTTGTTCTTATATTGAAGAAGCTTAAGCTAAAGATAGATAAAATCTATTGCTCCATTTTGAGCTAAATGTGCTTTTATTTTTGGTACAGAAAAAAAAAAAAAAACCGTCATTTACTGCATTTCAGGCACACGTACAAAGTTAATTAGTCATAGATAGACTTGCATGGAATGCTTATTTAGCGAAGTAACGATGCGTAGCACAGTGATTAGTTGAGATACATATGTACTACCCAAAAAAAAAAAAGATACGTACGTGCACTTAGAAATGATTAAAAAGCTTAAATCTTAAAGCAATATTTTGTCACATGAAAAATCTGTTTTACTTTAAATGGAAAAATTAATTTAATTCATTTTATTTCAATGTGCAATAACAAAATGTACACAAAAAAATTTTCCATTTAAGCTTAAATTTAATGCAATTTTATTTAAACTTCGCGCTATCAAATAAACACTACTTGTCACTTGAATAGCGCCAACTCCCTAAAGCAGGCCTCCCTGTTTTGTTTACAAGTTCGAATTATTTTTGCAAATTAAAAAATTAATTTTTTTTTTAAATTTTTAACTACAAAATAGAAGACACACCCATGACAAACGCACAAGACATCTTGCAAGACATGTCTGCATGAAGTCTTGCAAGGCATGTCATGCAGAAGTCTTGCAAGACATGTCATGCATGAAGTCTTGCAAGACATGTCATGCGTGAAGTCTTGCAAGACATGTCATACATGAAGTCTAGGAAGTCATGTCGTATATGAAGTCTTGGAAGATATGTCATGAATGAAGTCTTGCAAGATACGTCATGTATGAAGTCATGCAAGACATGTCATGAATGAAGTCTTGCAAGACATGTCATGAATGAAGTCCTACAAAATATGTCATGTATGAAGTCATGCAAGACATGTCGTGAATGAAGTCTTGCAAGACAAAAGTCTTGCTAGATATGTCATGCATGAAGTCTTGCCAGACATGTCATGCACGAAGAAAAACAACAAACTCAATCACATAATTGGTTCAATCACGCAAGTTGGTTTAAAAACAACATCTATATGGTCACTATTCAAGTGACGAGCAGTGTATGATTCGATTTTGCGAATATTTACAAACATTTTAGTTGTGTTGCTGTCTGACTCTCAATTTACCCATTCCAGTCTGTCTATTTTTTGACTCCATCTGTCGTGTATATACAGACTACGTCTGTTGAAAGCAAAATTCATTTGTGGTAAAATTAATAAAAATCAAAATGTGAAATGAAAACGTTTATTTATTTATTATTGGCTGCGAGTGGTAAATTTTCACGCATTTTATAAAGTTTGCCATTCAGCAAATGAGATTTTAAAATGCAAACGTTTCAAAATTAAAAAAAAAAAAAATAAAATAAAATAAATAAAAACAAAATAATATGCAGCACAAAAATATTTTTACAGTTATATACAATGTATCTACATGACATGAAGTGTATATTTATTTTTACAATGTCTGGTTATGCTATAAATATTCTACATTAAGTATAACTTTAGCTGTTATGCAGCTGGCATAATATTGTAGTTCGTTTTAAGCATTCATTCTTTCATTTATTTATTTATTTTTTTTAATTTACAGCAAATAAATCCGTCATTAATGCGAAATACCATGCAAATCGAATGGAATTCGATTGACTGCATAAATATTTAAAAAGTGTAATTTTATTTTTTAATTAATATGATTTAATATGGAGTTTTTAAGATACAGTTGAAATAATTCCATTTGATGATTCTAGTTAGCAGGGAAACAATGATACAAATTCATCAAAAAAATATGCGTAAGTGTGTTTCATCACTAACTTACATTTTACTGGTAATGCTATTATATCTATTCAGTAGAAAGAAGTAACGGTATTCGTCTGGTCTGAAAAATGGGCGGTGAACGTGTTAGCACAAAATCGATCATAAATTTAACGTATTCTTATTAATATATGAACTCAAGAAATGAAATACGGTATATTTGAGAAGAATATGATCCTTTGAGAAAAAGTGGTCGGTGAATGCGTCCTCACATAATAAAATAATGTCGTCATATTTTTTCAAATATTTGTTCTAGAGACAAGAAAGAACATGATTCTTTGGAAAAATAGGCCGAGTACATGGTTGTAAGTATATGAGCTACAGGTACATATGTTTGTAGAAACGGGTGAAGTATAAACCATTGGATAGATGGTCGAAGGTCCCAAAAACTGTGTATTAAGGAGTGGACAGGACAGTGAGAAAAGCTCGTTATCATCGATACCAGCGTGCATTGAAAAAGTATTTCTCGTTGTTGTCATTTTAAGGTCCACTATATAGCTATGTCCTTTTTTTTATCATTTTTTGTCAGTAGAATCAGTTATTTGATCATGGAGGTTCAAAATGAAATAGGCAACCATTATCCGACAGTCTTGTTGTTTTCGCGTATCCTGATTGTCTACAGCCTCCAAGGTCGACTACTTTCATCTATTGTTTTGAATTCAGCAAGCAGCGGTAGTCTTCTGATTCTTCTTCAGACAATAGCGCCAGTTGAATCCAAAAGTTATCCTTCAAATTCTTTTTCACCTCTGACCCTTACTATGGGGAGGGCGTAGAATGGTACCAAAATCTGGTGGTGCAGTATATAGTCGAGGTCTAAGCAAAGACGTGAGTCTGGTACCACGAGCAGCCAGAAAAATCTGACTCAAATTGGTATGGCCCTTTTGGGAATATCGTAGTGGCTTTGTGTTAAAACCCAAAACCGCGGCGAAAGACAAAGAGCTCGAACGTAGGGTTGCGTTTACAATCAGGCCTGGTTTATTGTTGGCATCATCAGAGATACGCGAGGTTTAGATAGTTCTTTTTTCATACAAGACGTGAAGTAAATATTCCATACAAGCATGTCTTCGAAATTGGTACCAGATGATTCGCTCTCTGGGACGCAGGTTGGCCTTTATCAACCCCATATGGGGTCTAGGGGGTCCGTGGGATTAAGTCATCAAGACAGTTGCCCATGTTTCCAAGAATTCCATTGTTTTTCTTCTAAAACCCTTAGAGCATTTCAATGCACTTCTTCTTTTAAAAGTTTGGACCCAAGAATTCCAACTAACAACGAGATACATTAAATGTAAAAAAAACTTCTTCGTATATCTTTTGAATGAATAAATATAATTCACAATTAGTTTAAACTACATTTATTTATTTATTTTTCGAATAATGTTTGAACAAATTGTGAATTATATTTATAATTTTTTTTAATTTTAGAAGAGATTTGAAACCAACCTAAAGATATTTTGTGTGAAACTCCATATTGAAATATACAATTTTCGAAAGAAATGTAGTTAAGTCGCTCAGCTTTCTTTTGCAATTTTCTATCTTTTTCTGATTTTGAGTTGTAAAATGGGAGCTAAAACTATTTTTTTTAAATAGATTACTTGGAATATTCGAGTAGAACAACTCTATCAAAAAGAGATACATAGTCTTAGAATTCGTAAAAGATTAGGCCAAAATATGAATCAACTTTTTTTCGAGAAAATAACTACTTATCTCTTTCTATTTGAAACGAATATGTATAATAATTATGATAAAATAAAATAATTATGTTTCATAATTTCATTAAAACATTCACCTCAATTTCAAATAATTTGACCGGAAGCAATCAGCAACACGTTAACGCACATTGCTCTTCGTTCATATTGAAAAACTTTCTTATTCATGGCAATCTTAACTCAAGCAGAATTTAATCTCTGACACTATGGTAACTCATAATTTGTCTTTAACACTTTTGACTTCTTAATTGAAAAATCGTTGGCAAACTGAACTGAACTGTACTGAACTGTACTGAACTGACAAGATATAAAGTCATAAAGAAAAGTTTGCAGCAAAAGATTTAAACATACGAGTATGTTTTATACAGCAGATACATATACTATATAGTACGTAGCATATATGCTGAGATACATTTGTATCTGTGCATAAGTAAAGTTGTAGCTGAAGTTTGAAGCAACAGCTGCCATACAGAATCTGAACACTGAATGCACTGAGTTTAGTTATTAAGCATTAAATAAGTAAGGCAAAGAGTTTACACAGTATGAATATGTAATATACAAGTTTACACAGAAATATACTTTTACATACATACTCGTATACATGTATATTGTATATAGACTAAGAAGAATCAGTCGAGAGCTAAGTACTGCCATTAGTTGTTAAAGTGAAAAGTCGTTAAAAAGCAAAAATCAATTTCAGTTTTGTATGTAAACGTTAAGTGAAAAACTTTTACCATTAAAAACCGAAAAAGGTGTTAAAGTGTGAATCAACAATATGAGAGCAAGAGAGAAAGAGAGAAAGAGAGAGAGAATGGAGTAGTACAACTTTTACAAGGCATTAAAAGGTTGTATACCGTCTCAATTGTTTTGGTTGGGGGCATCTGTCTGGCAATTCCTTAACTAACATAAGAAGTGTCATTAGTGTTTGCTTAAGGTGTTCTTTTTGGTATGAATCAATTTTGTGTAGTGTTGCTGTACATAGTTGCAGCAACAAAAGATTTAATTAACGTACAAATGTCAACTTAAGCTTGAATACCTTCTTCTGTAGTTCTTAGATTTCTGTGACAAGAAAGTGAAAAGTCTGAGACGACAGACGTCGGACGAATAGTTATTCGAGTACAAACTAACTTTTTATTAGACACTTAAAAAAGCAATCAGATTTAATGCGACATTTTTGTGGTTGTATCTGATTTTTTGTTGACATAAAATTTTCAAATTCTTTTATTGGATTAAATGTGATTGGAAAATTATGTTTCGAATTATTTTAGCTGGTTTTGTGTGATTGGGATTTAATTGAAATTATTTAAATTAAATTAAATTATAAAATGTCGATTTTGATTTGTTTAATGCTACTTTACCATGTTTTATAACATAGTCATATAAATGTGAAATGTGAAATAACCAAAATGTGAACATTTTGAAAGTGTTACACAAATATCTGCTAAAACTTTAAAGTCTTTTACTTCCGTTTGGTATATACGCACTTTAAGTCATTTACAGCTGTTTTGGTATTTGCCAAACCTTTAACAGAACACAACTGTAATATATTTTAGTTCCAAAGCATACATACCATATATAGTATATATTGTATAATATAAAAAGAATTTTATATAAATGGACGTGGGCCGTTTTCAAAAGTTTTCCAAATAGTAAATTTTTTCAAAGACTAAACATTTTGAAAACCCTGAATGATGGAATTCATACCACAGCTCGATAAATTCGGACTGCACTTATCTAATTTAAAAATTTATGATCAAGATTAAAATTTTCGATTGTTTCAGTGTTTTCTGGACCCTGCTCTAGTAGCTCTGAAAGCTGAAGACGAAAGCAATTTAAGCTTAATTCGGAACTTCTACTACCTCAAGCTCATCTCGTATATATGATCAAAAGCATTTTTCTCAAAATATCGTCGTGATGGAGCTGATCCGTGTTAAACGATAAAAAAATCTATAAGATAATCCGAGTCTGCTGCTGAATATCTCCAGTCCAGCTTTATATTTATAACAATAGTTCACAAATTTTGATCGAAAGACTGGGTTCTCATGGATCCATTTCAATGTATTTTGGGAAGTAGATTCCAAAAATGCACACCAAAATTTCGTAAAGATTGTTCTCGAGATTTCCTGTTTTTTACTTTTTTCCGATATTAAATATATCTAGAGAATTGATAGCTTTAACAAGCTGACCTGTACATGATTTGAAAGGTAATTACTTCTTCTACACGACGATGTACTGGTCTTGAGATGTCAATTGAATAAATGTGGTATAAAAGCATTGAAACACGAAAAATATGGTATTTTTCATGCCTTTTTGAAAATTGTTAATTTTTAATTCCATTTTTTGGTAGAAAAAAATCAGCTCGATGAGACGAATCGATTTAGCCATGTCCGTCTGTTTGTCTGTCCGTCTGTCTGTTTGTTGCTGCGTGATTTATTCGCTCAGTTTTTTAAAGATATTAAGCTGAAATTTAAAACTTAAGCTTTTCTAGGTCCTGTGTACTTTCTATGTTAAAATCAATGTGCCACTCCCACTTTTAGGTATAGCTCCCATACAAGAGTACAACATTTTGTCAAGTTCTTATAAGAAAATAATGTATTTATAAAGCGAATGGCTTCAAATATGGTACAAATGCTTCTTATATCATGCCAAATCTTCAGTTTAAAATTGGTTCAAATCGAACCGCGAATTTCTAAATTTTTAAGAATATTTTTAATTTGTTTACTGTTATAAAGATAAAATTTAATAAAAATGCGAAGATCTATCCACGTCAAATGATGTGTAACAGGTATATAGTATAAGCTTCGGTCCAACCGAAGTTAACTTTTCTCTTGTTTTATTTTAAGGAATGGAAATAGATAAATATCAATATATGATTTGGTACGTATCCAATTAATTCAATATTTTAAGAGCTTTTTAGAGTAATGGACAATTCCAATACCGTTGAGCAAGAGCATCTTTTGTGCTAAAGATATTTCCGTCTGCTCTAAAAATTTAATTATTCTCTAAACTTTTATAGCGGTCCACAAACATATATATGTATTTGAGTGTGTGTGTGTATTTGTGTTTAAGAATAGCATCAGAAGGCGTCTGTCAACAACTGAAGCCTTTTGTCAGTTACATTGTCACTTAAGCATTTTCAAGATTTTGAATGATTGTGTACACATTGTGATCTGTTAGCTGGTTGACTGGTTGGCTGGTTGGTTGGTTGGCTGATTGCTTGCCTGATTGTGACTTCTTACAATGCCAAAAATCTGTAAATATTTTACAATCGTTCTTCTCTCACAATTTTAGTGCAAATGGTGTGTGCCACTACTAGAATTACTACTCGTATTACTCAATGAAATGCATTGTGCTATCAAATCTGTAAGTGTTGGTTTTGAATGTTAATATTTACACATTTCAAACATGCGCTTGCTTGCATTTGGCATTTGACATATTTGGTTCTCTTTTTTTTTTTTTTTGGCTTCGTTAGAATAGCTGTCTTTCAAATTGTATAAAATGTTATTTAGCTTTAGCAAATATATTCATACAAATATATTTATTTTTTTGCGACAGAGTGACGCAAAAAAATCGATATTATCGACGGTGCCATCGATTGTTTTCCAGCTCTACCTATTAGGGCTGAGCGGAAATCGATGTCATTTCGATAACTTTTCCATTGTCGGTGTATCGGAATGTAATGTCAATGTCGATATTATAGATTGATATGTTTTGAAAAGATTCCATCACTGCAATAATTATTTTTTTCAGATATTTAGCGAACATTTTTACATTTAAGCTATTTCCAGTCATTTTTTAAGAAAAAATAAATATTGTACCCTTCAATAAAATCATTTAGTAATTTACGAAAAATATCAAGGTTTTGTTTTTTAGATCAAATAAATTTTATAATTTACTTTTGTTTACTTAATTTACATGTCAAAGGCGTAAAATTATGTTGCCATCCTTGAACTTTGTTTATGAATAAATTCATAAATAAAAAAACTTCAACGCCAAACAACTGAGCTGAACTTTAGTTTCGTGGTTTTATAATTTCTTTTAAGTTATTTTGCTTATTTTCCTTTGATTTTCAAATTATTGAAGAGTTAAAGAAAACGTGCCGCATGTCAATGAGTTTTTGTATAATACTTTGCTGCTGCTGCAAAAAAAAAAAAAAAATATTAAAAATTGGTCTTGATAAACTTTAACAACTTTTAGGGGGAATATTTTGTTCAGCATTATTGTCACATAATTGTAATTTTTATAAATACAATATTTTTTTTAAAAAATTTTAAAAATTGAATGTTATGTTGTTTAGTGTTGTTGCAGATTGTATATTTAACAAACATCTAACAAAATTTTTTGTATTCCGTGAAGTATAACTAGTGCTATGCACGCGCTTGCAAGCAACTAAAAACGGCAAGTTATATGTTGAAGTGTCTAGAATATAATTATATTATTCCTTTTTGCTGAAATGTGCACCAATTTAAAAAATTCACAGTCAAAGTGACTTTTGAGTTTTTTCCAACAAAACTCTGGTCGAGGTTTAGTACAGGAACAGCCGCAATGCAGGTTCTAATCTTTCAAAAAAAAACTTTAAATTTAAAATAAATTTAGAAAATATTTTAAAGGTGTTTTTTTATATTCTAGAGAAATGTTTTTACGTTTTTTCATATATGCTTCCATTTTAATCTCGTTTTAATAATGCTTCATGGCATCTGCAATGTTAAGTACAACAACAACAACAACAGCAACTAGCGATGCAACAGCTGTGATTCTTCATTTCTCGCGTGCTCACACATTTCAAGGTAGTCCGTCCGTCCGTCATTCATCAATCAATCATATTTCACACAAAGAAAACGCAAACGAAGCGCAAATTTATTTTGTTCAAGGCAAAATTACAACACAGCAACAAAATGCAGTATTAAAGATCTTAGTAATCCTTAAGAAATGCCATGAAGAAGACTAACACACTGCAACGATAACAAAAAGAAAATCAGAAAATGCTTACATGCACAACGAATTAGTTTCACTTCAATGTGCAATACAATAATTTACGCGTAGCAGTTGAGGAAAAAAAACAAGAAAAAACGTTAACTTCGGTGGAACCGAAGCTGAAATACCCGTTACACAACACTTTTAATAGTTTATATGTTCACCAGGTGCTTAGATTAAATTTCACGATGAATTTGGTCAAATTTGTATGGAGGCTTTATGTTATATTTGCCCGATCCTTACCATATCGAAAGTGTTTACTTAGGTGGATATTGGAATTGATTTTACCAAATTTAATTGAATTCATTCAGAAATAATAAATGTTTTCATATAAAAACTCGAAAATGGGCGGTAAGTTTGTATGGAGGCTATACATAAAAAATGGGCGTGGCGCCTTAGATATGACATTGGATGACTTAAAAAGTGTTCTTACCCAATTTCCATTAAATATATTCATAAATAATACGTATTTTCATAAAAAAAATCGTAAAAAGTGGTAAGTTTGTATGGGAGCTATATCTAAAAATGGGCGTGGCACCTTGGTTCTGGTATACAAATTAACTAGGAGCACAAAAAGCTTAAGTTTAAAATTTCAGGTCAATATCTTTAAAACTTTCCGAGTAACAGCCATCGCAACAGACAGACGGACAGACAGACGGACATGGCTAAATCGATTCGTCTCATCGAGCTGATCAATAATATATATACTTTATGGGGTCTTCGATGTCTCTTTCAATGCGTTGCAAACTTTCGGACAAACCGAATATACCCTTTTACACTCTGTGTAACGGGTATAAAAATTGAGACAAAAATCAGTTATAGAAATAATATGATATGAATATATAAGAAGCATGCCTTTAAAATCTGAACTATAAGAATATATTAAAAATATTGCCCATACGCACTTTTGTTTTTTAGTATAGAAATTAAATGAGGCTAGACGAAATCCTTTTGTAAACAGTCTCTTGAAGGCTTAGAATAGTCAAAGTTTGATATAAGGCAGCTCTATCTATTATAATCTTATTATTTGGAGCTTGGACAGCGCTGTTTCATTGTTCGCCACGACAACTCACCAGCCCGCTTCACTGCTCTTATTTGTATACTTTATTTTAATCAAACCAAAACGGAAAGTTAGCTCATGAACTATAATCATGAATTACAAATTTCAATATTTAGTTGTTGATTTTATTGAAGTCATTTGAATTTCAGTGCCGCAAACTTCGCTTGCGGGCAACAGCCGTAATTATACATTAGAATTTTTGAGACCATAGAAAGTCACAAGCTCTGGAGACTAATAAGTTTTAAGCTGGGACCTAGATGTATAGAGCTTAAATCACAAGACTTTTATTCCATTTCTAGAGCAAAAGACACATTTTTTTATTTAACACGAGGTGTTCAGGCCATAAAAAAAAAATTAAAAAATGTAGTAAACTTTTGCTATGAATTAACGTTGTCAATAAAACAAGCACAAGAATATTCCGACATACTAGGTTAATTCTGCGTTAACGAGACCAGTGATTTTCTCGTTGCCCTACTTTCGTAAAGTGACTCTGTCACCATTCGCCAGTGGTTTCGTCAAAAGTGAACCAGCAATGTAATCATCTCTTCGTAGCTACGTTTTTAAATGAAAATGTTCCAT
Organism: Leucophenga varia; assembly: GCA_018903435.1. NCBI lineage: Eukaryota > Metazoa > Arthropoda > Insecta > Diptera > Drosophilidae > Leucophenga > Leucophenga varia. The sequence continues at coordinate 14,002 of JAEIFJ010002356.1, read as the reverse complement.
TGCACCCATTTTAAATGATGGAATGCACTGTAAATTTTTTTTTTTTTTTTTTTTTTTTATTTATAAATCATTCAATGAATATTTTTGTTTTTTTTGTTCCTCAAAGTACAAGTTTCATGTGTTGTTATCGGCGATTTTATATGACTCCTCGCGAGCAGTGAACCTGCTCTAGTTAATCACGATTGTTTTTCGCGAGCTGCGATTTTATCACTGTTTGCAGTTACTGCGATTTTCAAGTCACAGTCGCTAATATCACTGTTTTAAAAAATCACACTTTTTGCCAACACTAGTAAGATCTGGATCTGACCGGCAGTAAGTTAATTGAACTTTTAATATTTTCTTAATTTAATTTATATATTCTCTCTCAATATTAGCTTTATTTTCTTATTTTTCACTTAAAAAATTTAACTTGGGATTTAATTTCAATTATGTTGTCAACACATTGTAAGCATTTCACTTAAGTTAAACAAGCAAACACCTGCTGCTCTGGTACAGCATGCTGTAGCGCACAGCACACTACAGCTCAGAGCTCACTGTTCGCAATCTGTCAACATGACAAGTTGTACGTTGGCATTAAATTCTTATTAGCACAAAAAGTCAAGTTAAGTCCCCAGAACAAACAAAAAACAAATTGAAATGCATAACGTCCAATCTAAACACAAAAAAAAAAAAAAAAAAATGAAAAAAAATTCGAATTTAATTCACAAACGACAAAAAGATTTATTCAAGCCAATTTAGCATTGACAGCTGAACAAGGTGTCATGCATGGCTGTATTTGATAGGAATTGTAGCGAAAATGAATAAACCACAAGGCAATACTGTCTTTTAGATACATATCTATAACTAATACGCTTACGATTCCAATCGACTATAGAAATTTCTCGCATTAAACCGCATACAGAAAGGCAGGCATAAAGCTAGTTAGAAACCACAAAGCCCAAAACAAAGGACGCCATTTTGATATCAAAGCGCGCGCGCGTGCTGCCAATGAATGAAATAAGCGTGTAAATGTTATGTCAACCGGAAGTGGCGGCGGCAGTAACCGCAATCGAAACGTCAGCAGCACATCAGCAACATGCTCACTTGTAGCAAGCAGCACCTGACGACAAGTAATCAATCACTTTTGTGGCATGTCGAAGCTGTTTGATGACGTTCTTCTAACATTTTACACAACTCACTCACTCAGTCACTCATTCACTCCAGCTCCGACACATAAAATTGTATTTGGAGTACAATTTAATTTTTGAAAAATCTTTTGCAAAACTTTTCACTTAGCAAAAAAATAAAGAAAAACTTTTATTTCCTTTTACACTTTTTGCATATTTGCAAAGTTTTATTTGAATTTCCTTTTCTAAGATATTTTACTTTGAAATTGATATATTTGTATACATACAAAGTACTCATGTGCTGCAAAGTTTTTAAAAAAAAATAACAGATAAATTGAATTATGTTTTCAATCAAAACAATTTATTATATAAACTGCTGCCTGAATATTGTTTTAAAGTTTTCGAATCAAATACAATTGTATGAAGTGTTTTGCCTTAAGTGCACTTTTGATTTTAAGCTCAGATATGAAGCGTTTCAATTGGAATATGAAACTTTGTGTTAAATAAAGATTTAAAAAATTAAACATTGTCGAAAAGTTTGAAAAGTTTAAAAAAAGTTCAGCAGTCATCACAAACCACTTATTCTGCTTATATTCTTAATAAAAAATATTATTTAAAGTAATTCAATTTATTTATGTCGATTCTAAATTTTTTGTTGATTTTTCTACAAAAAAATATATAAGAAATAATCAAATAAAAACAAGGAAAATCGTTTACTTCGGTTGGACTCGAGCTTATATACCAGGTGTGCTGAATAGTTAGTAGGCTAACACACAGATGGCGTTACTAGTATTAAATCTTTAATGATTTTTAGTTAACCCTAACCTTAAAAAAAGAAGTGAACTAATTTCCCAACTGTTGGACTATTAGTTTGTGCGATGGAGCATTTTGAGTAAAACAACTTTTGATAGTTTGAAGAAAATGGATAAAAAGGAATTTCGTGTGTTAATACAGTATTGCCTTTTCTTTTTCTTATAAGAACTTGACAAAATGTTGTACGTTTGTATTAGGGCTATACCCAAACGTGGGGTGGCACATTGATTTTAATATAGAAAAACACAAGACCTAGAAAACATTAAGTTTAAAGTTTCAGTCCAATATCTTTAAAATTGAGCGAATAAATCGCGTAGCAAGAAACAGACAGACGGACGGACAGACGGACATGGCTAAATCCATTCGTCTCGTCGAGGTGCCTCCCTATAATGCGTTACACTATGTGTGACAGGTATAAAAATGTACAAAAAAATTAAAAAATTTTTTTTTATTCATTTTCAACTTTTGAATATTAAAAATTATATTCTAAATAAAACATCTTAATTATTTAAATAAAAACTCAAAAGTCAACAATAACTTACCTTACTCATTTTCGAGAGAGCAGCTTACAGATTCTTTTCTCAAATTAATTTTATGTACATTTTCCAACACTTAAAAAAAAAAGCAAATTTCGCAACAAAAAAAAAACAAAAAAACAAAAAAAAACCAAGCCAAATGAACAAATAAAAATGGCCACAAAAACAAAACGCAATTGCAAACACAAAATTAGAACACGATTTAATTGATTTCACCTTTTACTTTAAACACATTTTTTTTAACAAAACTAACGACAATTGACATTTTCACATAATTTAATTAAATGCAATTACATAATTTTAGATTTTAAACAATCGAACACAGCGCACGACACTTTTTTTTTTTTTTATCATTTCTTTAATTTTCTTTGCAATTCGCAAACGCAAAAAAACAAACACAAATGAAAAAAATGAATGCAAAACTAAAGTCAATTGCCCACATTTTTTGTAAAGTGAGATATTTACTTTAAATAATTTTTAATATAAATTAATATAAATAAATGCATTTTCTAGATTTTACACAATAAAACACGGCGCCTGACTTTTTTTTTATTTCTTTCATTTTCTTTGCGATTCGCAAACGCAAAAAAAAAAAACAAATACAAATGAAAAAAATGAATGCAAAACTAAAATCAATTGCCCACATTTTTTTTTAGAAGATTTCACTTTTAATGTTCACATTTATTATGGCAATTGAAATTTTAACATAATTTACTAAAATTAAATGCATTTATTTAAATTTTAACATAATTTACTAAAATTAAATGCATTTATTTAAATTTTAAACAATTAAACACTGCGCCCGTCACTTTTTTTTTTATAATTTCTGCAATTTTCTTTACAATTCGAGCACGCAAAAATACACACACACACACTCACACAAAAAGCAATTGCAATAATTGCATTAAAAACGATTTGACGAATTGCACTTTTAGTTTTAATTAACTTTCACATTATTTTGATCATATTTAACATTTTAACACAATTTCAAGAAATGAAAAAAACCTTTTAATTTATTTTATAAACGCGTTATGCACTTTTACCTGCGACCGACGCGCAATTGACTTATGGAACATTCTTCTTCTTCTGCTTCTGAAGCTGAACTTGAGTGTGAAGTTCTCTCTTGTTAAGCGAGAGAGAGAGTCAATCAAAAATATCAATTGTCAAAAATATTATTATTACAAAAACAAATACAAAGAATAGAGATGAGTAATTATTTGCATTTAGTATAGAATAAATTTCCGATAGAGGGCGCTAAACGTAGTTCTATTGCCTTGCGAACCGGTTTAACCGAAACTTTCTTTGTAATAATTTTCCAAAAACTTTTTATTAACAACTATGACCCCAATTAATTCTAAATTATTATTATATTTTTATATATTTCTATTTATGTAAAATGTTTGAAGTTATAACAATATTTTTTTTTTAAAAAATGAAACGTAAGTTTGTATGGGTTCTTTAGGTTATCCTTGTCATACCGGTAGTATATTCAAACGATGACAGTAGAACTGATTTTGCCCAGATTGGAGTAAATATTTTCATATATAAGAACTATTTTCATACAAAAACACAAAAAATGTTTGGTATATTTCTAAGGGGACTATACCTAGAAATGGGCGTGGTGTCTTGGTTCTGACATTGGAAGACATGATGCCTCCTTTAATGCGTTACAAGCTGACGAATATAAAAAAATTACCACCACAAAATTGCTTCTATGAATAACAAAACTTTTAATTTTAGGCTAATCTCTAAAAGCAAGGCAAAGATACCATAGATGCATAGTTTTAGTTGTAAATTGCAAAATGTCATTTCCATGAATTGCAAATAAACTGTAGCTACCTATTCAATAATTCTCTATATTTATTTATTTGATGCACTCTATTGTCCTTGCTTTGGTTTTGTTGTTGCTGACATTGTCAGCATTCTACAAGTTTATCAATTAAAAAATAATCCTGCAATCAGAAGCCAATAATGCTGCAAGCCAGCTTCACTCAATGACATATTCAAAGGAATGAATGTCGTTGTTAAATTGCTTTATAGAAGCAGTAAAAGTTGTTGACACACACACTCATCATTGATTTAGCCTTTATAGTGAGTGATGAGTTGTATTTAAGCATGTAGAATACTGTGTCATTCAGATATGAATGGTATACTATGTTGCTAGGCAATGATCTTTGCATAACAACAGTGAAGTAGGTAGTAACAGTGATTTTCAATGATGGAAGCAATAAATGTGTACTGAAATTTTAAGTTTGAAGAAATGTATATAAAAGGCAGAATCTGGCATGGGAAACCCTAAAATGTATTTTTGAACAGAGTCGTATGTCCATCTGACTGTTCTGCAATAAATCCGCCATAAGATACCATTTAAATTGACAAAAGAGCTAGCAAACTTGAAACTTAGTGTTTTCTGAAATTTCGTAAGAAATGTATTCTAGTCGAGGACAATTTGATAAGTTATTGGCTATTTGTATTTCGTGCATAATAATGGCAAATGTAATTCTGCAAATCGATTCAAAAATGGTTTAGCGGAGGGCCCTCCAATGAGGACAAAAAATAGATGAAATGGTGTTGGTTGACCGCAAATTGAAGTTGCGCGAGCTAGCAGGTACCAGAAAGATTAGTACTGAGCACAGACGCCACAATTTGGGTGCTGGGTTCCGCGCATGCTCACTCCAGACCAAAAGCATTAACGCGAGAGAACTTCGAAAAAGTGTTTGGACTTGCAGATGCGTAAACGGGCGGACTTTGTTGTTGTTGATGAAACCTGGATCCACTAATACACACCAAAAACAGATTGAGAGCCCAACAATGGGCTGAAACCGGCACAAGTGCTCCGAAACGGCCAAGGGAGGCTCGATAGATTGAAAAGGTTATGGCATCGGTTTTCTAGGATTGTCCTGGCAAACTCTTCGTGGACTACCTCGAAAAGGGAAAAAACATCAACAGATTTAGGGCTTCAATTGCTTTTGCATCCACCGTATTCGCTCAATTTGGCTCCCTCCAAAGATTATCTCTTTCCAAACCTCAAGAGATGGCTTATCAGTAAAATAAATTCAGCTTACACGAGGAAATCATCGCAGCGGACGAGTATTTTTCAGACCTTCCGGAAAATTACTATTTTGACGGGACCAAGATGTTGAAAAATCGCTGGAATAAGTGTAAAAGGGGACTGCATTAAACAAAATAAAAAACATTTGAAAAAAAATGTTTTTTTGAAACTGAACCAAATCTGAACAACTTTAATGTGACACTATTCGTTTCAATAACTATCTGTTAAATGGCTGATGAAAAAGTGTTGAGCAAAAGCTACCATTCATGTTAATTTCGATTCGATTTCAGATTTAAATTTTGCTCCTCTAAAATCATACACAAGATTCCTAGATCAACCAAACAAATTTTTTTGCTGAATCCAACAAAAAACTTTTAAACGGTTAAATTTCGGTTGATTACATTAGTTTACAGTCAAAAAGGTTCTGGGTTCTCATGTATTTTGGGCCGTAGATTCCTCGAGAATATCATGAGATATCCGAGAACGATTTTTAAGAAAACATTTTTCTTGACCATTTTGGAATCTATCTTTGGAATCATCAGCTACGATTTCAGACAAAACTGCGTTTTACAGAATTTTGATAAATTTTACGTAGTCCTAAACTGACTGAAGAATCACTGAGTATAGTAGTCAATTATCAAATTGAGTTGTTCAAATCAAAAACATGTTAATTTGTTAAAGTTCTTTTTAATTTTTTTCTTCTATTTTTTCATATTTATTTGCATTCAGTTTAGCTTTCATTAAACTCAAATGCAACTCTTCCGCTACTGCTACGGCATGTGCTGTCGCATTCAATCAGCGAAATCAGTAAAGCAAACAAATTGAATCAAGTGAAGTTGAAATGAATCACATCAAATTGTCGAGTCGCAAACGAGAATACTTTATACGTATACGTTACAGTACATTAATATTTGATTTATCCATGTTTGTTTTTAATTTTCTCAAAAGCAAATTTATTTAGATACTCACATACTCACAAATGTATGTGCACTGTTAGATACGTAGATACGCAGATACTTCTATTTAGATAAATTTTTTTTTTTTTTTTTTTTTTTTTTGTACTTGTTTCTACATTTTATTAGTAGCTCTCATGAACGCTAAACGATATCAACATTCTTTTACTTTTTTTGCTTTATGCATTCAATTATTTTAAAACAAATCTAGCTGCTTGAATATGTGCAGGATTTCATGCTATCTTGTAGCTACATTTCTGCTTAACTTGAAAAAAAAAAAATAGAAAAAATCACTTTAAAAACTACACTCAAACGCAGACGTTTGCTTTAACTTTTCTTAGGGATTATGCGTGTAAAGTCTTTTCACACAGTTTTCTGCTTTTCTGAAAGCAGCGTTAAATAGCAGCAACACTGAAGCTGCTCAGTGGCATTAAAAGGAAGAAACTGTCAATTTCAGTTTAAGTTTTTTTTTTTTTTTTGTTATTTGAAACTTGTGCACTTTTCATTGCTTTCGCTCTTAAACATAAGTTTTCTTCTTTCGTAAATTTTTCGTAAGCATCGACGCTGCTTTGTTTCGGTCTATACTGTCTGTCTGTCTGCGCCACAAAAAGTTCGATTTAAATCATGGCGTACCAAGTAAATCGTTTTGTGGTCAAACGAGCGCACACAAAATACAAAGAAAAGCGACCTTTGGTTTGGTTTCGATACTCGATTTGGATGTCTGCGTTCATTGTCATATAATATATCCATTTTATTTAAAAATACTAAGAAGAAACACTTTAAAGAACCTTTTTCTTGAAATAAGAACAGTTAAGTCAGATATGCACAAATTTTTCCCATGTCCTGTTGCTGTTTTCAAAATAATTCTCATTTGTCATCAGCCAAATTATTCGTCATTGTCAGAAGCAAGTGTTCCAAGTGATTAGTACCAGATTCGCCGTAATTTGGTTGCATAGGAATTAGTGTTGGCAAAAGAGTGATTTTTAAGTCGCAAAGAGATTAGCGACTGCGACTTAAAAAATCACAGTGACTGCAATCAGTGATAAAATCGGTGTTCGCGCCAAAATAATCAGCGATTATTGAAAAGGTTCACTGTTCGCGAAGAGCGGTACTCAAAATCGCCGATAGTTAAAAATGTTTACTGAGAAACTAGAAAATCGCAAATCTCTAATTTCAGTCACAGTGGGGTATTGCGATTTTCAAATCACTGTGACAAAATCACCGAAAGTGATTTTTTTTGCCTTATAAGTTATAAAGGTTAGCCTCGGAGAAATCCATGCAAACAACTTTTTCCTTAGAAAAAGGAAGTTGCCTTCCGGCTCAACTAGATGGTTCACCTTTCCCAACTAGTGACTCTGCCAAGTACCTAGATCTGGAGCTCGATAGAAAGTTGATATAGAGACCTCACCTTATCAATCAGAAAAACAATTCAAAGCCAGGTTGAAAAAATACATATGGCTTCTGGGAAAAAGATCCGCCCTGAGGCTATGCGTTAAGTTTCTTATATAATATATAAGTTTTCATCTTAAATCCATTTGGATATATGGAATCTCGAACTGGGGCACTGCCAAACTTAGTAACTGTGAATTGATCCTGAAATTTCAAAACAAAGTTACTCCGCACAATTTCCACTGCTCACCCGTTCCATACGAATATTCAGTAATGGCTCGGGTCCCTTGGGTTCATCAAAATCAGCAGGTTTACCAAAGCCTACCTGGAGTGACTGGCAGGCACAACAACCCCCCTTGCCATAAACCTGTTGGACAACAGCGCTGTCACCCGCTGCCTTCGTAGGGACCACCCGCTGGATCTGCACATCGAATATTTTCACCTACCCCTTCCCAATTTCCACCACCCCAACACCCCGCTTTGATTAAATAATTTAATCAAATTAATTAATTAATTAATTTAAAAGTCAATGTTTTTGATTAACCATTTGTTGATTGTCCTAAAGGACAGATTGCAAATAAAACAATTCAGTTATATTTTATATGTTCTTTTGAAATAAATCAGCTACTGTATGGAAGAAAATATATCTAGAAAAACCCATGACAATGACCAATGACGACAAACATAATGTTACTTGTCACGACATTTGTACAGTGGTATGAAATCGATGAAAGTGACTAAGGCAATGCTGCGTTGATGACTTTATCGATGGGTATAAACATTTCAAAGCATTAAGACATAAAACTATGCTTTTTATTACTCTTTTAACTACAAAGTATAATGATTAAAAGCAGACATAGTTAACAAGTCTCTCAATAGACAATTAAGTGTCACAATAACTGTCAAAAGCAGCTAGCAACTCAACTTTAGATGAACGACATAAAGAGATTAAGTATCTATGCAGACAGACTGACAAGCAGATAAAATGAGTACCCCAACTACTTAAAATTCATTCAAAACTCGTGCACAATGATGCAGACCAGTGTACGAGGTATAAAAGGACATTAGCTCTTATGTATTGCATATGAACGTTCAATTGTAGCTGTAAATACAGCTAAGTACTTGGTAGTGAGAGAGTGGAGAAAGAGAATGGCCACTGTCCACTTGATATTTTGGCATTGAGGCCAGAGAAGACATTAAATGAATATGTTAAAAGGGTACAATTTAACGCATGCAAAATTTAAATCCATTGTGCTGCATTTAATTGAAGTGCACTTTCGGTAACATAATGTTTGTTCAATTCAAAATTTTAGCTTCCTGACGCAGCAACGACGATGCTTTAGATTACACATTATTCCTGTACATATTTATCTAAACTTTGCAATTGACATTTATACGCAATGCTGCATTTGCGTTGACAAAGGTTAACAGCAGCAGCCGCAGCACAATAAACTTCCGCCGTAACAATACACTTCACTGCTCAAAATTAACTCCAGTCCACTTAACAAATCACATTACAAACAATTAATGTCACACTGTGAACGCCATAATTATTTCAAATTAATTTATGTTGGCATGTGTGCAAGCAGCAATGTACTTCCCCCTTTTTTTGTTTTGTTCTTTGAAAGCCTCGTAAATGTCACACGTACACACAAAGGCAATCCAAAACGGCTGAACAGTGCTTCTGTCATTTACGCAGCGTATACGTAAAATGCTAAGCCAATCTAACGATAAAGCTTAACGCTTTCAACACCATTCGAAGGATTTTTTTTTTTTTTTTTTTGTACTTTTGTTATTAAATATTTTAAGCCATAGAATGAAAATAAATAGTACACTACACGAACAGGAAACAATCCTTTATACGAAATGCTTCTTTTAATTGTTCACAAACTAAATCGGTGTGCCTCGCTACCCCCTCATGTTGAAATAAAATTAAAAAAAAAGATAAACAATTTTTTTTGGGTCACCCAATGAACACGTAAAAAATATATTTGAATCATTTTTTAAATATGTCTACTCATTTCAAAGATATGGCTTTTTCCGGTTTCAAGGTCCCATTAGGCCCTGTGTTAGAAACTTTTCAAGTCCTCTCTTAGTGCTGACCTGAAATCTATCAAACAAAAAAAATTGGTCAAAAATCTTTTTTGGGACACCAGTGGGTTAAAATATGTCTCTAGGGTCTACTCATTTCAAAGAAAAGTTTTCCAAATTAAGCCTTAGTGCTAATCTAAAATATAAAAAAATTTAAAAAAATTTTCAAAAAACTCTATCTTTTGGTCCACCAATTGGTCGCAAGTCCAACTTTGGAAGTCCCTTCAACACGCCAAAAATATTTTCTAACTGTCGTTCCAATGCGCCCAATTTCAAGTCTCTACGTCTATTCATTCCAACGATATAGATTTTCCGGTTTCAGGGCTCCCGGGTCAAATATTTTCCTAATCACGTCTACCCGCTCACCTGAAATCAAAAAAAAAAAAAAGAAGTGGTCAAAAGATCCTATTTTGGGTCTACCAAATATTGAAATTCTCTTTATCACGCCAAAGATATGTTTATACCATCTTTGAAATGCGCCCAGTTTCAAGTCTCTACGTCTATTTATTCAAAAGATAAGGCTTTTCCGGTTTTAAGCCCCGCGTCAAAAATTTTTTGAATTCCGTCTTAGTGCTCACCTCAAAAAAAAAAAAACAAATTCGTCAAAAAATTGCGGGTCCACCAATGAGTTCCAGTCTCAAACATTTCAGAAATCTCTTGAACATGGCAAACATATTTTTGAACCATCTTTTCAATGCGTCTATTTTTAAGTTTCTGGACCTTTCCGTTACTGAATTATAACAAATGTATTAAAAGAGATGGTCGATTTTTTTCTAATCTTCGAATTTCAAAAAACCCCGAAAAAAAAAAAGGTAAAAATAACCGTTTTTTTGTCTACCCGGTCCAAATTTTGGAAATCGTTTGACTACCTCTTAAATGCCCATAATATCAAATTTCTAGGTCTTACCATTCTAGAGATATGGCTTTTCTGGTTTCAAGGACACCATTAGGCCCCTGGTAACGCAGAAATTTGTATATTGTTATGCATAAACTGTTTGTGAATTATAAGTTTATAAGAATATATTTGAAAAGTAAATCACTAATTTCAAAAAATGGAAGCCTGACTGTATGAGTTGTTTTTCATTGTGAAAAATATTCAAAATTTATTTAGACTTCTATCCTTTTTTTTTATCACATTTACATAAATGCATTATACTTTTTATTTTACGCATACAGGGTATATAAAAAGAGTTAGCAGAATGGTCAGTTGTTCTATCAGACGCGTCGTCTGTTGTACATTGAATCGTTTTGAAAATGCTTGGAGGTTGGGTTATCAAGATAAATTGAGAATGGCATGAACCGCACATGATTTAATTTATAGTCACTTTGCGTCTGGGCGACTATGTTGAATTGCTATTGACGTTGCTCGTATTGTTTAAAAAAAATTTTTTTTGTAAATTATATTTAGTGGGGGAAAATACATAAAAATATTAAAAATAAAAGTATATAAAATGTAGTAAGATTGTACGATAAATAATAGAGTTACTGGATCAAAAAGTACATGTATAAAAAAAGGCGAATAAAGTTAGGAAAAAAAAAAAAAAGGAAAGAAAAAACTTTGACATGGAGTACGTTTTCATAGCTGCCTTATAATTTGCTGAATCGACCTAGGCTAGGCCAGGGCTCGAAATGAGAAGTGCTACCCCCCACGCCGTATTCTCCAGACATCCCTTTACCACTTGGTGAGAGTCAGATATGTAAAAAATACGGGGGAAAAGAAAATGTTTGTGTTGTTGTTTTTATTCAATGTTGTTGCACATTGTTTTTTATTAGTAAATCTACCAAATTTATGTGTGTTCCTTGAAGTATAACTAGTGCTGTGCACGCGTCTGCAAGCAATTTAAAACGGCAAGTTATATGTTAAAGTGTCTAGAATATAATGATATTATTCCTTTTTGCTCGAGTTTGCTCCAACTTAAATAATTCACAGTCAAAGTGTTATTAAAAAACATAAATTGGACTGACGATCTCACGCTAGAGATAATATCAGAATAATAAATCTAATATTTTTATGGACCTATGGACACCTCCGATCTTTTGCGAATAAACGGCAGAATAAAATGTTGTATATAATTTTTCGTCATAATCGAAAAATAGCCCATAGTGCACTGTCCAAAACCGAATAAAAGAGTAACATGCTCGCTCCCTTTGTCTCGCCATATATATAAAAGCTGTCTATGTGTGCACATGTCGTCTGCATGTCTGCAAGTTCGACCAACTTCAGTGTCTCTTCATGGTGTCAAATACTGTCTAGCTTTAATCCTTTGCGGTAAAATATAACCATATTGACCGCAAGGTAAACTCACATGGGTCGCCAATAGAGTGACCAGCAATGCGTTGCGTTATGCTTAAACCGAGAGAAAAGCTGTGGCAACGCAACGTATTGTCGTCGTATAGTGTCATTTCGTTTCGTTTCGTTTTGTTGGTAACATTGCTGTCAATGAGGATGCTGCATTGCATAATTTATGTTGATGCCACACACATGAATTGTGTGTATGTATGTGTATGTGCAACGAACGTTCGAACGTGTTTAATATGCAAATTCTGGCAATTTAATCAAAAAATACAGTTTTTCAAGAGATTACTTATATACTTGCCGCCCGTAGTTAGCATAGACGATGAAATACTGCTTTTTAGCACAGCTATTCTGACAGACAGACAAAAATGACTGACTGACTGACTGTCTGTCTGATAAACTACCTTATATGGTATAAGAAGTTAAGACTAGTAAATCTGTACTAGAGTACTACATCATTTGACCTTCATCAAAAATACTTTATACATATATAAATAAGGATATATTTGATAAAACACACATATGAACCATTTTTGAATTACTAATGAAGGTGCACAAGAGAACTAGTTCAGTAAAATGTTGAAGGACAATACAGACAGACAGCTGCTTGGGTTTTGCAATGCGGATTTTCTTAGCTTCAAAACATTTATTCCATACAAAATATATATTTCATTTTTTGCCACATCTCCACTGTTAAATGTATGCATCATTGTCAAAATATTAACAGCTGCCACAAGCTTATAGCAGAGATGCCGAATGCTGTATGTTGTATGTAATATCCTTTTACGTCCTTTCACTACTGCGAACAAACAATGCAACTAAGCCTGTTAGTACTTATGTGGCCCAAAAAGAAGAAGCAATATGAATTTTGAAAACCATTTCTCAAAAAAATATATATAGTATATTCTAGATTATACATATTCGGGTCAAGGCAGCAAATCCTTTTTAGAGTTGTCGTCGTCGTCATCGCAACATTTTGAAAACTGTCAGAAATTTTCCTTACTTGCAGCTGTCAAATTGTTAAGACACACAAACAGTCTGTGCAGCATTTTAAATAGATTTTCTGTGTGTGTCTTTTTTTCTTTTATTTTTTCAAGGAAAATCCTTTAAGCTTTCAAAATCATTTACAATTTTGTAAATACCACTTTTGCCACTTCATTTTGTTTAATTGAAAACTATTTACTGCAGTCGTTTTGAATTAAAATCTGCACAAAAATAGAATGAAACAATGTGATAAATTTTGGCATTACAAAACGCCAACAAAAGTGTATCCAAAAGATACGTTTGCGTATCTTTAACTGTCTTTGTTTTTTGGCACACAAAGTGCTTTTAATGTCTTTTTAATTATGAAAATAGCATTAAAAGCACTTTTTACTATAAGTATAATCAGTTTATATTTGCGTTGAGATTTTCCAAAATGTGACAAAATGAAGAGTTTAAGCGAAATTTTGTTGTTAAGAAAATATCGCTGGGAATGGGGAACGAGAAATGTGCGCATAAATTATTTTTTTGCAGCGTTAAGTCAAGTTAAAAGCTAAAAAAAGATACATAACTGCATTATGGCGGTTTTGTTTCATAGTTTTTTGAAATGTTTTGTTTTGGCGTTTTCTGATTTAATTACTGCAAATTAATTTTGACAAATAAAATGAGCTGAGATGCAAAGCGTTAAATTATGAAAATATTTAGTGTCATAAATGTATTTTATTGGAACTTCCTCAGCGCTAAGCCATTTAAACCAATTTCATGGAGTTTATTACTTCAATCTT
>JAEIFJ010002355.1:0-237995 GCA_018903435.1 Leucophenga varia | reverse complement strand
CTTGTGGCATATACACATATATACAAGAAAGGATAACTTGCACTCAGATGGGGCAACGTGGGGCAGGCAACCACACACACACACACACATGGCAACTCCTTGCTTTGATGTGCAATTAACCCAAATCCTGTGGCAGCACCTGCTGCAGACTGCCGACAAGCCGCTAACGCAAACACTAACGCCGACGTTGACGTTGCTCTGTGGAAAAAGGACTTTTACTTTTATCCTTTCTACTGATTTTAACTTTTTAAACACTTGCATTTATTTTTTTTGGCATTTTTATGCTTTTTATTCTTTTATTTTAGTTTTCATAATTCCATTCGTTTAATTATGTAGCATATATGTTGGATACTTTTGTGCGTCTTTTGCAAAAGTTAAAAAAATTGTTTGTGTTCCCTAAATATATATAATAATGCAGAAAGCATTATTTCATTGAGAGATTATTTTGAATATTTTTCATGCTTTTTTTAACTTTTCACTTTGTCACAAAAGTTTGTAACAGACCCTAATCAAGTATATACATATTTTCTTGATAAGCTCGAAGAACAAGAATATTTTTTTTGCATGAAATAATTCATTTCAAATTTGATAAAAACACTTTGTATGTCAGTCCTTGTATATAGTATAAATTGGGTTAAGATCGGGCTAATAAATCATACATACTCCATACAAACTAGCCAAACTCGATTCTGAGATTTTCTCATAAAATTATTTTTGTTTCTTTATTTGTAAAAAATTTGATATTTGGGGTTACTGGATAGAATCTTGGTTTATTGTTTGAAGGCTTCATTTCTAACAATTTTCAATGTAAATTTCATGAACAGAGACAAATAGACCGACGAATGTAAAGCAGGGTAGCTGGATTAAATCAGATTTCAATGTTAATGAAAAAATATATGCTTTACAGGATCTGTCATTACCTCTATTTAAATTTCCAGAGTTAATTTGTTGCTTAAACTTTAAATTGCGTATCTCATTTTTAAAACAAAAAATATAAAAAAACGTTTTGATAAAATATAATAATTTTATTACTTTAAAGATTAAAAAAAAAATTAATAGATTTGCACGTAGCAAATACTTAAGCCTATTTGTGGCCTATTATCGGATTATGTATTGTTCGAAGGTTTTTTTGTGGTCAAATTTAATATGCAAATTCATTTTTTTTTTTTACAAGATTTGTAGTGTATTAAACGTTCACAATTTTTTTTTGTATTTTATACCCTTTACACATAGTGTCTATGGCTATATTCAGTTTGTCCTGAGTAAGTGACATAGAGATTACGTAGACCACATAAACTGTATATATTTTTTATCAGTTCGAAGAGACGAGTCGATCTAGCCATGTCCGTCTGTCTGTCTGTCTGTATGTCCGTCTGTATATTTCTATGCATCTTTTTTGGTAAAGATATAAAGATATTACGCTGAAATCTGGAACTTAAGCTTTTCTCGGCAGCGACTAAGTTAAGTTCAAAAAATGAAAGTGCCACGCCCATTTTTAGGTGTAGCCACCATACAAATTTATCGCCCATTTTAGAATTTCTTTATGAAAATTGGTATTATTTATGAATGTATTCACTCCAAAATGGGTAAAAAATCTTCTAATATCACCATATTTTCACATAATAAGGATCGGGCGCCTATAACATAGAGGCCCCATATAAAAACTCACCTCCCATTTTCTGATTTTTTTGTTTTAAAGAAAATGTTTGATATTTCTTTCTTTAGCTTAAAATTTGACCCTATTCTTTGGTTGTTTTGGACGATTGACTCCCCACGCCCTTCTTCAAATTTTACCTAAACCACTGATGATGATGGGGCGGGTATTTAAGCTTCGGTTACGCCGAATTTAGCGATTATTCTTGTTTTTATATATTTTTTTTGTTTTGATATACAAATTTAAATATTTATTTACATTAAACTAATCCTTGTTTTTAAACAATTGTATAATTACTAAAAGTAAAAGTAATTAAAGTAAATTTATTATTTACAAAAATAACAAAAAAAATATGTATTTAAAAATTATAACAAAAATAACTTTTTCAAAGCATTTACCCGCAATTTTGCAATTATTTTGCATATTTTTTAACGTTTGCATGTTTCAAACACACACATACATGTCAACATATGCAACGAATTAAAAAAATACATACATACAATAAACTACAAATTTCTATAATTGAATTAAGTAAAAAGTTTGCTCAAGAGTCGTCCTCGTCAACATCGTCGTCGTCGTCATCGTCGTCATCGTCGTTGTTGCAGTAGTTGTCGACGAGTGCATTAAAGTATAATTAACAAGTAAATACTCATACGCCCCGTTGTACGCCTTTTGGCATATTAGCAGCGCAACGCCTCATGAGTATTTTCAATTACAAGAGTACGCGTTCAACTCAAAACTTGCACAAACAAATACACACACACATACACACTTTTTTTACCAAACTCTTCCAACATGAAACATAAACTAAAACAGCGAACTCGACACGACTTTTACGCTCCTTTTGCTTCTTCAATTCAGACTCATTCAGTATGCAATGCCGCTACCGCTGCTGCCGCCCCTGCTTTTGTTGCTATTGCTCAAGTAGCAATTTCCCAAGGAGCGCTTTTTAGCTGCGCCTTTAGCTGCTTGCCATGTGTATGTGTGTTTGTGTATTTGTGTGTGCCTGTGAGTTTTGCCGAGTGTGGCGAGTGCAATTTCAGAAAATTGTTTAAGTAATTTTGTACTCGAATGCAACAAGAAGTTGCAAGGCAAAAAAAAATACAAAACAGCAAAAAAAAAAAAAAAACAAAACAAAAGAAATTAAATTTATACGTTAAACTTGCATTTTTAATACACTTCAAATTTAAAACCTAGAATATGTAAATGATTTAGTATCAAATAAAAATATTTGAATTTAGTATTACTGTGATTAAAACTAAGTAGAAACTAGTAATACTGTGAATACCAGTAGAATTGTGAACAAATGGATACTACTATGAATACAAACGAGTGGTTATATAATACTACTGAATACTACTGTGAATAAAACTGAGCACTAGTGAGTTCTATTGCGAATACAAGAGAGTAGTACTGCGTACAACAAAGTACAAATGAGAACTACCGTGAATACATCTGAGTTCAATTTATGAATACAACTGAGTACTACTCTAAACACATATGAGTAATACAACTGATTATTACAACTGAGTTCAAATGAGTACTACTGTGAATACAACTGAGTAATTGTGAATATAACTGAGTAGTATTTCGAATACAACTGAGCATTATTTTGATTACAACTGATTGTGAGTACTGAATTCAACCGAATACTAATGAGTACTACTGTGAATACAACTGCACTGTTAAAACAGTAATGTGGCGGTTCCAGGGAAAGAAAGCTTTGACTTCATATTGCAAATTTTGTTATAGACGTCTTGCACGTATGGCAGCACCAATGACTACTTCCTGCGCATTTTCGGAATTTAAGGAATGCTTTGATATCTATTTCAATCGTTGATTTTAGAAGGAAACGCATACATTGTTATATGCGTGCATTGAACAGCTAAATTATGCTATTCCAAAAAACTTTCAACACGTACACTACACGAAACAAAAACAACAACAACAAAAATCAAAGAACTTAAGGGCTTCGCCGACATGCAATTCAACAAAAAAATATAAACTGACGTCGTAGCTAATTCTGTTTCGCCGTTTGAAAAACACTTGAAAGGACTCTACTAAATGGATGACTCGCCCATAACAACAACAACAACAAAATTTTAACTTTAACGATTGCGAGTTCAAACTTTGTATTATACTTATAATACCTTTATGTGAAGGGTGTTGCGGTAATGTAGAACGAAATGTAGAGCATGCTTAGGGGGCGTTAACAAGAGAATATAAAGATACGTAAACGTATAAACGAATGAATGAATGCATGTATGTACTGATGTGCAGACAGACGGACTTATGTTTGTGCAGCTGTATTGTTATTGTTATTTTTGGTATTGTGTTGTTGTTGTTGTTGTACATACTTATTACACTTGTTCAAGAACACTTGAATATTCGTTTCGGGTTACCACATTGTTTCCAATTTTCTTCTATTTTTTTGTCGAATGCAGTTTTAAGAAAATTAAAAATTGTCGACGACATCCTTGTTGTTTCGAATGCAATTGCAAACAGCAAAATGGGGGGAGCGCAACCAAAGCAGCATCAAGCAGCAAATGGTATCCAGTGCAGTCAAAAACCAGGACTGCAGCTGAAGCATGACTTGGCATACTTGTATACACTCACAAAAAAAAAACACACACATACAATCAAACATATTCAGTACTAAAAGCTTTTTGAAAATCCTTTCTGGCTTCAGAGGGGGCAACCAAAGTTGAACAGGCTTTAACCCTTTCTGTTGCTTTTTGACATGCCAAGAACAGAATGAGTACAGCAGCAGCAGCAAAAGCAGCAGCAGCAACAGCAGCAGCAGGACTCACAGTGGCAGCTGCATTTGTGTCAAGTACTGAGTCAAGTACTTGACGCGTTTAGCTGTAATAGAAACGGAAACGCAACCAGAGGAAATTGAAACGAGAGTTGTACGTAAAGTGCTAAAGGGGCGTTTTTCAAAAGCGTCAAACTTTCTGCTTCAATTTCAAGTAGTTGCTTTTTTTTTAATAGGGAGATTTTTTTTTCATGCTTTTTGTTATTTTTTCAGAAATTGCTTTTAAAATGTTTATTTGTGATTATATAAATATTTAAAGCATACAATTGGGCGTACTTGAGTTGTGCGTGCTTTTTTCCTTCTCTCTCTTTTTCTATTCTAATCAACTTTTTTGTTGTTTGTTTTTAAATGCTGTAATTAATCTTTTAGGAAAATGCTGCTAATTATTCATAGACTTGTCATGCATATTAAAAAGTTTCTTTTTTTTGTTTGTTTTTTTTTGTTCAGAATTATATAAAAAAAACACACGTAAAAATGTAGAGACACAATGGCAGCAGCATTACGTAGAGCACGTAAAACGATAAAAACTTAGACATAAACATACACAAATAAAATATATCTAGATACATTGAGTGACACTTGAAAAGGCATTGAAATATATTTGGCAATTATACGTTTCATTTAACACATTTCAAGTGTGGGAGACTCCTCAAATAGCGAAAAAGTTTTTCGTTTAATTTATACACTTCAGACAGTACGTTTTTTTTTTTTTTTTTTTTTTTGAATTTCATAGACCTAGTTTATACTTGTATACATTTGTCGTTGACATCATTCATATCATATTTGTTGGGAACACTAATTTGGCAACATCTTTAATACAATTTGACAGAATTGGATTTGTAGTCATGCTTCTTTTAACCATTCATTCGTCTGCTCATCCTTATCTTGGACTCTGGACAATGTACGAAAGCTCAAAATTTAAAAAAAATTGTCGCAAAGAAATTTCTTCGTATAGAATAAATTAAAAAGTTTTACTTTGTTTAAAATGAATCTTTAATTCAAGTCACACGATATTTTAAAAAGTGGATAATCTCCGAACTATTTAACCGATTTAAAAAACTGTTATTCCACCAATAGTTATGGAACGGAATATCAGGATGTTCGATTTGGCAAAATAAGCGTGGTTCCCATATTTCGATACAGAAACTTTTCATAGTTTTGCATAGTTTTGATCTAGAGAAATGATATTTCTAATTCTATGGAAAAAATATCTAAAAACAATTTTCTGTGTCAACCAAGCAAGGCCGTACATTTCGGCATTTTTCCACTTATAGAGCTATAACTCCGTAAATTACAAACCGAGTTTTATTTAGAAAAAAAATCACTCGAAAATACACACAGATTGAATCGGAAATGTCATAACACCATATATACTTTTCGAAAGGCCTTAGTATTTTCTTTCTTAAACAGAATAAAAAATAAAAATCTCTATCAGTGAATTAAGAAGGAAAAATAGTTCTTGACCCTAGATTCAGATTTTGGAGGTCCCCCACTCGTCCAGAACTACAACCTCTACTATAAGAGTTCCAAGCTTACTCTATTTTGGGTTTTTTTTTTTGTCGTGTTATTAGATGAACTCCTCCTCTTGAAAACAACAGAAGTATTTAATCTGTTTATTGAACTAAAACGCTTATAAAAATTTTTGATATTTCAAATAAAATTGAAGCAACGATTCAATGTCACCACAAGGTAAAATCTATACTTTTATTTATTTATTTTTTTGTCTTAGTTTATTTTTCTTTTCTTTTGTTTTTCTTTTTTTTTCTTCTACTTTTTATATCTACTATTTTTGTATTTTCGTTTCATTTTTAAACATTTATTGTTGTTATTGTATGTAATTAAATGTAACAAATAAAAATAGAAACAGTACAAAAAAAAAACGTAGAACAAAAACAACACATTTGATGAAAATGAAGAAGGAAATTGAAGCAGATAAAGTGAAGAAAATAAGAAGCATAATAAGACTTGTGTAAATATTTTTGTAACGTCACATTTGCCGAAAAGTAGGCAACAGCATTTGTTGGGCTTTTTTGTTTGTTTGTTTATCAACGCTGACAAACAAGCTGCGCAGCTGGTTACCATGAGTAGCAGAGCTAAAGTAATAGCAGATTCAAATATACAAAAGGAAGGAGCGTGATATTTAGTTAACGGAAAAAAAACACCGAGGGCATACACTATCTTTCAATGTGCAACCTGGGAGAAAACGACGACGAATGGAAGGTACGGGACAGACGGACGGACAGCAATTTAAGCAGATAAACACAGAAGAAAAAATATATAACGATTCTTTAGAAAAATGTTAAAATTCAGAAGACAAAACAACTTAATGCACAAAGGAGCGACAACACAAACACAGCTACGAATGAATGCGACAAAAAAATGAAATAAAATAAAAAAAAATATAAAATTAAAAAAAAAGTTTTTTAAATAAAAAAAAAAAAAAAAAAGATAAAAAGCCAAAAAAAAAAACAACATTTCTAAGGACAAAAGTGCAAAAGAATTTGTAACAAAATGTCACACTGCCGAGAAAGCAAAAGCAGCGGAAAATGGCATAGAAACTAATTAAAAGAATGTAGAATTTTTTTTAAAGCATTTGAAATTCGCATGCCAATTTTTTTGTTTGTTTATTTTTTGTTGATTTTCTTACATATTTTCGACGCGCATTTACGCTGAAAATTAATAATTTTTCTTTAGTTCCCTGCGGATGTTACCCAAAAAAATTTTTTTTTAAAGAAAATTTCCCGCTCAAACTTTGCCACGAAAACTATCTGTCTGCCAGCTTACTTCAACACTATTCACACAACCAAAAGTACACTACTCACCGTTTTGTTGCCCAAATTTCGCACACGACAGCTGAGATACGCTGACTTGCCCATGAGTGCGGTTACATTGCGTGGTGTCGAGGGATCAAAATATGGTTCCATCCACTTTGGATGCGTATAGGCGGCGGTGGGTGCATACGTTGTCGTCATATCATCCAGCGAATTATAACGTTCGTTGGGTCCTTTTGTACGCCGCCATTTGTCATATCTGTGAAAGAGTTCAAAAAAAGAGCCAAAAGTATGAGTATATGTGTACACTTAAGTATGCTGCTTATAGATACGAGATACATTTTTAATAGTAGTTCACTTTTTTGTGTCTGACTCTCTCTCTCGGTCTGTCTTTTGGTTTGTCTATCTGTGTTCAGCGGTCTGTGTAAAGTTAAACCAAATGTGTCTAAATGTAAAATACTACACGAAATTTAGATTTGTACCCTACACGGTCGAAAAAAAATTTGAATAACTCAGTTTTTATACGCTTTTGCTAAAGCTTAAACCATTTTTAAAGCGCATAAAATAAACATTGCAGCCGATTCGTATGCTTTTTGTCCCTTCGGATTTTTTCAGTAAAAATTCGCACCACTTGGTTTCAATTCGTTTCGCTTTTTGGTCTGTTTTGTTTGTCACTTTACAATCTAAACACAAAGACACACAAAAAAAAAAACCATTTTGAAAAGCAAAACTTTCATTTAAATTCATCAACGTATGCGACTGCTGCGCTTTTCGTCGACTTTTCCTTTTTTTTTTTTCTGGAATGATGTTGGTTGCATACTTATCTGTGCATTCGTCCTGCTGTGTGCTTTTGTAGAGTGTTAAAAAAAAAAAAAAAAAAATTATGGTCCTACTTGCATGCATCACACATCAGCAATTTTGTGTTAAACTCTCAACTCACACTTCAATTTTTTTTTCTATTTTACTTCTTTTTGTCCTTTTGCGGTTCTAAGCATTTTTATGGTTACACCTGTCCTGTTTTTATTTCTTTTACACCTTTTCATTCACTGGTTTTATGCATTTCGAATTACTATTTCGAGAATTCAGTAAAAAAAAATTTTTCAATTCTAGTTCACATACAAAAAACATTGTGGTTTCAAAATTCAACTTCAAGCTGAAAGAAAAAAATAAAATTAAACCACAAACCGCAGGCATACCTTGTAAGCCTTCGAAAAATCTAAAATATTAAGTTGAGAAATATTTTCAATGATGCACAGTGTTTAGATTTTATGTGACATTTTATTAAAACTTGTGTTAGAACAATAAACCAAAAAAAAAAAAAATAGATATATAAAAAGAGCGCAGCACTCAACTACGAAGTACTTTACAGCTGGAAGAAACGTCGAAATTTTTATATAGACACATAGTGTCTATATACCCTTGATCAGCAGGACGAGTCGATTTGATCTAGCCATATCCGTCTGTCTGTCTGTCCGTCTGTCTGTCTTTATGCGTTTCATTCGCTTAGGTTTAAAGATATTTACCTGAAACTTGAAACTTAAACTATTCTCAGTCCTAATCAGTTCAAGTGATAAAATCAAAGTGCCACGCCCATTTAATAGTGCCACGCCATTAATAGATTGAAAAATAGATTGTGTTTATGAATGTATTCAATCTAGATTGGGTAGAAAACATCTTATGTCATCCACTATAGAAACCAAAGTACCACGCCCATTTATAACGGGTGATTTTTTAAGAGCTTGAGAACTTTTTAAAAAAAAATACGCATAAAATTTGCAAAATCTCATCGGTTCTTTATTTGAAACGTTAGATTGGTCCATGACATTTACTTTTTTGAAGATAATTTCATTTAAATGTTGACCGCGGCTGCGTCTTAGGTGGTCCATTCGGAAAGTCCAATTTTTGGGCAACTTTTTCGAGCATTTCGGCCGGAATAGCCCGAATTTCTTCGGAAATGTTGTCTTCCAAAGCTGGAATAGTTGCTGGCTTATTTCTGTAGACTTAAGACTTGACGTAGCCCCACAAAAAAAATAGTCTAAAGGCGTCAAATCGCATGATCTTGGTGGCCAACTTACCGGTCCATTTCTTGAGATGAATTGTTCTCCGAAGTTTTTCCTCAAAATGGCCATAGAATCGCGAGCTGTGTGGCATGTAGCGCCATCTTGTTGAAACCACATGTCAACCAAGTTCAGTTCTTCCATTTTTGGCAACAAAAAGTTTGTTAGCATCGAACGATAGCGATCGCCATTCACCGTAACGTTGCGTCCAACAGCATCTTTGAAAAAATACGGTCCAATGATTCCACCAGCGTACA
The DNA here is from genome assembly GCA_018903435.1 of Leucophenga varia. NCBI lineage: Eukaryota > Metazoa > Arthropoda > Insecta > Diptera > Drosophilidae > Leucophenga > Leucophenga varia. The sequence continues at coordinate 228,441 of JAEIFJ010002355.1, read as the reverse complement.
AACCACACCAAACAGTGCATTTTTCGGGATGCATGGGCAGTTCTTGAACGGCTTCTGGTTGCTCTTCACTCCAAATGCGGCAATTTTGCTTATTTACGTAGCCATCCAACCAGAAATGAGCCTCATCGCTGAACAAAATTTGTCGATAAAAAAGCGGATTTTCACATTTCGAACCGAACACTGATTTTGGTAATAAAATTCAATGATTTGCAAGCGTTGCTCGTTAGTAAGTCTATTCATGATGAAATGTCAAAGTATACTGAGCATCTTTCTCTTTGACACCTTGTCTGAATCCCGCGTGATCTGTCAAATACTAATGCATGAAAATCCTAACCTCAAAAAAAATCACCCGTTAGATAGATAGATAGATAGATAGATAGATAGATAGATAGATAGATAGATAGATAGAAAGATAAAAAGGACCCATACGAATATTCCGCCCATTTTTTTTTAGTAATAACACAGCCCTGCAAATTTCAATTTTTCGGATGCGAATAAAATGGGACCTAGTGTTTTCGAAGGAAATTTTCGTGCTAAACACGAATCTGGGCTCAAAAATTTTCCATCACGTCAGGTTTTCGAGAAAAAAGGGGCCATTTTTAAAGAGTTGTACAGCAGAACCCTGACGTGCTACGATATCCGTTATTGTCTGTAATTGAAGGTTGAACTTTGCTCTTTGAAAATGAGCCCTATTCCAAACTATTCGCACGCACCCTTAGAGTAGGGCGTCAACTTATGTTAAAGGAGCCCAGATTCGAGTTCTCACGAAAATTCCATTCGGAAGCACTAGACCAGGATACGGCGGGCATTTGAGCTTCGGTTCCACCAAAGTCCTTAAAAGCGTTTACACATGGACTATTTATCTTTCTAGCCATAATAGATCTAGGCTTTTCAGGCTGTTGTTTTTTTTTTTTTTATTGCAGCGCAAACGAAATATGTTGGGGCTAACATAAAAACATACTTAAAAATGCCAGTTTCTTTTTTGATTGCAGCGTTCCCAAATTTTTTTTGGAGAATGCAGCAATTTTTTTTTTTTTTTTTTTATTGGTTTTTTTTGTATTTGATTTTTGTATTTGTTTTTGATTACAGCGAGTCCCATAAAATATTGGGGTTAGTATAATAAAAATATATAAAAAACTTAAACATTTTTGTATGAGAAAATTAGAAAATCGACTTCTTAAAAGAACTGAATGTATTGATTTAGTGGACTTTTAATTTACTTGTATTGTTGCCTTCCTAATGAAACCGGCTTGGGACTCAGCTCCATAGCGGACATAGAAACATTTTTTACTATTTTATATAAATAGATAAATCCTACCAGAATTTTATAAAAAATCGAACTCAATATTTGTCCACTGTGACTAAGCCGTTGCCAAGTAAAAATTCAGCACTTTAAGTTCAATAGAATTTTTGTGCGCATCTTTAAATAATTTTGTCGCTTCTAATTACAATGTTCTTAAAGCTCAGACATACATACAGACACAACACATACATAAAAGTAAACCTTCACATTAGTTAAAAATAGACAGAGGGGATGACAAGAAGAAAAAAAAAAAAAAGAGAGATATAGAAAGTAGAGAAACATACTTTGCAGCCAAAAGCTTAAGTCGTAGCAAATGTTTGCGGTTTAAAAAAAAGTCATACAAAAAAAAAAAATCTGCAAAGAGCAACGCCAAAGGAAATGTAGAAGTTGGCAGCGTAAGGTTTGTTCCCATATAAGTGGAATTGTGTCACTGCTTAAATCATACGCTACGAACACGAACACAGACAGACATTTACAGACATACCGACATAACAATAAAAGTGGTTGGCTTACTAAAACTCCAGCTGCTTTTACATTTGCACCTACACACACACACACACAAGCCTTTTATTATGCAAAATATTTGCACTCAAATCATATTTCAAGGATTAAAACTTGCATTCATTCGAAAACTGTTTTTACGCACACTGCACACAACGTCGTTCTGTGCGCTAACCCAATTGTACAAGCACACATTCACAAACACTCTATCTATCCCAATGCTGCCGCCCACAATCTAACTTCGGCTTCATTAAACAAAAGGTTACACTTGCTGAGCAAAAGAGTTGTAACAACGCTGCATGCACTATAGATTGAATATAAAAGCACACAGATATACACACACACACACATGCATACGATTTTAACACTCAAAGCATAGGCAATGCAAAAGACTCTAGAATGTTTGCTGTCGACAGTCATACACAAACACTCGTTTGTGTATGATTTGATCGCATTTCATGCATTTTCAAATGCAAAAGTTGAATTTCATAAATATTAAATTTGTTTTTAAGCTGAGAGTGTGGCATGAAAATAAATATAATTACATTTTTCTAAATTTTTAAATATCCAAAAAGCTTTAATACTCTTCACATATTTCATCACTGCAAAATATAATAAAAATTTATTATTTTTAAGGATATTTTTTTTTTTCGTGTGATTTGTAGCAAATGTTCGGTTTATTAAAAAGTTTACATGTAAAGAGTTTTCTTCTAAAAATTGCTTTAATAAATATTTTTTTAAGGTAATTTTGCCTTAAGTATTCTACTTTGTTGCATGTCAGTTGCCGTATTTATGTTTGTTCATTTATTTTTGTGTCTGCATGTCTGTTGCTGTACAGTAATCATTTAAATAAATAAAAGATGAATTTGAAATCCATATGCCACAAATCAAAAACTAAAATATTTATTTAAAATCAATGACACAAATAAATTTAATAGCAAATGTGTGTGTTTGTGTGTGTGTGACAAAAAAGCAATTTACTTTAATGATTTGATTGGTAATTTTTCGAATGTTTCAATTTGTAGTTTGTAAAGTGTACACTTAACATTTTTAACAATATTTATACATATAATTAAACAATTTATATTGTATTTTATTCAACTAAATTGTTTTTAGACAAGGAAAAACATTTAACTGCTGTCGAACCGAAGCTTAAATACGCTTCATAGGAAATTTTAAGCTCGTAAGTAGATAAAAAAATAATAAAATGGGTTAATTGTTCGAAACTGGACTCAATTTTGGATATGAAACCGAAGCTCAAATACTCGCCTTACTAATCATTAAATACTTTATTTATGTTCATGAGTGTCGTTGATTATATTCCACTAAGTGGTTGAGTAAGGTCCGAACCCAAAACAACCCACGGTATGGTATGATCCCCTTTTTGATCCTTAAATCTTGCAGGCATTGAATACACCAATTTTTTGCAATTCTAGGCGTTGTATTGGCCCATTCCTTTAATAATTCATATTTTAGCTAATCCTGGCTAGATATCATGGGTTTACAGATGGTAGTGTCTAGCAATGCATATAAATTTTGAATGATAACAACATCAGGTGATAGTACCGGAGGTTGCACTAGGTAGCGACCGTTCCAGACGTGCCAGGACATCGTAATCCCTGCCTTGCACTTGGGTTCAATATGTTGGTTGAATCAGAATTGGTCCGATATTCCAAGAGTATCTGAGTATCGGATAAAAATATTATGCATCAGAATATCAAAGTAATCCCTTCTATTTGTTGATTCTTCAACAAAATCAAGGCTTCCAACATCGTAGGGTGGGTTTTCAGGCCCTAGAATAATGTTAGTGTCACTGAGCTTAAATGCGACATGACAAACCTCACAAAGCATATATATTCTTGATCTGCATCAAAAGCTGAGTCAATCTAACTATGTCCGTCTGCCCATTTTTTCCTCTATCTCATTCTGGTCCCAGATACAAGAATTTCGATTTATATATTTTTAATTTAATACAATTTATATACATATACTAGCTGAACTACCCAGCCTAGCTCGGGTCATGTACATAAAGAAAATTCCATTAGTCTAGTTCAATTATATGCAAAAATATGACGATTTTTTAGTCCGTTTATATGGTGCTACGCCCAACGCCCATTTTTCTAATAGCTTTTACTTTTCTCGGTGTAGTAACATTGATATTCAAATTTCTTCTTGAACTAATTGCAAAAATAAGTTGCATTTTCTCTTTGAATGGTTTTTAAGTGGCCACGCGCACCTTTTAATTTTTTAACATTGTAGATCCCAGAAACACGTGTATCAAACTCTCTCAAATACTTGTCGATTCTATGGGGAACACGCCCACCGCCTATTTGTCTAAAAACTACATACATTCGATCTTGTAAAGAGAACCAAAAAATCCAATCTACAAAATATCACTGAAATTGGTTGAGTTGTTTCGGAAATATAAGATGAAACTGCGACTGATTATTAGGGGCCCAAGCTCACCACCCCACTTAGGGAAATGAAAAATAGTTGGTCTGAGAATAGGACTTAAAGTCGTTACGTGAAGTTATAAATAAAGAGAATTGTTAAATTTTCGCGACTGAAAGCATGTTTATTTTATCATTTATTGGCTTGATTCGAGTTCAACGCTTATTATACAGCCTCATTTTAGTAATTAGCTCCCATACAATCCTACCACAAATTTTTAAAATTTTATTTATAAAAATTTCTTTGGTATATTTTTATAATATTCTCAACAAAATATTTTACAAATTATAAAATTAAATTTTTATTTCGTTACGCATACCTATCTGATTAAATTAACTAACAAAAAAATCGATAAACCAAGTGATGCACCGCAAGATCTGATTAAAAATTTAATATAAATGTTGTCTTACATATTTTTTATCTGTTCAAGAATGTAAATAAATTTCAATGGAACCCTGCAGCTACTACTGCATACTTCAATGGTAGTCAAGGTGAATACATTTCCGAAGCTGCTTTTACTCAGTCTCTACTCGCTTAAAAGTCAAAGATTACAAACTATTTTCATTATAATCCAAATGGTTGAAGTCTGAAAATGTTCTGTTCACCTTAAGGCAGAAAATGTGCGCAAGTAAATAGTTTTGAAATTCATTAACGAATATTCTAGCCAAGTCAAGTTAAGCAATGAATTGTATTTTGTTATAGAACGAACGCTTGGAAAAGTAGCGGCAAGAATGACTTTGAACTTTTAATGCATAGATTAAGCTAAAATATTTTCATTTGGCTTTATTATGCGCAAAAAAATTAACATTCATTGTATTGTAGTGTATTGTAGATGAGCCACCATATGGCATAGTAACTAACTCAATCATTGACAGCTAACGGAGGAACCAATGACTTATAGAATACTTCATCATTACACTTCATTCTACACTAATTGCCAAAAGGCTATGGCAATGACTTTAGATATAGACTTGTGTGTATCTTCGGATACAGCAATTGCTTTCGCTTCTTTTCACTTTCATAAGAGTTTTTTTTGCACAATGACTTTGCATACTTAAGCGCAATTTTCGACAGAAATGAACAGCAGAACAATTAAGAAAACTTTCGTAATTTCCACTCATCTTCTTGCTGTATTAAAGCGTGCTGCTTTCATTTTCATATTTATTGTTTGTGGGCGTTTGGCATTGTCTGTGGGGCGTAGGCGTGGTAATCATCGCGTAGATGAATCGCACCGATACGCTTTAATGTGAAATGATGCGAAATATGCAACACTTTGAACTTGCACAGCAATGAATTTCGATTGGTTTATGTACGCATTTGGAAAGCGTTGAAATCATGTTAATTGAATGCGTTACGTATTTTTATTGGCTAAGCGCACAGTGTTGTGGGCCATAATAAGAAGTACACAAAAATATTACGTATACGCGTAGTTGAATTGCGCTTGACATTTTACTTGAAATAAAGCAATTATGTGTTTCAGCGGAAAGACTTGAATAAAATTTAAGCAATCAGATGCTGAGTTTTGTGTACAGGGTTTCACAATAGGGACGAGTGGATTTTTACTACTGATAGCGGCCACCTAGGATTTCAGAGATCTGAAATATGGTGAATGGCGAACGTTATCGAGCAATGGTGATTAGCTTTTTCTTTTCAAAAATGAATGAAATTGATGGTAATGATAATCTCCTTGAACAAGGTGATCAAGACGCCATAAAGCCAACGTTATGATGGATTTATTGCATGAGCAGTTCGGTGAGTCGATAATATTGCGCAATGGCCCTAACAATTGGTCACCATTGGACTCTTTTCCTTGGGGCAATGTTAAGTCTAAGCTTTATGCTTAAAAAATAGCAACAATTGAGCTAGTTTTGCTGTTATTCCAGCGGAAACGTTGCATCGAAAATTGGAAGAATCATATAAACCAGTGCAAGAAAAGTCGTGGTGGTCAGACTTGGCAAAAAGAGTGATTTTTGAGATGCAGTGTGATTATCGAATGCGGCTTGAAAATAGCAGTGATTGCAAACAGTGCTAAAATCACAGTTAACGAAAATACTATTAGCGATTACTGAACAGGTTTACTGTTCTCACACGAATTTGTACAGGTTCGGTGTTCAAGCATATATGAACGATTCGAGAAGAGTGATAAAATCACCAATCACTGATAAATAAAAATTTCACTGTTCGCGAAGAGCGAAACACAAAATCGCCGATTACTGTATATGTACACTGAGGAACAAAAAAATTACAAATCACGCGACATTGACTTTAAAATCACTGTGAAAAAATCACCGAAAGTGATATTTTTGCCAACACTAACCTGTGTTAACTTGAACGATATTTTGTTTAAATCTTAAATGACATAAAATTTTCCAACCAAATTCATGTGTTTATTTCAATTTCAAATCATATAGTTCTTATTGGGAAGCCCTTTACATTCTTGTAACACGCTGATTTTTAAATTAATAATCTTTTTAGTTGGAATTTTTATATTTCCACAATAATTATTTTAATTAATTTTGTTTGTTTCGAAAGAAATTGAGCATTTAAATTAGCAACATAAATGAATGTCAACATACGCCGTAAAATTAATTTCCGTAGAGAAGAAAGAAAAAATTATCGCATGACATATATATCAAAAGGAAAATACATATGCCAGTTACGTGATAAAATAAGTCTAGTAAAACTCAAATTAATGCAAAGTATCAATTTTTTTATTTTTCGATTTGAAAAGAAAAAAGATAATAATACACTGCGTATGCGGAATATCAAATGCTCATATTTTATATATTTTTTTTGTACGCTTGTAGTTGTTAATTAAAAAATCAACAACACACTTAATCCCAGAAAAACACACATATCAACAACAAAAACAAAAACAACAACAACATTATTATTAAGCTGTCTACTGAAATTGGTTTCATAACCAAAAGTCCTGCTGTATGCTGTATATAAAATCCTTCAACGCCTTTCAATCCTAATGTAACATGACGCGCGAGAAAATTTTTCCAAACATACGCTCAAGTGTCGAACTGACAGCAACAGCGGAAACCCTTATGGGGACCGAGAGAGAGAGAGATAAATGAGAGATGGGCATGAAATGTGGTACCCACTGGTATCAGCATGAATAATGATGCCGCTTGACATTGTCTAAGCGATTTTATGCGTGAAATCGTGAGTTGCTAAAATCAAATGAGTGACGCGAAAATAACACTTACAATAATATCGCAAGCAAGCAAGCAAGCATATGGTGAATGTATAGAAAGGAACGGAACGGAACGCTATTTAGAGTTCATTAATTTCTTTTTTTTTTCTATTTTTTTCTGTGCTTTCATATTTTGTTTTTTTTTTTACATTCGCTTGCCCTAAATCAGACAACTGCTAGAAATGCCACTTGAATATTCATGCGGCCTGCGTACGTACGACCTCGACTTGACTTGACTCAATTCAAATCGGTTTCAATTTGATGGCAGGCAACGCAGCAGTGGCACAGTATAGTCATTTATTCATTTATTTATTTATTTGCCCACAGTGCAGCATGTTTATGCCAAATTGTGTGTGTGTGCGTAGTCATTATAATATACACATACACATACAAACATACTATCCTAGCTGTTTCAATTGCATAAGTGACGTTTTGTATCTCTCTCTCTCTTCTCTCTCTCGCGCTGTTTGGTTGAATTGGGATCTTAATTAAGCTTAAATGATGTTGCAAAATTTATTTCATTTCGCACTCAAACAGCGAAAGACAGACGGACGGACAGACAGACAGACACATGCTTAAGTACTTACGTTGTGGCATACAAATTATGTATTTCTCACTTACACTCTCAAACAAATTTATGCACACACATAAAAGGCATATATTTATTAAAAAAATATATATTTATGTACATATCATATATAAGGTAAAATGGTATATAAAGTTTCTGCAAACGTTTGTAACAGGAAAAAATTGGGAACTGTGGAAGATAGTCATCATCATGAGCAATGGGTGCTGAGTCCAAATATACGAACCTTTTCGTGCGCCCATTCATCCTAGTGTCTTCGTCGTATAAAAACACCGATCTCTCAATCAGTAACTTTGAAAGAGAAAGCCAAAAACCTGGAGGTTAGCCGTTGAGAGATTTCTTATATCAAATTACTTTTCTTAACTCATTTTAAGTGGTAGAATCCATACTAACCAATTCCTTATTTAAGGGTTTTTACTTTGTTTGCACCTATGTATGATCTCAAAAAAATGTCCTAAGGATCGGAATGATATAGAATTGCTGCCACTTTAAAGGGAAATCCATTATACGTCATTCATACCATAGCAGCCTTCGCTCTTTTTGGTAAAACTGGGACAGTTGATTTTAGTTCTGGAATCAAAGTTGAAAGCTTATGAAACGACAAACCAAGCACCCGAAGCTTCTGGCAAGTCCCTTTCTAAGTGTGTGCCCTGGCATTGCGCTAATAGAACTGAAATCCTCAACTATTGGCCAAAGTACGTTGATTCAGAACGATTATTCCCTTCAACTCAGAGTTAAAATAAAGGGAGAAACTCTTATTAGTTGATTTCCTGCCAATCCTTATGTTTTCCTGTAACGACTACGATCGTTTTGGTTGCCTTTGCTGAAAAAAAACTCGCTCAAGATTTGTCGAATTTCCCTTCTATTGCTGAGTTACCAAAACTGTTTGCAAAGGTTTTTAGTACGATATCAGATTACTAAAGTCATCTACAAGAATGTATATATACCGCCTCTTCTCATTACTGAATCTGTTGCTTTTTAAATTTTCCGTTTTTAAGGCATTACAGCTTCGGTACTACTGATATTAACCATTTTTTTTTCTTTGCCAGCTCGTTTTTAGTCATAATTATATTTAATGCTTTTCATTAATAAGCCTCAGCAGCGACGACAACGACAACGTCGACGACTGCGACAACAACGGTAAGAAGGATAATACAGCAAGGACAACGCCAGTGGCTGTTACAGCAACAACAACAACAACAACAACAACACAATTATATATTATTATTTAAGCCAAGCTCATTCATTTACTCACTCAGCCATTTGCTGATTTGTAAAAGCTCACGCTCGGGTTTTATAAAAAGAAAGACGCAACATGAAAAAAGGATAAAATGAGAGTAGCAACAAAAAACATCAAGATTAAAAAAAAAAAAAACAACAAGTAAAGCCATGTTGTTGCTTTGCTGCTTGTTGGCCATTTGCGCTCATTTAACTTTTAATTGTTTTGCCATGATTATTGAAATTGTGCTTTATGCCATTATTTAACGCTTAATTGCACGCAAAAGTCGCTGATTGAGTTAAAACTACAACAACAAAAAACAACAACAACAATATACAAATTTTAAAGAAAAAGTAAAATTCGTTCAATATTATTCCTCATTTTTAGTTCATTGTAAATGTTTCCATGGAGCTAAGCTTTTTATTTTAATTGCAATAAACTGTGCCACTTAATCCAGAACGGTACAATATGCTGCAAGGAAATGAAGCCATTTTCCTTAAACTTTTAAAACAAAACAACAACAACAAAAAAAAAAGCTATAATAAAAGTAAGAGTTAAATTTATAAAGTTAATAAGCGTCCCTTTTAAGTACTTTAAGCAGTGATTATTCCATTGAAGTGTTTAGAATTAGCACATTTTTACAAAATTGTTGAATTTGTTAAAACACTTTGGAATTATACGACATTTTAAAATTTATGCGAAAATAAAGGATAATAATTTGTCAGGTGACACTAAAAGGCCGTGAAAATTTTTAATATGAATATAACTAAAGGCTAAAATGTTATTATTTTTAAGGTACATACTCGTTAGCAATATAACGTAGCGTAATGTTTCATTTAATATTGTATTTATCCTAGAAGATGCATTCATACATGTATAAGTTAAAAGTTAATAATGGTGTTGAAGAGTTTGTGTTTTAGTACCATACTATTCGTTTTTAACAAATTAAAAAAGACAAGGTTGATCATATAAAGTAGATACATAATTGATAAGCACGATAAGAGGATTAAATCAAGTCCGTCTGTCTGTCTGCCATGTGTTAATTTTTAAAGTTATTGTCCTGAAATTGTAAACTTAATGTTTTTTTCAGCACTAGAAAGTTTAGATGTTGAAATCAAAGTAAAACGTCCAATTATTTAAGCAAGGCTTCCAGACAAATTAGACGTCTATTTAAGAGGTTTTTATTTGGTAATGTATTTACTGTAAGTTATTTTGTTTGATGTCCAAAGTAGTCGTTGCTGAGAAGAGCCTAAGTTTTGAATTTCAGATTAATATCTTTGAAACAGAGCGAATGACAGAACAGACTGACTGACAAAAAACGGACATCGTCAGGCTAATCAAGAATATACTTATACGAGGTGTGTTTAAAAAGTATCGCATATTTTGTGTTTTTTTTAAATTATTTATTTACTCATGAATATCTATTTTGTCCCCTTTATAGTAGACCCCTCCCGATAAAATACACCTATGCCAACGTTTTTTCCAATCCTTGAAACATGCCAAATAGTCCCATTCCGGTATAGCCATCAGCGCCTTCTTCGATTTAGCTATTATCTCCTCAATCGACTCGAAACACGTTCCCCGGAGTGGTCTCTTGAGTTTTGGGAATAGCCATAAGTCACACGGAGCCAAATCAAGCGAATACGGTGGTTGCGGAACGATATTGGTTGGATTTTTGGCAAAAAAGTCACGAAAAATCAGTACAGTTTTAAAAAAATCATCATTTTTGGTACCAACCGAGACTTGACACGTTTGAGGCCCAAAACATTCTTCAAAATTGTATTAATTGATCCTTTCGATACGCCAATTTCATCAGCAATGTCTCTCATAGTTAATCGACGGTGTGCAAGCACTAATTCTTTTACTTTTTGGATGTGAGCATCGTCCGTTGAGGTCGATGGTCGACCAGGGCGCTCTTCGTCGTACACATCTTCTCGGCCTTCTGAGAACATTTTGTACCACCGATAGACGTTGCTTCGGTCCAAAGTAGCTTCTCCGTATGCCACAGTCAACATTCGGAATGCATCCGCGCACTTAATTTCGTTTTTCACATAAAAATTTGATACAGGTTCTTTGATCCATTTTTTTGAATAGGTAAAAATCGAAGACGATCCAAAACACGTGCAAGCAAAGCAGCTGTTAACAATTATGTTAAGTGAACATTCAAAATGGCCGAGCTTGTCGGCATAAGTGAGAGACATGAGTACCAACATAACGCCACAAAAAATCGAATATACGTAACCCGCGAAAATTCAAAATTCGCGATAATGTTTGAACACACCTCGTATATTCTTTATAGAGTCTCTGATTCCTCCTTCAAGGCGTAGGATGATATTAGATATGTTTTTACCCAAAATTAAGTAAATAATAACTATTTTCAATAAAAAAATCGAAAATGGAAAATTTGTATGGGGGCTATTCCTAAAAAGGATCGTGGCTCATTGGTTTTTACATAGGATAACACTAGAGTTCCCACCTTTTTCATACAAATATTTGAAAGGACGGTAGGTTTGTATGCAACCCTAAAATCGTCTTTTCATTTTAACGTAAATCATTTATTGCCGGGAAAAGCTTAAATTTCATATTTTAATTAAATATCTCTAGTATAAATCGCTTTGAAATAACTAGACTGACTCTTCGCATCGAGCTGATTAAGAATATATATGTATTCTATGGAGTCTACGACGTCTCCTTTAGTGCGTTACAAACTTTCCTACAAACTAAATACACCCTTTTTACATTAATTGTATCGGGCATAAAAAAAAGCTTGTTGTTGACAAAAGAACCCCTTTATTTTGATAAACAAGAGAGAACGGCGAAGTCGAGTAAGCTCGACTGCAAGATACCCTGGATCCAACCGTTATGTACCTTAAGTTAAGTCCTATCGTACTACCATACCTCTTTGCAGATTTTCATACAAAATCTCAAAATATGAGGTTAACTTGTATGGGAGCTATACTCCTTAAAATTTTGTTTAGACCGTTTACAATATTGGGATATTTCATTGGGACCATCATAGACGTAACCAATACTAAATTAACTTCCAAATTTAGGGGAAACTTAAAATAGATTAGAAGCGTGTAAGTTTCAAATACTCTTAGACTCTCTATCTCTATAGTCTCCGAGACATCCGTTTTCATACGGCAGACAGCATGACAGACAGACGGACGGACAGACGGACATACGAACATAGCTAGTTCGACTCCCCTTCCAATGCTGATCAAGAATATATATACTTTATAGGGCCTATCTAGCCTAATTCTAACTGTTATATACATTCGCACAAACTTAATATGTATACCCTTTTACTCTTTGGTTACAGGGTATAAAAATATTTCAAAAGAATACAGAGGCAAATGATTTCATATGTTTAATTAAAAATTTTTAATTTGATATGTTTCTGTCTTAATTAAAAACTCATTCATACTCTCGACTTCTTGTTAAATGTAAAAATCGTATAAATTTCAAGTATATTTTCAAAATCAAGACAAGTTTTCAGACAAATCAACAACAACTATTACGAACGATTGTTCACAATCCTTTTTGTGCTAACGAAAACTACTACATACGCTGACAACAACAATGACAACAATGCAACAAATACATATGTACATACGCTTAATCAGTTTCCAGTATACCACTTTACTCCTTGTTCATAGAAGAGAAGAGAGAGAGAGGAAGCATACCGCAGAAACTCAAAACCTTTAGCATAGCATTACATATTAGCACACACAAAAAGTTTGCAATGCTGGATTATGTCACATTTTGCGAATGTTGAAATCCAATCAGCTTACAAGCAACCAATTCAACTGCCAAACTCTTGACTCTTGCTCAAGTTGAAAAATTCATAGAAGAGGAAGGGGAAGGGGAGCAGAAGAAAAGTTACGCTAAACTCAATAAAAATAAATTTGCCGACATTAAATCGCTTCAACTTAAATTTACGAGCACGTGCGCACTTCAAACTGCGTCAAGTAGCAGCGCAATCGGTATGCGTCTAGCGACTAGGAGCAGCACCACGCCCACATTTGTTGTCAACGCCCTTTCTTTATTATTGTCGATATTTTAAAACTATAAATTTAAATGTACGACGACTTTGAACCACCACACTACACCATCAAAAGCAACAACAACGACGACGACGACCCAAAAAATTAACACACACACAATTAAAATTTAAAAACATTTTCATTCGTTCTATGTGTGTGTGTGTGTGTGAGTGTGCATGTGTTCTGTGTTTTTCAGTTTTTCTTATCGGATAAAATGGCAAAGTAACATTTATTGGCTTTAAAAGCAGCAACTATGGGGCGACCCTTTTCCGAGTCATTGAATTGATTTCCTTTTTTTTTCGCTTAGAAAACAAAGAAAACAAATTTATAAAAAATGAAAAAAAAAAAAAAAAAATTCGCTCCCTAAGGTCGCTTTTAAAGAAAAAATAGTATTCGAACAATAAAAACGGAAATAAGTGATTTGGGTGATTCAATTTTTTTTGTACAATATTTTGGTTGTTCTTTTATTTTTGGCAAATTTTGTTGTTGTTGTTTTTGCTGTTATTGGTGAGGTAAACCATTAAACCTAAAAAGCATTTTAAATGCTGATTTTAAAATATATTTAGTTTTGAATATATACGCATTCTTAATATTTGAAATCATAGTCGAACATTTATAAAATCACAGTCAAACAATAATGGTACACGACAACAATGAATATTCTACAACAATGTGTGCAGTCAGTCAGCCAGTCCGTCAGTCAGGTAAGCAGCTGAAAAGGATTTTAGCATAATAGAACCATTCAAGTTGGTTATAGCCTATTTGCATGGAGAATATTTTGCCCAATCGAGGCCCATTTAATTGTAGATTAAATTAAGATTCCAATAAGCGCTAGCATCGACCTAATTAAGCAATATGTTACCTAAGTAGGCATTAGATACATACATATGTCGGATTATGTACACTGTTTGCCTGATTATAATCTGCCTTAAAAGTATCTGAACGAGAAAGACGTAGACTATACGATCACAAACACAGACAAACACATTATCTTGAGTCATCGTAGTCTTGCAGTTTCTCTCTCTTATTCTCTCTCTCATTACTCTCTCTCATTCTCTCTCTTTTACTATCTCTTTCTAGACAACAAGCAATGGGGTTCCCTCACATAGATCTATAACTTTTTTTTTCAGAATATTGTTAAAAGAGAAATAAAGACGTTTACTGAAAATTGGTCAAGTCGTCAGTCCTGAGGGTTACCTCTCATAGACCCATATCCATTTATTTCAAAATTTTGTAATGAAGACACTTACAAATAGTTGCTTATCTTATCGAAACTCATTCAGAATTGTGTTAAAAGAGAATTAAAGATGTTTGCTGAAAATGGGCCAAAATTTTTTAAACCCTTTTAATACCTCTTATATACCTTTATTCATTTTTTACAAAATTTTGTATGGGAGATACATGCAAATGGTTGTCTATCTTACCGAAACTCAGTTAGAATACTGGTAAAAGATAGTTATAGTCGGGTGCTGAAAATGGGTCAAATCGGTGGGCGCCATAGTGAAGGACCCATTTTTTAATATTTATTTAATTTCGTTATCTACATTATATAATTCGAACAATTGTTCAAGAGGTTAAAGGCATACACATATGCTTCAGACTGGCAGATTACGCTTCCCTTTTTTCTTTAGAAAATTGCAAACTTGGTAGTTTATTGAGCCATTTTCATTCCCAAATATCTTTTGAACCACTTAAGTTACCCGTCTGCAGTAAAATTCTCAATGCGACTGGAACTTTAGGAATTTGAATCGTTAGAGGACTTATCACCGCTATGACCCTTCAAACAACGTTTCTTTCTTAACTGTATAGATTTCCATTGATCTATTCCTTATATTTTTTATAGAATATTTTACTATATTGGTACTTCGTAAATAAAATAATACATTTAATACACTACAACTGGGCCTCATTTGGTTATATAGCTGCACTTTGTTTAGTGTGACTAGCATTTATAGGTGCATTTGTGTACTAAGTTTTGCTTATTATAAAAGTTATCTAACAATAAGAGCCAACATGTGTGAGCATGAATAGAAGAAATGTAGTATAGTAAAAGTATTACGCAAGTACGCATGGAAAATCTAGCAATAATCAATTTGTTCGTTCGATTATTGTGAGTTTATGCAAGTGTGTGAGTGTGCAAATAGCATGAATTCATTTTAAATTAAAGTCTACAAAAGAAAAAAATGAGAGTGTCAAGTATCTATGAAATGTTTTGTGCAGTTTTTGATTTTGCTGCATAATAACTTCATAGTAATGTGCATATTATAGAGAATTCAACAAATTTAGTAGCCACATATTGATACTTAATATACAGGGTGCAACGTTTTGTGATCGCCTATGTTTTTAGTGAATGACATGAGTAAAAACATGAAAATTTAAACGGCAACTTTATTTGGACCTATACAATTTGTTTGGCCATTTGGTCACTTTTTTTGTAGCATATCTCTAGGAGTAATGGCAATTTTTCGGCATATGTTGGCTTAGAGCTGATCCAGGAAAACGCATACTCACATACTTTTTGATCAATCTGAAAGCAAATGTCAATTTTAAATTGATGCAACACCAAATGGAGCACCCAGTAAAATGCGGTATGCTGAGTTATTTTTCGAGTATCTACTCTCTAACATTTGCTTTCGTAAACTAGAATATAAAACAACAACAAATAGGGTTATACCGTTATGTACATATGTAAAATCTATATTTTGTACTTGCGAGGTGTGTTCAAGAAATCAAGCCAATTATAAAATAGTACTACAACATTTTTGTCGTTTCCCTAGCTTAATAATAAAAATACCAAAGGCGTCTTACGTAGGAAAACCAAACCGTTTGTGTAGAAGTGTTGCCAATTTATATAATATATACAATATATAGACTTGGTATTTCACTTTAAAAAATTAGTAATCAACGTAATATTATTTATTGAACACACCTCGTACATATGTACATATAGTTAAACATGCACTGACAGCTTCATTAGAGCCTAACTATGAATGCATTCAAGTTTAGATGAGGTCAACTTGTATCTCACTTCCGGTTTAACGCTTACTACACTATGCACATGTACGAGTATATACAAAGCTAGTATCTTTTCATCTCTTACCCTTTTCTTTTAGTTGTTATCTTGTCGACTTGTCTACTACATCGTCTTCCATTTGCTTTTAGTATATAAAGTGTCTTTTGGCAAAAACGAACGAGTGTCATGCATAGATAACTCCTCAACTCGACTTAATACCAATGAATTTTTTTTTTATATTTTGTTGCTTTGAATATCTCTCTTTCTCAATCTCTCTCTCTCTCTCTACTAATGCTGTCTTTGTCTCGTTATACATATCGCAAAATCTTCTTGTCGTTTGCTTTTATTTGTTTTTGTTTTGTTTGTATTGTAGAAAAAGCAAACTTGTACATGCAAAATTTTGCGAATATTTCATAACAAGTCATCAGATATTTCATGTTTTTGCATACATAAAAGCATGTTTCATACGCACAAAACAACAACAACAAAAACGAAAACAAGGATGTAGGATGTAGGATGTTTTTGTTTGGCATATGTGTAGGCAGCAGACTAAACTTTATATTATTTTAAAGAATTTCCTAAGAAGCTGAAGCAACTCAAGATATTGGAGTCGTTGTCTTTTGGAGTTGTGTGTGTGTATAAGTTAAGCCTGCACAAGAGCATTGAAAATCAATGCATTCTAAATAACAACCAAAAACATATACAAAAGCAAACAAACACAAAACATTATAAAGTATAAAGATAAATATATATTTAAGATAATAGAAGTTGGAAGCTGTTGTTGTCGTCAGTGTTTGTAAGCTAGTTGACAGCAATCTTTTCTACATTTTGACTTAGTTGTATTTTCAGGATATTATACTGGAAATTGCTAATCATAATATGCTATAAGTTTGCTAATATTCGTTGAGCTTAATTTATTTTCTTTGTTAGTTGCAATTTTTTTTGCTATGTTTTTATAAAGTTTAGATAGTTTTTATAATATACAATAGAAAACTATGAAAGTGTTTCAGCACTCTTTTAATTGTTTTACAAAAATATTTAAATCTTTGATTTATGAGTATGTAAATTATATGTTATATACAATAAGTATTCGAAGGGTATATTAAGTTAGGGCAAATATATTTGAGAGGCAGCAGAACTCCAAAAAGCATACACTTACATACATACATATATATTGCTGATCAGCATCAAACGTAATAATCCATTAAAGTAATTTTATTTTATTTTTTTGTTTGATTTTTTTTTTTTTTTATACCCGCAACACATAGTGTCGTTCTAGCTATGTCCGTCTGTCTGTCTGTCTGTCTGTAAAATATTCTGACTGTAAAGTTTATTTGTTCATCTGTTCAGAAGAAAACAACCAAAAAATTAAAAAAAAGTTTAAAAAAAATTTTATTTTAAACATTAAAAAATTCAAATTGTTGAAAAAGTTCCCTCGATGCAGGTTGTTTTTCTTAAATATAAACTTGTGTAAATTTTGTATAAAAAAAGAAAACAAATTTTCACTCTTTCATTTACTGCCGACAACCAATTCGAGTGTTTCACATTTTAATCTATTTTATTTACCGACAATTTGTACACTGTCTTCCTATAGGGACGATAATATTCTGATAGCTGAAAGCGGGCATCTTGGATTTCAGATATCTAAAATCTGTTGTTTTTTGTATTTAGTAAATTTTTGTATTTAATCATAAACGTTTACGTCTTACAACGTTCTGAAATTCTCCAAACTTTGTACGAAAAATGGAGAAGTTTTTCATGAAAAATACGATCATCATTTAGTTCTTCCAAGCTATTCGCCATATAATTTAAAAGTTTAAAAGCGAATAAACTCTACACGATAGTAAGCCACCAGTACGACTTTGTAGTGCCTGACGAAAATCAAACAAGTGTTGAAGACAATGATAATGTGTCCTTTTCACGCAGTTCACCAGAATTGTGCTTGTCATGAATGACTACCTGGCGTATTTTGCGCTTGAACCTCGGTCTGCATGCGTATAAGATGGTATTGGCATAAGATCTCAAGCCATCAGACAATAGATTGCATCGAGAATTCGCAGATTGGGTTCTGGAAGAGATGGACGGCGACTTCGGTTTTTAACAACAAAACAATATTCTCGTTATTGGTGTGAGTCAAACACACAAGTCGTTCATGAAGCATCATAACACCCTCAGAAACTTACAGTTTTTTGTGCCTTTTGGTATGGTGGCATCATCGGGCTTTACCTTTTGAAAAATGATGAGGGGCGTACAGTTAGCGTGAATGGGAAACGTTAATGTGCAATATTGACTGACTTTTTCTTGCCTAAAATATCTGAAAATGCTGTTGATGACATTCTCCTTTGAGAATATAACGATGGCATTATTGCGTGACTAGTTCGGTGAATTAATAATATTGCGAAATGGACCTAACAATTGGTCACCAAGGTCGTGTGACACCATTGGACCATTTTCTTTGGGGCTATGTTAACTCTAAGGTTTAAGCCTACAAACCAGTAAGAAAAGTCGTGGTGGTCTCCTAATTCTGTTTAAATCATAAATGACCTAAAATTTCCCATCAAATAAAACTATTACGCACTAATTTTGGCCAAAATACTAGTGTTTTTCTATTCATGTTCAAATCTTATCATTCTTATTGGGAAATCCTTATGTTCGTCTTAACTATAAAAAATGTATTCAAGTACATTTTGAGGAATGCTTCTAATTTGTCTAAGTTTATATATTACAGAAATCAGTAAAGTAATCAATACTAAACTCATCGAGTTATAATTGCAAAATCTGTAGTACTTATTAGGCCATCTCACTTAGATTAATCATTCAAACCAGACAGTTGCAATTCAAATAAATTTATGTCACGTTTACGACTTAATAGAGTTCATTTAGTAAAACGAAGTCTCATAATATTATCTGTATTTGATTGGTTTCATGAAATATGACATCTATTTTAATTAAGTATCTATGACTGTAGTACTGCATTTTACGCATCAGTTAAATGCCTGCAACCCAAGCCAAGTTTGTATAGTTTTTATTTTGTATTTCTTTTTTCATATTGCAAAATTTTAAAATTTATCAAAAGCTTAAATCGTAACAAAAACAACCACGGCTGCTGCACACAGTCCGTCTGTCTGTCTGTCCCTTTTGAATTTTGCTGTATTGACTTTTCATAAAATCAATCAATTTGCATTTACGCCATTCCTGCTTAATACGTCGCTGTAAGAACTCAAACCAAACATTTCAAAAGAATTCATAAATGTGAAATCAATTTTTGTCGCTATCTCTCGCGTGAACTCGTTTTTCGCATAATTTAACAAATGTCTCTGTATACCTCACTACTATTACCACTACTACTACTACTGCAGCTGCTGAGCACTCAGAATAGTGACAAGATAGGTTGAAGGCATAAAGATGGCTCACAGTCAAATAACTCATACGCACTGTGAATGCACAGAAAACTTAAACAGCTAAAAAAAAAGCGAGCGAAAGACGATAATGATGAGAATAAAGCTTAGAACGTTGGCAAGGATAAGGACATCATACATACCCATATGTATGTATATGTGAACTACATTTTTTTCGCTTTCCATTTTTTTTTTGTTGCACACTTTTACGCCATTTTTTGCACTTTGAGGTATTTATTTCGATTTTCCTTCTATTTTCCTTTTTTTTTTTTTTTTTTTTGGTAGGTTGCACGTCAAAGTCATAAAGCTAAAATTGACAAAAAATGAAGCAGCAGCAGCGCTGCTACTGTGCTGTAATCTACTAGACGAATATTTACAACTGTTGAACTTACTACTTCTTGTTTACACCAAAAATTTTATACGCTACACAAAAAAGTTTGAATCAAATGAAATGCAGCTTACAAATTAATGTTCGTCTGTTCTTTGCATTATGGTCTAGAATAGCAAAAGATACTTAGCTGCAACTCTCTTAGATACATTTTACTTTAGGACAACATTTTAAATTTCGTCTTAGTCTAACTCAAAATTTGTTTTTTGTCTCGATTTTCAATGGCTTTCGATTTGCGTTGATTTTCCGTGTGTTTTTTACCAATTTTGTATGTGTTTTTTTATTCGTTTATTCGCTTTAGTTTTACTTTGCCTTGTTGCAATGTTGAACGTTTCAATATGCGATGAGGATGTCAACGATGTCGTCGTCGACGTCAACATCAGTGGCAAAGGCAAAAAGAAGACACTGTCAACATCGTCGTCGTTGTGCTCGTTGAAAAAAGGCTTAGCTGCAGCTTCGCTTTTGCTGTCACGATTTTTTATGGCAGATCCTTGAAACGTGCAGCATAGTAGAAGGACAAAGACAGGCAGCAACAGGACGTGCAGCAGTTGGTTTTGAGTGCTCAATGCGCGTTGCTTCAATCTTATTTTCTACTTCTTCTTCTCAACCCGGCTAACACTCTTTCGCTTTGTCTACTTTGTATAAGCTTGGGCTTTCGCGATCTCTATGCATACAAAATGAATTGACTCGCTTTCCGAACACATTCGTTTAAAAACAGGCAACGTTTACTCTGCTTGTTCTTAGTAATAAAAAAAAACCTATTCTTAAACTCACTCACAATCTATGTAGTTGTAGAGTATATTGATTTTGTTGCAGTTTTTGCACGAATAGAAAATATAGAAGCTGTCAGTTGCTTAGTTTTTAATAAATAAAATTTCAAGTTTAGCTGCGCCTAAAAGTCGGCACTAATTTAGCAGTCACATTTTTAAAAAGTATTCAAACTTTGCTTCTATTAAAACTACAATTTTCTCATACTTTGTTTCCATTGCTTGAAGTTTGATTGAGTGTCTTCGTTGTGTGTGCATTCAAACTGAGTTAGAACATAGCAAACGATTTAAAAGTGCCAACTATGTGCTTAGGCCGTTTACAACTACTCAAACAGATACAAAAAAAGAATGTATCTGCAAGTGTTTTGAATGCATGTAATAGTGTGTGTATAAGTCATTGAGACAATCACGTTTTGAATTGCAGAAATTCATCAGAAAATTTTTACATGTTCGGACTGCCTCAATGTATATTTGAATGGTTGACAGACTGAATGAATGATTCAATACTTTACACACACACAGCACAGCACAGATTCAGTTATATTTAGATACAAATTCATTGCATTGCATTTTGAGATACAATACGTAACGCTATGCATTTCGCATATGGAGCATTATTTAAGGTTAACGACAAGCAGGCTGGCAGCCAAGGACTTGAATTGATTGAATTAAATTGAGTTTTTTTTTTTTTTTTTTTTTTTCATTTTTGTTTTTTGTATGTTTTGCTGTCTGAGTTGTCTAATGCAGCATGTATCTGTGTGTATCTATGTGCATATGCATCCAGATTCAACCTTCAACACGCCAACAACTAAATGCGCGTTTCAAGGCAACCATTTTGTTCTTTTATTTTTATTGTCATCACTTTGCAAAGTCAATTTTAATATAAATTTTATTTGTTTGTAGCTAAAATATAAATTTTTTTTTTAATAAAAAATTTTTTTTTTTTTTATACAGGTAAATAAATACGCCGTTTATATATAACAATAGTTTTTTTTTCCAATATTATTTTAAGCGCATTGCAGTTTTTTTTTTTGCAGTTTTCACAGTCGCCATTGTTTGTCAATTTTTTTTTTTTTTAAGCGTAAATGTACGCTTTCTGCTTTTGTTTGTTTATATTTTCAATTGTTTGTCGCTTCATATTTTTTTACACATCTATTTATTTAGTTATATTTATTTAGCACTTAAAAAAATGATACTATATAAGTTTTTATTAAAATTTTCATAAAAAAAAACAAATTAAATGAAGCATTTGGAGATAACGCAGCATTTAACGTTTTTTTTTGTAAAAAAAAGAAAAATTTTAAAAAATAATTCAGCGAAATACAAAACCTATCCTAAGCATTTATACTTGTATCCGGAAAAATTGACATTACTATCGATAACTCGATTTATTTTATCGGTTCGATATTTTGAGCAATCGAAAATTGGTAGTTTAATGCCCCGTTTCCACTGAGCCGCGTTTTGTTATCGCGTTAACAATTTATCGAAAAACGCGGAACAGTGTTTCCATTGCGTTTTAGCGTTAGCGTTCGAGTTCAAACAGCTGATTTTGTTCGTTACGTAGTAAACAAATTGTACAGCGCTAAAAAAAAAATGTTTTTTTGAAATATAGTTTTTTTAATCAAATGAATGGATGTTTGTGTTATTGCCTTAGTAACTGCTGTCCAATACGAGCATGAAAAGGTAAGCCGTCTTTTGGATATATGCAGCTGAAGCGTCTGGGTAAATGTATAATTTTTGCGGTTACTTTGTCAGCTGTTTTCATAAATATAAACAATTTACGATTATTAAATTATTCAAACCGATAAGAGAAATCGGTTTGAAATTGGTGTGAAATCGGTTTGAACGCGTGTTATCGAAAGTCGCGTTCAAATTGAACGCGTCTTTTTTCTATACCTAACTGCCTATCTTTTTTGTATACGATTTAACGCGAGTTTGTCGAGTTTTTAACGCTAACGCGGAACGCGGCCTAATGGAAACGGGGCATAATAGTTCATTTTCACTGGCTTTTGCGTTAGCGTTGACCTGTTGCTATCGAAAGCAATGCCCACTTGGTTTGGTTAGGTACTCTAGGATAAAAAGACGACGCGCGTCTTCGCGACGTCACCTAGGCCAGATGGCAATGTGATACCATATGATCCCTTATTTATTCTCCCTACTCGAACCAGCTCGATTTCCTCATAAAGGCGACTACTGCACTAATCTTGATTGATGCAATTTCCACCAGACTATCGAGAAACGGCCCACCAAGTGCGGTAAACCATATTCTCTCAAAGGGCTGGGCAGTGACAGAGAAAGTGGTCTACTATCTTCTCCTTTTCATCGTTTCTACAGCTCCTACAAAAGTCATTTGATTCTACCCCTAGTCGGATGGCATGTCTGCCAATCAGGTAGTGTCCCGTGAGAGCTCCAACTATCATGGATAGAATCTGTCTATTGTGGCGCGTTACATTTGGGATTTGTAGCACACCCAATCTCTGCCAGTCTGATTATTTCCTCTTTCACTCACAGCTTCAAAGAGGCCATGGGAATTAATGTCGAACTCCTTCCTGGAGGAATAAAGGAATTTGTACTTTCTCTGGCCAATCTATCTGCTTGGCAATTACCTAGAATATCTTGGTGACCCGGAACCCTATGTGAGGCAAATATCACATTGCTCAGCCATCTCTTTGAGAGATGTGCCGCATTGGAGCCTACTATAGACGCAAACTTTTTATACAGAAACTCTTTGGATTTAATAAATAAAAGTAATATTGTATACGATGGTTGTGATCCTTGCAGCTCGTCTCGTCGAGCTGATCAAGAATATATAAACTTTATACGATCTTAACGAAGCATTTTAGATAAAGGTTTATATATTCTTGATCAGCTCGACGTCCGTCTGTCTGCCTAACTGTCAATTGCGAGGTGTTTCATTCATGCCTTACGAAATTGCCGACAAACTTTCAATATTTCTTCCAGTCCTAACCAAGCATATTTGACAAGTTGAGTCGATCTAGCTATGTCCGCCTGTCTGTCTGTCCGTCTTTTTTGTTTAAATTTAATACATCAAATCATGTTTAATAAATGTACAAGCTACATTCTCAACGAAGTTAACATTTTCCCATGTTTTTATTCAATTTCAATTGCAAAAAAAAAAAAAATATTGTTGAAAAAAATTTAAAAAATGTAGCTTATAAATATTTTATTCATAATTGATAAAATGAAATACTAAAAAAAATTTAAATCTATCATAATATTTTATGTAAAAAAAGTATTTCATGTATTTAATAATACAAATTTGGTTGACTGAACAATTTTTTTTTTTTATTTAGGAAACATTTTACGTTATTCAGGATAATTAAATTTATTACCACAGAAAAAAAAAAAAAGAAGAAAAACAAAAACAAAAAACAGGTGCGAAAAGCTTTACTTAAAATATTTATTCATTTGTTTTTATTTTATTTATTTATTTTTTCTTATTGCACAGCATTAATTTGTTTTTGTACGTTGACGAGGTAAATAACCTCAAAGCCGACTTAAATAAATTGAAAAGTACTTTTTGACAGTCAGATGCATGCATGTATGTATATATTATATACATGAGCACGTATGCATGTCTGTATGTATGTGAAAGAACGGCATTGCAGTTGTAATTACAAACAACAACAACAAAACGAAACAATCGCATCTTGGTTGCATTTGGTTCATTGTCGTTTCTTATAGCAATTGTTTTATTATACTCGTACTATAAATAAATATCTGTTCAGTTTGCAATTGGTACAACACTAAGAACAACGCCCGTCACTGAGAATATTGACGATGATAATGGAACTGAGAAGTGCCTGGCACAATGCAACCAGGTAACAACAACAAAAAAGGAGGAAGTAAAGTGTATCCTGACGCTACTTGCATGCGCTCACCTGCAATCTGCAAGGACATGTGTATGCATTCCCAGTGCGCATACTATACAACACAACACACGTGCCAATTTGATTGCCAATAAGACAACAAGCGTACTATCAGCAACTAAAGCAAAATACTTATATTGTTACACACACACACACACACACAGATACATAGTTTTGTTAGGTAGATTGAGTTACTCGTCTACTTTGTTTAACTATTATGCTTTCAACTGAATCCATTATCCATTGTACCCCAAAAAAAAAAAACCAGAAAGAACAGAAGCAAATAAATGAACATACACGTATAAACTATACAAGCTGCTGCAATGCGCTGTTCAGCGTAAAGTTCCCGCAGGAACTATGTGCATACATATACAAAAGTATATCATTTTTAATTTTTTTTCTCTTACATTATTTGGTAAGTGTTGCCTTTGTTTTATTTTATTTTTACATTTTGAGTTAACAATTTTTCTACAGCATTGCTGTTATAAATTTTATAACACGCACACATGTCGAAATAAGATAAAAAAAATATAAGCAAGAAAGAGTAGGCGTATGTTTGTAGATACATTTGCGTGTATGAGATACATATACCATAGAGATGTATCTTTACTTACCTGCAACTGTGTGTTTGTATTGTGCAGCATTATAAATGTGTTAATCTATAAAAACTTAAGGTGTGTGTGTGTGAGTATGTATTGTTTTACGCTACCCGCGAGACATACCAGATTTTCTTGTTCTGTGTTGAGTTGAGGCGAGTTGAGTCGATCTGAGACAAGTACAACATATTGTATATATAAATAGTAGCAAAAAAGGCACAATGTTATATCCCCAACTTGCACTGCGGTGCTCATTCATTCATTGCTGCGCGTTCTTTAATGAATTTATCGCGTGTTGGGATTCAACGCAATGCAATGTCGAATTTAAGCATGCGGCAAGTACAAGGACGCATTGCGCAAACACAAATCGTCGTCACATGTACAAAAATACACTACAACTCACAGCTCATACTCTACTCGTACTCTACACATGCATACATACATGTACTATGTAGAATAGTCTAAAAGCGTGCTAGTTGTAGACGACGAGAGTGTTATCATGTTTCTACATGTTTTTTGTTTATACATATATGAGGGTATACTGAAAAATTTTGATATCATTAAAAAGAAGTTTCTTGCAGTTTATTACACTTTTAAACTGTCACGAAGACTACACAGTCCATGATGTAACACCTCAAGTTCATGCACTTGGCTAAATACAAATGTACGTCCTTCCTCATCAATTTTTTATACTTAATTTTATTCAATTATTTTTATTGATTTACATGATTAAGGTGTGTAGTTATTCCAAATCAATCAATTTTGATTGTTTTCCACAACTTCGGAAGAAAAATTTAAAAAAAAAAGAAAAAAGCTTAATAAAATCAAAATATAACTTTTATTGACTTGAATAAGATACAAATGAACCGATGTATATTTTGCTAGATATATTTTTATATATTCTTTTTTTCTCATTTTAAAAAGATGGATGATCTTCTATGACTATTTATGAAGAGCAGCGTCGGTATCCGGTTAAAAAATATTTACTTTCCATATTTCTACATCAAATCTACGAAAATGTATTATTTTCCCATGTAAAATACATGGGAAACTTCAAGAACTTGGCGGCAGCATTATATAATATCCAATTTAAAAAAAACTACGTGTCTACTTATTTTCGCATAAACATATTTTGGATGCATGCGTATGATCACTACAGCTTTTTATTGGTCTGGGCATCACCTAGGGTTTTGACCTAGCGAGAATGATCTGGTGCTATTTGATACCAATTGGCGAATACAAACTTGCGGATGTCTTCCAAAATTTGGTTTTCTGGAATTTGTTTTGTTGACCAGCCCAGTGCAGACGGTCGTACCAAACATCTATACTTATATGCATATACTCCATTTTTAAAGAATTCGCTGAAGAGATCAGAGCTGTTTTGGGGGTCTAACCCGCCGCGCAGGAGGTTATGAACCCATCAAGGATAAATACTATGAAAAGCTATGAAAAAATACTATCAGAACGTTCATAGTAAATACCCGACTAAGAAGATCATAAAAACTATTAATATGTACAAAGTAAACTATGAACTTCATAGCATACTATATTCTTTGTATAGTTCCTTTTTTAATCAAAAACCCCTCCCACGAGCAAATCCTGCGCACGGCCCTGCTCCTATGACACATTTCATAAAGAGTCATCCATAGTAGTAAGGGGAGACTGGGGCTATAGACACATTGGTGGCCGGATGAGAACGATTTGAACAACGATTCAATAGTCTTTCTTATATTATATATATATATATATATATCATATCTATTGTAAAGCCGTCAGAGAAATAAGTGTTTTTGGCCGATTTATGAAATAAAATTATCCGTTCCAAATAGACCCACAGTGGAGCAAATAGAAAGACGTGTGAGACTTTTGGTAAATATAATGGGTAAAAAGAGCATATTATGTTGGAGCCAATTATGTAACAGAAGTAATGGAAAACTCAATAATATATAAAAAAATCCTCGTTAACATCGAAAGCCGAGTTGATGAGCTAAGTCCGTCCGTCCGCTGTTTCCGTCAGTCCGTGTATATTCGTGCATAAATTTTAAGTGTCTAGCTTAACACCAACGCTCGAATATTCAAATAAAAGGTAATTCCTTTGTTCTGAATGGCCCCGGTCTCTCCAATATTACAAAGATCCAAATCATATAAAGTATGACATTTTTCGATTATAAATTCTTTATTTCAAACGAAATCCTTTTGAATGGACCCTTGCAAAGCGTTGTTGTACTATGTCAGTTTACATATAAATGCATACACATGTACGTACAATACATACATACAAACTTGCATACATACAGATTGTTTATTACATAAGTTTGTTTGTGTTTAACGCTTTTCGTGTGTCTCACCATTTTAAAGCATTAAGCTTGTTTCATTAAAATTATGTACTTTTAATGTTTATAACGGTAATACATAGCGACAAACGACTGAACGGACGACCAACGACGACAACTGAAAGGACAATTTAGCTTACAACAACGCGTATAGCAGACCGAGACCGAGAAACAGGCGCGCCTTGGCATCTTAGCGGTTTGTTGGACAGGTGAATAATTCGCTGAGTGCTTGTATGCGCCAAAGTATGTACATGTGTGTGTGTATGTGTGTATGTTAGTCTATCGTGGTGTAAGTGCTTGCATACATATGTACATATCTATCTGTATCTGTGCAAGTGGCGTTTGCTGATGACGCTGATATGTGCAGAGATAGTATTGCGCTGACGTAACGCATTAAAGTTTGACGGCGCCTCTTAATGTGCTTGGCATGGATTGGCATAGCATGGGTCGGCTTCATTTCACTTTACTTTGCTTCACAACGTGAATTGTTTATAGTTAAACGCTGTTTTAGCTGTTCTGTTCTATCTGCGCTACTCCTTCTGTTCTGTTTTTTGTTGTTTTCACTCGACTCCTCACATGCATTTCACATTCATTTTATGCGCTAATTTACTCAACGTACATCATTCTGCCATCATCAGACATTCACACACAAGAACCAAAACTACAAATGAATCGTTGTGTGGTAAAGTTTTGGTGTTGCTGTTGTTGTTAGAGGATGTAGGATGCGCTTAAATCACGCGCTGCGCTTAATGTATTTTTTAGCATGTTACTCCTGCAACTGCGGTCGGTAAAAAGTTTTTGATTTGCTTTTTATATACACACAGAAGGACAGACAGACAGACACTTTTGAGACGCGCATTTCATGCATTCAAAAACTTATAAATTTTAAGTTTTTTATTTTATTTTATACAAAAATATTACAAATGCATGGAAATATATGGAAGAATTTTTACTACACAACTCACGGGATTTTAACTTTATGCATGAAAGCATTTCGTATGTATGTGTTAGTTATTAAGTAAGAATAATGAAAAGCTGTACTAAAAGTTAACTTAATGGAATTATGCTCCATTTTTTTTTTTTGGGATTGAATTTGTGATGAAACTGAAATTACTTTAGCAAGCATTTTTTTTTTTTCAAAATTCAAAGCAAAAAAAGCTACACTTAAACTCAAACATAAATCAAAAACACCTACAATGTGTGTTAGCCATTATAAAAGACACATTGCAACTAAGATATTTTTTTCTTTCTTTCTTAATTCTGTGTACTTTTTTTCTTTTTCCTAAAAATTTTCTGTAGCAGCTTATGGAATTGCTGGTTTTTTGTTTTACTACTACTGTCTGAATTTACGGCAAACATGTGACACATGGCAACGAATTATTGTTTTCCAATTAATAAATGTCAATTACATTGCCAGAAAAACAAGGTCAAAGGGAAGTGTGTGTGTGAGTGTGTGTTTGTGTGTGCCTCTGTGTCTGGCAATCACTTAAATTACAAATGACATCAAATACACACAGTACCACAAATATATATGACAATTTTTTACAAAGAATAGAAGTGAAAACTGCACACACAGTAGCAGCTATAATAGTTGACCACAAACGGCATTCGGCACCCGTTGCCAAAATGACCACAAAAAAAAAAAAATTGCAACAGCAACAATTGCAGAAAAACTCTTTGCATTTTTCTCATCTTGCATGCATAAAGTGTGTCACAAAAGTAACTGCAAAATGTGTACGCATTTACACAAAGAGAAATACAGTAGCAAAATAAATATTTGATACTTGTTTTTTTAAATTCTAAATTTAAATATAATTAAAAGTAAAACAGTTTTCTTCAAAAAAAGTCAAAATAGACATTTCCATTTTTACCATATTTCATTTGAATAGCTTCATTCAAAATGGTTAGTAGATTGCCCAAAAATGGGGATGGCCCGTTGGTTTCAATATGTAAGCTGCATAGAACTAAGAAAAAGGTTAAGTTTAGATTTTTCAAGTTAATATCTTTAAGCCCGAATAAACGAAAAAGTGTAAATACAGACAGACGGACGGACAGACAGAGGAATATGGCGAAATCAATTTGACTGATAAAAAAAATATATCCGGATAACTTTTGAAAATACGAGTATGTCCAGATTAACCGCTCTTTCAAATATATAAAGCTTGCAGCATACGCTTTCGCACTACAGTTGTGCGGAACGGTACTGAGTATTTTATCTTCTTTATCTAATAATAAAAAAACTCTGATATGATAGATGAAATTAGCAATATATAATTATTATTTTTAAACATGTCTAGTTTACAAATTTTAATTTTCTCGAAGCTCTGGGTTCTCATGGATCTAGTAGCAAGTATTTTGGGCAGTTGATTCCAAAGATGGTCGACAAAAAGGTGTATTGTTCTCGACATATCCTCAAAAAATCAATTTTTTTGGGACTTTTCCGTAAAAATAATGAATATAGAGAGTGGATAGTTCCAAAAAAGGTGATCTATACATCATTTAAAAGTGAATTACTTCTGCTACACGATAATATGCTGCTTTTGCTATAACAAGCGTGGAACCACGCTTTGAAAATTGTTAATTTTCAATTCCAGTATTTTGGTAGAAAAACAAGAAAAAACGTTAACTTCGGTGGAACCGAAGCTGAAATACCCGTTACACAACACTTTTAATAGTTTATATGTTCACCAGGTGCTTAGTTTAAATTTCACGATGAATTTGGTCAAATTGGTATGGAGGCTTTATGTTATATTTGCCCGATCCTTACCATATCGAAAGTGTTCACTTAGGTGGACATTGGAATTGATTTTACCAAGTTCAATTGAATTCATTCAGAAATAATAAATGTTTTCATATAAAAACTCGAAAATGGGCGGTAAGTTTGTATGGAGGCTATACATAAAAAATGGGCGTGGCGCCTTAGATATGACATTGGATGACATAAAAAGTGTTCTTACCCAATTTGCATTAAATATATTCATAAATAATACGTATTTTCATAAAAAAAATCGTAAAAAAGTGGTAAGTTTGTATGGGGGCTATATCTGAAAATGGGCGTGGCAACATTCTTTTGATATTGGATGCCATTAGAAGTATTTTTACCCCATATTGTAGTAAAAGCATTCATAAATAATAACAATTTTCACACAAAAATTCGAAAAAAGTGGTAAGTTTGTATGGGGGCTATATCTAAAAATGGGCGTGGCACCTTGGTTTTGATATATAAATTAACTAGGAGCACAAAAGCTTAAGTTTAAAATTTTAGGTCAATATCTTTGAAACTTTCGGAGTAACAGCCATCGCAACAGACAGACAGACAGACGGACAGACGGACAGACGGACGGACATGGCTAAATCGATTCGTCTCATCGAGCTGATCAATAATTTATATACTTTATGGGGTCTCCGATGTCTCCTTCAATGCGTTGCAAACTTTCGGACAAACTGTATATAC
Source organism: Leucophenga varia (assembly GCA_018903435.1). Taxonomy (NCBI): domain Eukaryota; kingdom Metazoa; phylum Arthropoda; class Insecta; order Diptera; family Drosophilidae; genus Leucophenga; species Leucophenga varia. Next base: position 197,294 of record JAEIFJ010002355.1, on the reverse strand, counting down.
CCTTTTTACACTCTGTGTAACGGGTATAAAAATGTAAATAATTTTTTTTTTTTTTGTAGATTAAAATAACTCATTTTTATTAGCACCGAATCTTCTCGAAAATATGATTCTATTCTTACTGAAACCGCGAAACTTTTACTAGTTTTTATACCCGCCACACATAGTGTGAAGGGTATATTCAGTTTGTCGGAAAGTTTGTAACGCATTGAAGAAGACGTCGTAGACCCCATAAAGTATATATATTCTTGATCAGCTCGATGAGACGAATCGATTAAGCCATGTCCGTCTGCCTGTCCGTCTGTCTGTCTGTTTATTTCTTCGCATTTTTTTTGATGAAGATATATAGATATTACGCCGAAATTTGGAACTTAAGCTTTTCTCGGCAACGACTACTTTGTATGTTAAAACCAAGATGCCACGAACGTTTTTAGGTGTAGCCCCCATACAAACTTACCAAAAATTTTCGAATTTTTGTATTAAAATAGGTATTATTTATGCATGTATCCACTCCAAATTGGGTAAAAACTCTTCTTATGTCATCCAAAGTCGAATCCAAGGTGCCACGCCCATTCCTAGGTATAGCCCCCATACAAATTGACCCGCACATTTTCGAATTTTTGTATGAAAATAGGTATAATTTATGAATATATTCACTCAAAAATTGAATAAAAACACTTCTAACGACATCCGATATCAAAAACAAAGTACCACGCCCATTTTTAGGTGTAACCCCCAAACAAATTTATCACCCATTTTTCAATTTTTGAATAAAAATTGGTATTATTTATGAATTTATTTACTCCAAATTAGGTAAAACACTTCTTTTATCATCCAATTCCAAAACCAAGATGCCACGCCCATTTTTATGTCTAGCCCCCCATACAAACTCACCGTTTTTTTTTCAACTTTTGTATGAAAAATTTATGTTTTTTCGTCTATATATTTATAAATGTATATAAGCCACTGATGATCACACATAATATTCGTGTGGCGGGTATTTTATTTTTGCCGGTTCCACCGAAGTTAACGTTTTTCCTTGTTTTTTTTTTTTTTTTTTTTAAGGTAGGTACTCTTTTTATAAAAACCAATAAAAAACTTGTCTGAGTTTACTTATAAATTTATTACTTTTACACTTTTATTCCAACATATAGTAATAACGGAAAAAAAGTCCCAAAAAGCAGGAGGATATCTCGAGAACGATCCTTAAGAAAAAATTTACGTTGCCATTTTTGGAATCTACGGCCCAAAGTACATACTGTTATCAGTTGAAGATGTTAAATTATTTTTAAAAACATTTTTTAAAGAATTTTATCGATATCACAGTTTTTTCTACTGTTTAAAAAAAAAGCAATATTATAAGGGCCTTAAATTCTTTTTAAACTTTTTCAGCAAATATTTATTTCCTGAAAACTTAAGAATTTCTCAAGCTAAAACGAAAACTTTTACAGTTAAAATTAGTCACATTCTTTGAGGTCTACAAATCGTTAAAAAAAAAAAACTTAAATATGGTCCAATTACTTCACAGACAGACATTATTTATGATATTTTCACGTACGAATCAAGGCATCCAATTGCATTTCTACCTTACAGCAAACAATGCTGCATGCTGTCCTTATTCGTCCGGCGTGTATGTTTGAGTGTCCTTCTTTGTGTTTGTGTGTGTGTCATACTTAAAGCTTTGCTGTTGCGGTGTACGCTGTCATCTTAAATAAACGACATGCTGTGACACATATACATACATACATATATATAAACTTTTTCCTTTCTCTCACTCTCTCTCGGCTCTTTCGTTCTCACACACCATCTTGCACTTTTCGCCATTGCCAAATGTAATAATGGTTGCCAATAAGAACGAAATGACATTAAAGAAAATATATAGTATATATAAAGAATCTCAGTATCTCATTTATGTAAATGCAATTTTACTTAAATTTAACAACCTTCATCAATACATTTTTTTTGTTTTTTTCCGAATATATTTTCAATCTACAGCGACGATTTTAATTTTAAGTTCGAAGATTCTGAAGCAGCTGCAGCACAGAGCATGATTTTAGTTTTTTGTTTCAATTTACAAACGAGTGAACTCTTGAGAAGAACACGCTGTAAAAAAAAAAAAAACTTTAGCTTAGGAAGCGTAATGGGGATAAAGTATTGTGTTGCATTGTTCCCCTTGCTTTATTTTGCTGCACATTAAGGCAAAGTTTCCTTGAAATTTCCGACTTAAATTATCGCCAAGGATAAGCCGGGAGCAATCAAAATGGCATGCGTATGCGTGTGTGTGAATCTGTGAACATTTTGTTGCCAGAAAAAAGAACAGAAAAATAAAAAAAAAAAAAAAAAAACACGAAATCCAAATACAAACAAAAATGATGCAATGTAAACTTTTCTTTCGAACGTGTAAAGTGGCAGTGTGCAAGTAAAACTACAAAACAAACAAAAATTTAGAAAAGCAGAAGAAAAGCAAAAAAAGTTGAAGATGAAAGTAGAGTAAAGCTAAAAAACAAAAAAACCGAAAATACAATAAAAAGGACACGTTCCAACTATACGCATATAACTCAGAGCATAACAAGGAGCAGCTATATGGCTAGGATATGCTTTTAAGTTCGAGTTGTATAAAGGATGAACATGTTAGGCAATGTTTGTGAAGGTGTTGCAGCATATTATTTTTCGGTGTTTATATTTTGCACATCCCTTTTTCTAAACTTACTCCTTTTTGCGCTTCTGTTTATTTTTGTGCGAATGTATCATTTTATTTCATGTGTGTGCATTTGAACTTGCAATGTTCCAAATACAACTTACAGCTATAATTTTTAGTTGTATTTATGTTGAAATCTGCTTAAGTGCTGCGAGTTTTGATCAAAAAGTGTTAATATTTTGATGATTAATAGAAAACTGTTAAGAACTGTTTCTGGCGTTGAGAAATATGTGAATTGAGTAGCACAGATGCATATGCAATTAGTATGTTGGTGACAGAGTAAAAAGCGTTTTCCTCGACACAAAATATTACATAAATTAACAAAGATAGTACCGAATGGGTGCTCTAGTATTTGTTCTATACGATTTCTAATTTGGCCAAATTAGTCTAGTTTCTAAGCCTCGGCAGTTCTTTGGAATCTTTAGTAAAGCTTCGTTGTAGAGTGACTCCACTGAAATTCCAAAATTGGTTACAAATATTTTATTTAATTTTTCAGACAAGTGAAGCATACCATGCCTCAAGAACAACTCGCCTTTTGAGGTTATCCATGAATCGACGCACTTTCCGAAATTTTCTTAAGAAGTGAACTGGTGCTCGGTTAGGCCATGACTCATTGACCGAAAGTGGTGTTAATTCAAAGAAACGATGTCTGGAGAATACAGCAGGTGTAGTAGAATTTCCCATTTCAGGGTTTCCAAGTATGTATTGACCGGTTGTGCAACATTTGGTTGAGTGCTGTCATGCTGCAAAATAACTTTGTCGTACCGCATGGCTGGCCGAGCAAAACGCATGACTTTTTGCACTTGGATTATCGTTATGGACCCACATTGCATCGGCAGTCTCAATTTGATGCAAAAATCCCTTCCTTTTCTGCCTTTCATACAGCTGTTCACCGGTGAAAAATCGCATCTCAACGTCACTCGGCTTCAATTCGTACGGCACCCAAATTCCTTCGTTTTAGATCATACTTTCAAACGCCTGGAAATGATTGCTTGATCAACTCCCCATGAATTTGAAAGTTCTCGTTGCGTTTGACGTGGGTTTTTATCGAATAATATCTCTAATTCTTCATCTTCAGTCTTTTTCGGCTGATCTGGACTTTCTTTGTCATTCACATTTGTTCAGATAGAGCATACTCGCCGTAAATTTCCACTGATTTTCGATGACCTTGTGCCGCTTTTTTCTATATTTCAAAGTAATGAAGAAGCGCTCCTCGCAAAAACACTTTATTTGGTAGGAAGTTCGGCTTATTCGAATTGTTGTTTATGTTTTATCCAAATGATAAAGGGTGCAAAAGATGCTCATTACCAATGGGCTTAAGCGGAAAAATTTTGGAAACTAAAATTTTTGTTTTATATACTCGTGCCGGTCTCTTTATGTGGAGCGGTCATTATTAATTCAAGATCTCAATAGTATTGGATTTACGCTCAAAAGCCAAAAAAATCAATTTGTAAAACGAAATAATTTTAACAATTATTTCAGATTTTATTGTTTAAACCTCGTTACATGTGTTTTGGTTTCTTTATGCTTATGTGTGTGTGTTTTTTTTTATTTTTTTTTTTGTTTGGTACAAATATTACGCAATCACACTAATGTACTGTTTTTTTTCGTTGATTTAAGTTCATGAATGTGGCTATGTATATGTGTATGTATGTATCTGTAGGTGTTAGCGATAAGATATGCACAGTTTTGTAGTTCGGTTGCTGTTTCGTTTTTAGCTTGCTACTTGGATTTACTACTACTGTACAACATAGTTACTCTATGCCGGCATGTATCCATAAGCTGCAAACGAACATTACGAGTCCTTTTTTATTAATGGTTCCCAAGCAGCGACAATGTAAAGCTTAACGGTACTCATAATGTAGCGAGTGTAAAGAAAAATAAAGTTAAGAAAAAAAAAGAAAGAAAACATGAATATGGACTTCACTTGGCGCACAACATGGCGTATGTGTGTACCACAACAATTTATTAATATATTTTATAAAAGATATTTCTTAAATTGTGCACTTTAGTTTCTTGTATTTTATTTTTATCATTTTTATTTTTCTTTAATATTTTTTTTTTTAAATTAGATACAACAAACTTGAGTTCAGCTTATTTAATTGTGGCCGATTTTGTTTCATTTTGATTGGCTGTATTTTGTTTTTTTTTTTTTTTTTTTTTCTGTTTTGAAAGAAAAAGTTTTGCAACAAGTTTTGAAAAAGTTATTATTGGGGTAAAATATAATCTTATGAGTATGCAAAGTTTTTCATATTTTCATTTTCAGCATCTCAGCACAATGAAAGCGTTATTGATTAAAATGTTTTTGTGTTGTCATGTTAGATAAGTCAATTTAAGTTGCATTTAATAAAATATTTTCAAAAAATTTTACTTCTTGTTTGCTGTGAAATTTGAGGCGATGCATATTTTAGGGTGCTGTATATAATACATTTCCTGCATTCTGTTATTATTATTGAGAATAGATATTATAGCATAGATAAATTGTATATTAGATACCATAGAATGAAGGAAATAAATTTTTAAAGTGTCATATTTTCATTTAACGTTATGAATGTAATATTTAAGTGATTTTATTTAGTTTGTTATCTATTAATATTTTGTTTATTTATATTATTTGTCTTCCTTATGTCATAATATATTCGGCTTTTTTATATTCAGGATTAAAAGTATTTTGCAATATGTGTACTGCTAGGGGCTGTTTGCGTTTTTAATAAAAAGCTGAAAAAGAGTTTTTTTAATATACAATTTTATTTGTATAGGGTTTTCCAACTTTAAAATTGAAATAAAACACACTTCGAATTCGAATTTCGATGAAACTTTATTTCAAATTAAAGTTTGGTTTATGCCATTATGTGAAATACAACATCATTCAAATGTCCACCTAGAGCTTCCTCGCACACCTTGATCCGGAACAGGTAATTTTCGATGACTTTTCGGCACATATGGGGCGATGACTCCACCAGACCATAATGCGCACCAAACAGTGACCTTTGGTGGATGCAATGGCCTCCTCAACAATCACGTGTGGATTTTCTGAGCCCCATATACGGAAATTTTGGGTGTTCACATAGCCGTCCATGACGACCAAAATCCGTTCGTAATGCCCGAAAACATTTACCGGTTTTTCATCATTTTTATAGTATAATTGAACAAAATTAACACGTTGTGCGATGCTAAAACGATCCATATTGTAAAATGGCAGATATTCAACTAACGATATGACGCTTTGGTTTACAGCTATGTCAAACGGTTGTCAGCGCAGGGCTGCATACTTTCGGAAGCCCGAAAATGGAAAACAATTTAAATTTGTTAAATCTAAGCCAACTTGAGATATTTTACTGGGCTCATTATAGATCATTATGCAATCACAGTTAAACCTCGATAATTCGGGCATCTATCAAACGGTCACACCTGTAACCGGACTGGTTTTTAAGCCAAAAAAAAATCGATTTTTTGAACCCACGAAACCCATGTAACCCCTTAACTGTATTATGCGTGACACACATTTTTTATAATGCACATGCATACTTAGTACAGGGTATTCCCCTGTTTTGTATTTCACCTAAATAAGGTGACCTATTCCGCCACTGTCTCTTTCTAGTTTGGCAACAAATTTTCTTCAGTATGCATGTTATGGTGAATTTAAATAATTTAACCATATAACAGTTATTCTGCTTCTTGATTTTGAGCAAACAGCTGATAACAATAAAAAATTCAATTTTCTTTAATTAACTTCGTTATAAATTATAAGGATATATATATATATATATATTAATTTATAAATAAATATTTTTGAAAAGCACCAAAGCAACCGAAGCAAAAGTACAAAAGATAATATATTTGCTTATTATCTCTATCCCAAAATTTGTCGTACTGTTCTTTCATGTCATGGTGAAATTAAATATAATTCACCACAAGCTTAGTTGTCAAATTTATGTAATCAAAGATTTTCGGAGAATTTCACCTGGTATAACTAGTTTCGGAACTTTAATTACAAGTAGCTTTTTAAAAACTAAGACTTTTAACAAAATTTAACTGAAACTCACTCTCAATTCTAGGCGAAATGATTACTGAGAAGTCAAGGGCATTTTTTTACTAAATTAAACATAAGTGTTGAATGCAAGTATTAATCAGGATGTCAGGAAAAATTTTAAAATTCTGGATGTACGTACTGGATTCTATGACTAATTCTATCTCAAAGTGGATCGAGTGCGACGTTGAAATCGCTTGTTTTAGTTTTATATCTGAAGACGAAATTGTTAAAATGATCAACCAAAACGACGTGGAAATGCGAAAACGCCAACATTGGCTCAAGAAAATGAAGCTAGTTATGTTCTATTGCAACTAAAAATTAAACTACCTCAAACGAGTTTTTAAAAGTATTTTCAAAAATATGTGAAATCTATCAACCGGGATTTTCGATTTCCGAGCATCACGTTTAATCGAGGTTCAACTGTTCAATCAGTTTTCAGTATTCGTAATCTGTCTCATTCTATTTGTCTCTCATTCGTTAATCTAAGTTGCTAGTTAACATGAAAATTATTCTCCAGACAAAGAGTAAAAATACGTCATCTGTCATTATTGCTTCATGATCGCATAGATATAATCCATATAAAATTTAGAGTTTCTACATTCAGAAACAAAGCAGGTTTTATGCTAAAACTATGGCTCTGAAGAATTTAAGTTTTAAGTACAAGAGACATCTTTCTAGCTTTTATAGGTTCCTAAAACGATTGTTTAATACGGCGAACAGCAGTACAGTCGTATAGACCGACAGATATATATACATGTATGACAATATATGTATATTGACTCATCTTTCAATCAGGATATGTGTATACTTTATTGTAACTGTCATGCATTTCTACTGCATATTATATACATTTGAACAAACTTAATATATATGTACATATGTACACTCTTTGCCCCTTTTAGGATGTAGCATATAAAAAAATATATAAAAGTACATCGAGCATAAAATATATGCATGCCGATATTGTGTCAATTTATCAGTAACAGCTGCACTTGAGGCATCGACGTCGACGACGACGACGACGACGACACTCAATCAAATGTCAATTTTAATTGTCGCGATTTAAAAATACATTTTTTATTTCAATATTTTAATATTTCTTTAGACTTTCATGCATTTGCATTTTCAGTACTTTCAGTAATTTCAATATTGCTCACATTTTATTGCATTTATTTGCTTTCTTCTGTTTCGTGCAACATTATTAATGACAGTTCACATTTCAGATACAATGCATACAAAGAACTGTACACACACACTCAGATACATACGAGTATAATAAAAATAATGAAAAGACTACAATTTTGTACGAGTATTTACTCATTTACTCAAGCTCAGGCTTATGTATAAAAAAAGTATAAAAAAAAAAGAATCATGAAAAGTTACTTGCTGACTGCACATGCAATTTTTAAATATTTAAATAAACTTCTTTCTTTCTTCTCATTTTCATTGGCGTCATTATGTTGCATAGTGATTCTCTATTTTGTTTTTGTGTTTGGTGAGTGTTTTAAATGCACATTAGTAAGAGTCTATGGGGCATTCTGTAAGATAATAAGACTAGGCAGCTAATGGATGATATTTTTTTTTAAAGTAAAGTTTTGGATTCAATCGAATCTGTGAGTCCAGGTTCCGTAGTGTTCCTTGTAAGACTAAGAGTATCATTAGCTTAGCGTAGTAGTCACTCTGTGCAGATTATTAATTTACAAGGCGCTCTCGCATTTTAGTGTTTTGCAAAAGGCAACATTCAATACCACAAATATCTAAACCAGATGACTAATCACTAAAATCATTTGCCACACTTAAGGTGCATAATAAAATATATCCAGAATGGCAGAAAAGTATTGGAATTAAAAATCAGTGTGGAATAAAAGAGCGTAGAAATAATAGCAGAGCAAAAAGGATATATCCTAATATTGGCAAAGAGTGCGATTATTGTGTCGCAATGTGATTAGCGAATGCTATTTAAAAATCGCAGTGACTGCAAGCAGTGATTAATAGCAGTTCACGAAAAACAATCAGCGATTACTGTTCGCGAAGAGTGTTGCACAAAATCGCCGATAACTGAACATGTTCACTGATGAACAAGAAAATCGCAAGTCACTACTTTATAAATCACTGTGAAAAAATCACCGAATGTGATTTACTTGCTAACTCTAAAACATTCGTCTTGAAAATTGTTCTTTCCGACTATTATCTTGTCACTGTTTGGCCATGATTCGAAAAAGGTTAAACGTCTTCGAAAAGCTGTTATGAGTCTCTTCACCAAAGTTCGAAATTTTAATCGAATTCATTAGAAGAACAAACTGTTGCATAGTGGACCATTATAATTAAAAGTTAATATGAAATCACATACGATCTCATTTGATTTAAAGTGGCGTCATGAATATTTACATTCCGTGAAAATATTAGAATTTCATCAAATATAGTGAAAATTTAAATGGAATACGCCATTTAAAGCATTTTCTTCTGATTCCCAAATCACTTTGTTCGCTTTGGCGCGCTTTTCTTTCATTCATGCATTTTGTTTCAATTATGCACAATTTGCATGTTGAGTAAATAAATCTTGTACACTTCGTGAGCTTTACTATTTTTCTTTTAACTGCCAAGAAACAATTCAACGCAACTGACGGACCGACCGACCGACTCAACCTCAACCAAGCAAACTGCCCAGCCAACTTGAGTGTGTAATTTTATAATAAATCATGCATTTGCATTTGGAAAATGGCTTTCGACAATGCTTGGCTAAAAACAAATAAAATAAATGTAAGAAAATGTGTATGAAAATGTGTAATGAAAAATTGTGCACAGCAAATATAATTTCATTACTAAAAAATAAATAAAAAAATAAAACAATAAAACACATTCAACTAAAATAAAATTCAACCCATTAAACAGCTACAAAGAATAACGCTCATTCCATTTAATTTCCTTGTAACTTTAAACCTAATGCCATAATTTATGATTTGACAGTAAAGAACATATTTTATATAACAAAAAAGTGTAATTGTCAACGAAAAAGCTAAAAGTAAACGGAAATGTACCTGATAATAACACAAAAAGCACATTACGCCTTCACATGGCACACACCACTTACATTACTTCTTAGGTATGCCCAATTACGCTAATAAATTTGATAAAAAAAAAAAGAAACGAAACGAATCGAAACCACAGAAGACTCAGAGACAGCTACTAATACTGCAGTTACTGAAATGGCAGCTAATTTCTATAATTGCCATTTTAGTGGAAGAAGTAAAGTCGAGTCGACACGACAATGTCATTGTCAATTGGCGCTTAAGTCCTCAAGATTTACGCACTATTGAATCGCGATGGTTAGCGCGACATGCCGCGTGAAAGTACACTTTTGAATTGGTTAGGTAGACAGGCAGGCAGACAGACAGACAGACAGCTGAATAGACAGGCAGTCAGAGGGTGATTACTTTGGAGTATTAACCGCAGTAAATGAAAGCTCGCTTAACAAGCTTCACTGACAAGTTAAGCGTGAACAACCACTTCCGTTTTTGTCTTGCGCACACACACACACACACAAAGATACACAAAGCAATAATGTAAAAACTCAACTCAATTGGGTGCACCTTTACTTTGTAGTCGAAAGACTTTTTACTTTCTGTCAGAAATGTTTTTTAATGAAGCATATTTTTTTTTTGTTTTTAACGATAAAAGCACTGAAGTTTCTGTCTCAAGTATGTATCTATCTTTCACTTGTATTTCTGTTGAGTAATTAGAATTTTATTTAGATCGATATAAAGAAGCATATTTATTAAAGAAGACCAACAGCACTGACAAACATCAATTTCAGATAAATGTGAACTTTTGCTCTAAACGTTATGCTATAATTCGACACTTTGTGCTGATAATAACCAACACAAGAATCTTCTGATTACAAGAGGTATCATATATATCTGTGTGAATGTATCTGCGTAGTAGAAAAGCAATATTATGCAAAATAATAATAACAAAACGAAACCAAAAATACCACAAAGCTTATAGTTACGAGGGTTGCTTTTTAATCTTTAAGAGAGGGCAAACGATGATGGAATGTGTGTAAAGAATTGTTTTGTGATTTTCGTCCAAAGAGAAACAGGCAACAGATGGACTATAATGAGGCTAATACAGGGCTTATTCACCAGATCGCTCAGTTCAGACGCAAGAAGTTAACACTATCCAAAAATACTCCATGATCGACTTCGAGTGCATTGTCGAGTATTTTATTTTCGAAGAAAAGGCGGTCCTACACTTAAGATCAATGAAGACAGTTACTAAAAGATATTTATCAGATGATTTTCTTTCCAGAACTACACCGAAGGAGTATCCTTTTCAACTCTGCATGATTTTAACAAGATTGTTCAACATGTTTTATAATTGGATTTGAGATCAAGAAACTTCACATTTATTGCGTTCCAAGGCCCCATGATCCGACAGCGACAGATTTCAAAATGGAATAATTTAAAATAAAATTAAAATTGGTGCCAACTGGTGTAGAGAATGAATAACACAGGTCTACAAAATTGTTTTTATTTTTATTTATTTTAGATATTAGACTGGTTTCCAATGTATTTTCTCTGCGCTAAACACTAATCCGGTGTCAAAAGTGCCCATCACGTCTGGTTTTCGAGAAAAAAGGGTTTAAAACTCCAAAAATTTTTTTGGGTTTATTTCCCAAACTTTTCTCGATAACCAGACGTGCTAGAGACTTACTCTTATTATAAAACTGGAACCTTACACTACAATAATCACACAGAAAAGTTTATAAAAAAAATTAACGAAGTTAACCCATTATGGTCCAGTGTTTTCGATTGAATAGCAAATTGCAAAGGCCTGAAAATTTCATATATACACTTTTTTTTTGATATGATAGAGCCCAAAATCACGTCTGGTTATCGATAAAGTAGATAAAACTGCAAAAAACGAGTATTTCTTTTTTTTTTTTATTAGTATTTTAACTTTTTCTTAAAATCATTACGTAATTGGCACTTTTTGAAATCGGGTTCAACTCACAAAAATATATCGAAAACCAGACTCATATCGAAAATAAAGACATTGTATAATGTACTTACTAGAGGCCTGCATGAATGTACTCATTTCTAGCTCAGCAGATCTGTATAGTAGTGTAGTGTTCTCAAAATACTGCACTCATTGTTATCTGTGCAGTATATTTCTTAAACCAGAAGAAGATAGCACAACATTTTTACTATTCTCACAAAGAATGAGTACAGTAAGATATTACACTCTTTTTTAAGTAAATGCAATCCTCTTTTGACACGCTGTACACCAAGCGTAATTATGAGAACAGTTTGTGTGTGTTATAATACAACTGTTCAGATGAGTTCAGTAGTTGCCTACCTTGATAATTTCACAATCTTTATTTTAAATTGAATTTTGTGTTGATTTTCATTTTATGTTCGCCTGGTATCCCGTTTTAATAAAACGCTAAATTCTTGATCCATTTCATTAAATGCAATATGAAACATAGCCTATGTCACTCGGGAATAGTGTAGCTTGCCAACGGTGAAAGAATTTTTTTAAATCGGTCCAGTCATGAAGTTTCGCTTCTGTCGTCTAATAAATATTTAAAAATTTATCTCTGTACAGTTAGTAAACTGCACACCAAAACATTGTACAGTGAATTAACTGCACCCAAATTTATTGTACTCATCATATGCTGGTCAACATCAGAGTGAGTGAGAACACTATCTGTCAATACAGGCAATATTAGTACCTTTAACTTGCACTGTATTTTATCTGTGCAGTAAAAATATGTACAACTTTTAGAATAAATCATTCATTTGCCCTTCTTAATGCATTCATGCAGATGTCTTGTACTTACAGTGTTATATTATTGTATGATAAAGTACAGTGACACTTACCTAGAAAGATAAAGAAAAATATTTAAAAAAATTTATTTCAATCATCTTTTTTTAAATTTAAATATTTAAATATTATTTTCATTTTTTTTCTTTTTACAAAACCAAAGACTTTTCAAATGACCCGCGTACTTTCGTTGTTTCATATCATTTTTGTATCTAACCGATTGTCTGCTTTTACTGCCTGCTTTCACTTTCACTTTCACCATCTTCAACTTCAGTACTCTGTGGCTTATTATGCCTCTCAATATGTTTGCTGTTCGTAGTTCATATGTGTGCCACAATTTGAAGTGGATTTTCTTTTGTGTTTTGGCACTCGTGCTACAATGGACAACAGTCGCAACAACCACGAGCTCAAGTCCAATGCCAAAAATTACTATATTTGGCGAAATAAGCTCGAGCTCGGGCTCGACTGACACATAATTAGTTGCATAATTTATGACTTTTTGTTTTTAGACAAGCATTTTGATGAGAATTGCAAAGAGTAGACTACTGTAGAATGTTCATATATTGTAACATATATAACCCATGAATGGGATTACTACTTTTGTTTTCGTTACATTCCACACATTTATTCACTTTTCAAATCTTGATGATGATGACTATGATGTTGGCGTATGCTGTTGAGAATAATGCTGCTGGGAATTTGTTCTTCTACACTTACTTTTCTGAAAACTAACTTTATGTTTGCTTAATTCTGATTGGTTATGCATTAGTTATGTCATGTGCTCGAATTTTGCTCTAAAATTAAACAGAGTGGTTTCTTATTAGATTTTATACCATAATAGTAACTGTGTATGTGTATCCTTTTTTGTACATGTGAATAGGTCTCTCGTCAGTCACACTTAATAGTGACATTAAAGATGTTCGTTATTACTTAATTGGAAAGAGTAGACATTTAGAATAGTAGTAAGAGTATTTAAAGATAGTATAGATGTCCTAGATTTATGTCGCATAAAGAAAATTTTATGAATTTGTATTGTAGCTTTTGATTGTTTGAAATACATTTGCCAATTAGTCTAATGTAAATAACAAAACAAGAAAAGGATCGAAGTCAACACACCTGTCACATATTATATGACATAGATAGTTCTTCGTGTTCATTAATTTAAACTTAAAACACTAAACAAATTAAAAACAGACAGACATCTCGTCAAGCTCGGATCCAGAATATATATACTTTATAGGGTCTACGATGCCGTCAATGGCGAATGTAATCGTGTAACTTAACCCCCTTGGATTATTTTTTGGACTATGTTAAGTCTAAGGTTTACGTTAACAAACCAGCAACAATTGATGAGCTGAAAGCCAACATTCGAGCCACTATTGCTCTATTCTAGCGGAAATGTTACACACAGAAATAAAAGCAAAAAAAGTCATGGTGGTCGCCTGAACAGTATTTTATTTAAATCATAAATGGCATAAAATATCCCATCAAATAAAATAACATAATTACACACTATTTTTGGCCAAAATTTATGTGTTTATTTTGATTATAAATCGTATCTTTCTTATTGGGACACCCTTTACAAGAGAAGATGTATTTAATTTTACTTTTTAAGATGTTAAGCTTATTAAGTTCAAAATATGCATATGCTGTCTGTCATTCTGTGACATTTAGTGACACCAAGCACCTCCTACAGTTTGCTTTAATTCAAAATTGAAATGCACTTCAAATTTTAGAACTGCAAACGTGGCCGTTCCATACTTAGTAGTGTTGGCAAAAAATAATGATTTTTGTGTCGCAGTTTGACAAACGATTGTGACTTGAAAATCGCAGTGACTGCAAGCAGTGATAAAATCACAGTTTAAGTTAGTCACACTTTGTTTGAACTACAGTTTTGGCAGAGAACATTTTGTAATCAAGTGACTGGCCAATGTACCAAATAATGTGTACAGGTTTGGTGTAGAGGTAAAAGCACCAATCACAGATAAATGTTCGCGAAGAGCTATTCGCAAAATCGCCGATAACTGAACTGAGTAACAAAAAAATCACTAGTCACTACTTTTAGTCGGAGTGCAAAATTACGATCTTTAAATCACTGTACAAAAAATCACCGAAAGTTGTTTTTTTGTCAACACTAGCACTTAGTACAAAACGGAGAAGGATTCATAAAAGACTAAGTAGAGTGTAGAGAGAGAGTAGAGCGTATTCAAAATTTTTAAATTATGCAATGATTACGTTATTCACCACATTGCTTCTTCATTTAACAATTTAAGCTTTTGATACTCAAACTAAGCACGATTGTTCTCAATACATGCATACTTTTTTCTTTGATACAAGAACCAGAAACTACGTTCGTGCTTGCTCTTTCCAATAGAATTTTCCTTTCTGTTTAGAAAGCACCAATAAAGTCGAAAATTCTATAATATTGTCCTATTTTTCTTTTATTTTTACTATTTAAAAACTTAAATTTTTTCACTTTTGCCTTATTGCTGCATTTTTTAAATTCTCCTTACAATCTATTTTTCAATTTCTTTTTTTTTTTTAATACGTTTATTGCCTTCATGTGCTACTCATCTCTTTTACTCTTATCGTTTACTTATTTGCTTATTAAATTTAACAAGCTGCTTACGAATGCGCTACGAAAATGCGCTGTTAAGCGTGAAATGAACAAATTTATATTCTTAATTTTTGAAATTTGAATTTAGTTTTTACTACTACGCAATTTACATTCCTTGCCGCATTCGCATTCGTAGACGAAGAAGATAAGATACGAAAAAATTTAAATATATAAATAGTAAAATAGTATTAGGCATATTCGCATTAATAATGCATATCATCTCTGTGGTTTTCGTTAAGAGAATTTACGCGTTTCTGTGGTTTCTGTGGCATTTTTGAACAATCTTACTACCAGGCCTGGCCCGGCCCGCCTTCTTTACTACATGCATAATTAAATTTTATAGTCAAATGCTTTAAATTAATTTAAATATTATTTATCTTTACGTCATCATCTTCTGTTGTCGTTGCTCAATTCTTCAAGTGTAATTCGCAACGCAATTGAAATGCTTGCGCTTCAGTGAAGCGTCTAATAGAAGCTGCATTTCCATCGATAAGGAGAATTATAAACGATCCATCGTTCCGGCTTCCACTTTAAATGATGCTGCCAGCTACAGTTCAATTTCACTTTATCTAACTAAACTGCATAACATTGTTAGAGTGTTTGTCGTATGTCTGTCTGTCTGTCTGTCTGTCTGTCTGTCTGTCCGTCTATCTGTTTCTATGTCCAAACCAACACGGCCAATGTAGTAGTAATAACATAGTGTTTTCAATTACAAGTTCATAATTCAAAGGATAACAAGTTGTAGCATTGTAATGAGGCCTTTTTGGAAAACGTTCACAAATGTATTATTATTACATATGTATATGTATGTGTATGTATGTATGTGTTATGTAGTTATCATTAGTATGAATTCAAAAGCTTGCATGTGGTTTTGTTTGCATGACGACGACGTTGCAAAATTTGTATGCTTTTGGGCATACTAATAGAATATTATTGTTACTGGTCAACGTAATGCTGTTCGATATGTGTTATTATTATGAAGTTTAGGTGTTTTTGCTGCACTAACGCATCAATGAAGAATAAATTATACTGATAGTATAGCATGTATTGTAATATTTTATGTTATCAAGATTTAAAGCTGATATTCAATATTTTATGCAGTTTTAGTTTGTAAGTGCAGAGATAAATATATAAAGACTGTATTGAACAAATAAAAGCATCATTTTGTAAAATATTATCATTTTAATCTAGTAAATTATTTAATAATATAAACAGTATTGGGTCTCGAACTGATACAGTGTGTCAAATACTATCTAAGACAAGAGCCATATCTTAGCAATCAAGAGCGACATCTATGTGTTTGCATATGTACTCTGCATAAATATCCGAAAACGGTTAAAAATAATACTCGAAATAAAAGTCTACTGCTAGGAAAATGATCAACTCGACTCGATTAAATTCGGTACGAGTCGACTCCGGGTATACCAACTTCAATTCAAATCGAGACGGTTACTCGATTAAGTTAATCGGATACTCAATTGAGCTATAGTTGTAGCATGTATTAAAACTATAATAAATTCTCATTATAAAATAGTTTTGATACTGAAAATATTCAGTTAATCTTTCTCGAATCGATTTGCTTTGCATGAACTAATCGGAAAACATCGGCTTAGTACGTTAATGCCTTGCCAATCGTTTTGAATTTATGGGTACTCTACAAAAAACTATTTTTCGAGTAAAATCGAGTCATATCCGAAATATCGGATAACACTATGGAAAAAATTCAGGCTAGCAAAAGTTAGGTCCATTTTGGGACTGGCGGGTGAAAATATGGGCCAAATTAGAAGACCGTTTCGCTCGGTTTGTTTATATTAGTTCGAAAATCGGCATTTGATTGCAAACTTCGTAGGTCAATTAAAAAAAAATTCGAACTAATATAAACAAAATGGACTCTTTGCTAGCCTGAATTTGTTCCATAGTGTAATCGAACGAAACGTTTAACTTCGGTTGTATAACTGAAACTACGAATACTCGATTTAGAGATTACTTGACTATTCGAGTAAAAATTTGAGCTAAATTGAAGTGTTCGATTATTCGACTAATCGGTTAATCGATGCAGGGCTCTAATAGGGACTATATGATTTAGTATGATACAGTATATAAAGACCATAATAACATATTTTTAGCAATTAGCTTAATAAATAACATTTTATTTATATAAAAACTCGAAAATAAGCTTTGGGTTTGTATGGGGAATATATTCCATAGTGGCCCGGTCGCTACCAAATCTCTAGTGTCGTTATGTGTTGACAAAAAAGTGTTTTTGATTCAATTTGAAATGAATATACTCATAAATGATAACTATTTTCGTACAAAAACTATGCCTAAAAGTTTGCATGGCACCTTTATTTTAAAACTCTAACTGCATAGGGCTGAGTAAAGCTTAAGTGCCGAATTTTAGGTCAATATCTTTTAAAATTAAGGGAATAAATCGCATAACTACAGACAGACAGATAGACGGACATAGCTAGATCGACTCGTCTCATCAAACTGATCAAGAAAAGATATACTTTATAGACTCTACGATGTCTCTTTTAATGCGTTGCAAACTTTACGACAAATTGAATATACCTGTTTCACACTACACATATGTATGTGTAACAGGTATAAAAAGGATAATATCCAGTGAGGCTTCTGAAGAGTATCTCATTTCAAGTTTAAATTTGAAAATGCAGTTTCAATAGAAATTATTTAAATTAATTTCTAGAAAACTTAAAACTTAAATAAATACCAAAACTATATTGATTAAGTTTATTTAACAACACAATTTAAAGTAAAAAGCCAAAAATTTTACATCAATTAAATTAAGCAAATATCATCTATGAAAATGATATGAAAATGTTTGTATTTGATTTCAATTCATATATTTCTGGTAAGTAAAATATATTTAATTTTCAAAATGTATGCGCAACTGAAATAGATGCATATCACTTTTAGCGCTAATGATGAAACTGCATAGTTGACGTTGTGCAAAATTTTACATTTGAGTGCTTTGAAAGTAAAATTTATTTTCAAGATTAATATCACAAAAATTGCAGCATGAATAATATTGTCAGACCTCCACTTTATCCCACTTAAACGCATTTCACAAGTCGGACAAGTTGCCTAAGTACATTCACTACTTTATACTTTATAGGCAAGCACATTAACGTGGGGCGGAGGGGGCGGATGAAAATGGTAGTAGGTAAAAGCAGAAAAGCGCCTTGTTACCATTGAATTTAATTCGCCTTCGTACATTTATTTTTAACTTATTTTTTTTTTTTTTGCCTTCGCTCATTTTATTTTATTGCAATTTTTTTTTTTTTTTTTGCTTTTCCTTTAATAGAAAATATTAAATTCACAAAATGTACTACGTTTTCTCTGCGCGTCTGCGGCATGCAACGCATCAGTGCACATACAAGTGCCTGGTTGCGCCTAAAAGTATGCAATACAAAATTTGTATGCTGCTATGCCGTTGCTTTTAAGTTATGAATACACAACCAACGTCCTTAACGTCCACGTCAATATCAACGTTTATTTGTATTAGTAGAAAAAGAGAGAAACAAGTAACTAAGCTGCTCAGTTACTATTTATATATTCGGTAGTCTGTCTGTCTGTCTGTCTATTTGTCTGCCTGTTTATGTCTTGGTTGCTTCTACTGACAGCTGCGTCCCAGCAATATAGTGACTACTACGCCTCCCCTGATACCTCTTTACGTCTGCCTAACAAACTATCTAATTCATTGAATTTTACATGAATGCACTTTGCTGTATTGCTTGCCTAAGTGTAGCGCCAAGTTCAACTGTATTGAAAGCAGCTGACTGACTGATGGCAGACGCTTTTTTTTTTTATTATTATTATTATTACACCCTACAAATGTATATAGCGTTTGAGTGTGTGTGTGTATTATTAGTTTGTTTAGTAGATATGCAGTTTTTGTTTAGGCATTTAGCTACAAGTTCAAAAAAATACACAATTTCTTGAGTGTAGATAACCTTTAATAGGTGCTGGGGCAAATTTCTGCAGATGATCTGAAGTGTATGAAAGAATTTGTGATGTCTTGATTGAAAATCACTTGAACTCTCAGCAGATACAAGCCGCGCAATATTTGCTTCCTATGCAAACGAAAGGTATTAGCGCAACGGTTGTACTAATTCCAATTCTCTTGTTTTTTTATTTTCAATCGCACTTTTATTGTTCAAACTATTGTATACATTTTAACCTTGTTTATACAATTTTTAAATTGTTGCCATAGAATTGAAAAACATAATTTTTTTTTATTTCTTTTTCAAATTACTGTTTTTGTTGTTGTTGAGCAATTTCAAAATTGCCTGTTTGTTTTATACATTCGGGCTAGTGAAGCACAAAACCCAATTTTTACATATTTTTTTTTTTTTTATCCATTTGGAAAATAAGAACCGCATAGAAATAAAATGAAATTCGACGAGTAGTAAACATTTTTGTTATTATTTTTTTTATTTTTATCTTTTGTTGTTACGGAAAAATTCAATTGATGACATGATTTGCGGAAAAACGCTGTGCTTCATCAGTGTGTGTATGTATTCGAAAAAAAAAAAAAAAACAAAACAAAAGCGTGAGAAAATAGAAATAGAAAACCATTATCGAGAGTATTGCTTAGTGTGGAAAATTGCAATTTTTGTGGTACATTCTAACTCTTTCGGTTAAATGTTTGTGTGTGGGTGTGAGTCTGCATAAATGAATGAGTTAACGTAAAATACTCATATAGCAAAAGAAAGCAGTAAAGCATCTGCGTATATCTGTGTGTGTATCTAAATACGCTGCATCAGCAAAAATCATGTTTCGATGATGATGACAGCGCTTGACGCAAATAGAAGCAATAGGAAAGGCAACAGCTGCAGCTGTATTAAGCTAAGCTGTGCTAAATTTCCGCAAAAACAGACGCTGCAATATTTAACAGCATCTTTAGTAAACGCACACATACACATATGTGGCAATACACCTTTTTATTTACCGAAATGACTATTGACTATAGAGATACATTGTCTGTCTGCACACTACGTACATGCAAACCCATTTTCAATTGCATAAAATATTCGAAATGCAATACGCGTTGTAAAATTCTGCAAAAAAAAAAAAAAAACAAAAAAAAAAAAAAAACGTTGCGCTCAATTTTATTGTTGAAAGCATTTGCATGTCATTCTCATCATCGTCATCATCATCATCATCATCATTGATGCAATATGCAAAGCAATCGATGTGTTTACAATCATACAATTGCAGTCAACGAAATAATTTCAACATTTTACGAATGAGCTGAAAAGTTTTAAATAAAAAAAAAGAAAAATGATAAACTAAGATTTTAAAACGACTGCATTCTCCAAGAATTCTCTAATAAACAACCATACTTGCAGTATTCCTGAAAACTCTTTTATTTGAGAGCATTTCACACTTTCCTAGATTTTTTTAAACGTTTTTATTTTTGGTTGGATGGTTTCAACGTCCATAGCGGACATAGAAACATTTTTTAATTTTTTTTAAAATAGATTCGAGAAAATTGTAAAAAAAAATTTTTTGGATTCATTTACTTAATTTGTTGGTCCTATTTTACTGAAAAGTGTTGTTTCGATTACCATTTTACTATATATTTCTGTTGCATATGGTCAGTTGCTGTCGTAATACATAGTAGTCAACGCTATGAGAAGCATTTATTGTGTATACGTCACGTAAGAGTGGCAGAATTTAATTTGTTTAGAATGCTCGTTGATGCGAATTTATTTTTGTTTATTTGTTGCGATTTTTATTGGTAAATCTGCATAGTTTTGATTGACCTTAGTAGATACTAATATTGCACCATAAAACTTTAATAGTTTTTTTTTTTTTTTCATTGATATTTGGTATATGGTGCATAGTAAACTTTAAAATGGACAACTTTTAAGTGTAGTGGGACTTTATTTGATCCCTTAAAAATATAAAAAGTTGTAGAAAAATTAAACAAGAAAAAAAAAGGCCAGCTTAAATTTTTGTTTATAGATTAGTTTTGGCAAAAAAAATCACTTTCGGTAAATGTAGCAGCCACAGTGTTTTATTTTTCAATGAATTAAGTCAAAGTCGGATCGTTATGCTGGTGAAGCGAAACAGTTCAGTTAGCGGCGATTTTGTGTATCACAACACACTTCACGAGCAGTTTACCTGTTCAGTAATAACTGATTAACTGTGATTTTATCACTGTTTGCAGTCACTGCGATTTTCAAATCACAGTCGCTTATCACACTTCGACTAGAGACAGACATTGCTGGTTCGATTGACTTAGTTCTCAATTCAAACCAAGCATATACTTTATGGTGTCTGTCCTGCGTCCTTCTGACATTTGCCCAAACTGAATATATCCTTTTAACCTTCCGCAACAGAGTATAAAAAGAGAAATATCTCTAAAAAAAAAATTTGAAATACTAAAAGCAAACTTAGCATTTGAAAAGCAAACTAAATACATTTATACAAATAATTATAATAAAATTACAAAGTATTAAAAGTGAAAGTAACAAAAGTCAAATATTATATTTACTTTACTGCGCACACACATACAAACGACTTTTTATTTTTATTTCATTCTAAACGTATTCGGTTACTTTTGACTCGCATCATTTGTATTCATATATTTACGCAAAGTTCAAGAGCTCAACTCTTAGCATAAGTGAAACTGCATATATGCATGCATATATGCTACATATGTGCTACATATATGCTATATGTATGCTTCAGTGCCTGACTGCCTGCGTGCCTGGTTGACTGTTTGTCATATACAACTATGTATAAATTCAACTTGAAACAGCTTCGAATACTTCAAATGCAATTTGCATTAGGAACATATTTACATGTAAACATAGCGTACAGTGTGTCCAAAAAAATATATTATTAAAATGCTAAAGTTCTTTCATTTTATAGATAGATCAAATCTAGAAAGATTAAAAAATTTTGATGCGTACGGCTATAAATTTTAGACTTTCTTTAGTATGCTTTGATTTGAGAACCAAGCTTGTAGATCAACCAAAATTTCTTAAAACTTTGCTTGCAACACACTGTGCCGCAGCAACAGTCTTCAATCTATGAAGCGTTAAAACTAAAAAAAAATATTACTTTCTTTCAACTGTTTTGTTTGTGTGCGAAAATATATAATATTTTTTTTTTTTTTTTACTGTCGCTGAAGGTGAAGTTGCTGCATAAGTTAAAGAATATATTCCACATGTGACATTGTATGAAACAATATTACTCATACGTGATATCGGTTGAAAATTATGAGATGAACATATACATATGTATATAGACGAACAATATTTATTTATGCAGCTGAATAACTAAGGCTGCAAAGCATACATATAGGCGAATGCGAGTAACCATAAGTTGCACTTGAGCAAAGTTATAAATATGTAAATAAGTTCAACATGCAACAAGGAGCAACAACAACAAAAAAAATCAAAAATAAATAAATAAATAAATAAAAAAAAATATGTAACGAGCGCTGAATGCGGTGACGTTGAATTATTTTAATACAATATGCTGATCAAGTCGTTCTTTTTTATATACTATATATAGCTATCTCACTTATTTACACCTCTCACCATCTCACTTACGCCGCTAGTCAACTAGTTTTAGGCAGTAAGTTTGGCAGCTGTTCGACGTTGTGTTCGACAAGAAAGTAAAGGAAGTAAACGAACGAGTTTGAAATTTTCCTTTGCATATTTGACATTAGGCAAAACTTTGATAACGGAAGTGCAGAATGAAAAGAGGGAAATGCATACAGCAATGGCGTCGTCGTAGTTTTCGTCGTCGTCGACGTCGTTGCAATGTGTAACTAAACTAAACAGAGAATTGCCTGGTTGCACATGGCAAATCAAATTAGTTGTGCCGTAGAGTAGCACTGAAGCAACATGAGCACAACTTTCATTCACTGAGTTTTCTCGTTTCTTGTTAAAAAATTAATTTAATTAAATGCTTCTCTTCAACAGCAGTAGGAAACAAAATTTATACAGTACCTAGAAGCAAAAGAGAGCCTAAAGCTGTAGACATTTAATCTGTCTTTGTATTCTAAGAGTTCGGCGTTTTCCGGTGAGTCTGTAATTTTTGCAGCTGACATTTCGAATGTTGATTGTAAATTACAGAAAGCATCTTTGTTGAGTTGCATATCTTAGACTTTGGGTTTGTTAAATTGAAATTAGCAAAAGAAGTGCAGGCAAACCAACGATATATACTGAATGCAATCTAAGACTTCGAGGAATATCGATAACATACCGATATCATATCGATATCGTATTACATTGATATCGATATCGGATCATATCATATTATATATCGATATCGATATTGATATCGATATCGTATCGATATCATATCGATATCATATCGATATCATATCGATATCGTATCGATATCATATCGATATCGTGTCGATATCATATCGATATCGTATTGATATCATATCCATATCAAATCGATGTCATATCGATATCGCATGATATGATATCGATATCATCATGATATCATGTTGATATCATAATGATATCATATCGATATCGTATTTCGATATCGTATCCATATCATATCGATATCATATTGATATCATAACGATATCATATCGTATATCATATCGATATCATATTGATATCATATCGATATCATATTGATATCATATCGATATCATATTGATATCATATCGATATCATATCATCATACGATATCATAACGATATCATATTGATATCATATCGATAGCATATCGATGTCTTATCGATATCATGGTATCAATATTATAACGATATCATAACGATTTATATCGATATCATATAGATATCAGGTTTGTAAGTGACCGTATATGTAATTAATCAAATCGGTTGATCTGTTCCGATTTTTACTGGGATTGTTAAAGGTCAATGCAGTATTTTTTGTTGCTAGATTGGTGTATATTTGTATGGATGCTGTCGCTTTTAATTTGGGTGGAGAAGTATTTTATGTTAAATAAAAGACGAGGGCTCTATTGAATACAAGAATCAAGTAAGGCTGTTTCTCTTCTAGACACAAAATTGGATTGTCTCTTCAAATAAACACTTTAAATATGTTAAATTTTGTGGCATACAATATTCAATTATAAATTTTTCTATAACATAATTCCGCTTAAAACGAAGAAAAACTAAAAAAAAACAATAAGATAACGTAAGCCCAAGAATAAATGAAAAATATTTTGCTAATGCCGCAAAGTATGCAATATTATTTTTAAGACAAAATCTTTTGTTGAAGTGAAGCTTAACACTATCCTAAAACATATCTTTTTTTCACTCTTTTGGTTCTATGTTTTTGCACTTGTACTAATGCTTTCGTTAGTGTTGAACAAGAAGACGAGGTCATGCCGTAGACAACAAAATTCTAGAACAATCATAATACAAAAGACAAATCTAAATCTTATCATTTGCTCTTTTTTGTCTTTCTACACTTTATTTTTTAAGCAAAATGCTCAATTTTCATACAAAGAATACAATAAATGAATGGAATAAAATAGAATTCATTGAAAATTGTAGCAGCAACATGAAAAAAATGTTTAGCTTTTTAGAACAAGTGCGGGAAACGAGTAAAAAAAAAATTGATGCCAACTCGTTTTTAGTGTTGTTTGTCGCTGGAGCATTTTCTCTGTCCGTCTGTCTGTCTGGTGTCTCTACGTATGTATCTGTCGCTTTGTGTACTTATTTGTATGTCGGCTTTTTATTTGCACCGGACATGCATACATCAGGGCTATATCCTTCCGTCACTCAGACAGAAAATGAGCGAGAAAGAGTAGAGCACAACGCTCATGCATAGAATCATGCTTTCATTATTTTTGTTCTTACATAAATACAATTCAACTTGCAATGCTTTTCGGATATTTACGCTCCATTGTTTGTCGCTCGAGCGGAAGCAGAAAATTGTTTACTAGATAAGAGACATCATCATCATCATCATCGACTAAAATGCTTTTCCTATGTCGCAGTCGTACCAAAAAAAAAAAAAAAAAAAAATAAATAAAAATCCTTTATACACATTTGTGTACCTATGTTCTCTTTTTGAATACACTACATATGGTACTATCGATTTGTTTGTTTTTTTTTTTTTAAACCGTAGAACTTCTAACATTAAAAAAGAAGAAGGAATTATTTTAAGCTCAAATTCCTGTCATACAAAATTTCAAACAGCTCACTTATAGTCATATGTAATGTAGATAATTTTTTTTGAAATAGGGGTAATGTCTGATGTAATTGAACCGATTTTAATGGTTCAGGCAGTATTCTCTGCTTACAAGTCCACGGCAGTTGCTACGTCGAGCCATCAGTGCATACGAATCGGTCTCTGGCTGAGTTGGTCACTAAAGTTCCTAAATGGAACGCTCAATAACAGCACATCGCGGTCTAGAAGGGGAGTCGAACTAGGTATGTGTCTCTGTCCGTCCGTCCTCTCTGTCAGTCCGTCATGCTGACTACCGTATGAAAACGATTATGTCGGGCTCAGACTCTCCTGAGCTGTCAAGTGTGCGGTTTTTCTTTAGCCCCATTTTTAGGTACCCATACCAATCTAACCCAAAATTTTTGATATTTGCATAAAACGTCATTGTTTCTTATTGTAGGAAGTCTAAATTTGGAAACATCCCAATATGCGTAGAGCCAAAAAAGTTTAGGCATGGCCCCCGTGAAAATCCAATACAATGAAGTATGGTACTAAGATAGGACATACAGGATATCTTGCAGTCGAGCATAACTAAGCGTTCTTTCATATTCCTTGTTGTTTTATTAATTTACAAAAAAAAAAAAAAAAAAAAACGGATAAAGCCTACAAATGTGTGCAGCGCAAATCATAGAATCAAAAACTTAGAGTAACAGACAGTATAAGGCTACGTGTTGTCTGAAAAACAATTGAAATTGTTTTGAATATAGAATAAAAAAAAAAAATTGTTAACTCTTTTTTTATTCTCACTTAGTCCTTTGTGGCACTTGTGCTAAGCTATACAGACTGATTGGACCGAAGCCTAACATTCAACAATGCAAATATGTAGCTGCATGCATCTGTGTACGAGTATGCAAATGTATGTATACAAATATTTTTTTTATTGTATGCATATGAGCAGACACATTTGAAAATTAAGTCTGTTTGTGGTTTACAAGGATTTTCGTTTCTATCATTTGCTGCTTTTATATTCTTAAAATTTTTTTATAAAATTTTTTTCTTGCCATTGTGACAATTATTCTAGCAGCAATTGTTAGAATAGTGTAACATAAAATATCTGAGCTGATTATGTCACAGAAATTGCATTGAAATTGCAGCTCAACAGTTGTGCATACAAAGAAAAAGATAGAACAAAAAATAAAAGAACGTATTCCTTGAAAAGATACAAATACAAAACATAAAGTGTTGCAAAGAAAAGAAGTGGTCTTTTACATTCACACTTTGCGCATTATGTCCCTCTGTATGCATGTCCTGTTACTAATGGCAACATTTGTATGTTGGTTATTATGTCAGCTATTATATTATACAAATATGTATGTGTGTATCTATTGCAAAATTTGCGTTTTAAATTTCCAACAAATGTGTACACGGATTATTATACAATTCAAAATTAAATATTTTTAACAGAGTTAAATATATTGTAAAATAGACAATAAATACCAAAAAATTTAAAATAAATAAACAAATATATTTTTATTAAAATGAATTTATTTTATTAATGAATTTTCTATTTTTAAAGAGTATCATTTTTTTTTTTATAATGCGTAATATTACGTAGTTACGTAATATTATGCATTATTAATATACGTAAGAATATAAAATTAATTGCCTTGCTTCCGTAATCACTTAATTTTGTCATTTACGTTTTAAATAAATTCGTAATATTTCAAAATGTTCGTACTACGTCAATCGCCAAAGTTATGTTTCATTTCCAAAACGTTTCGTTGCACTGTACATGAAAAAACTGCTATCGGTTATAAATAAAAAAGTTATCGGTCTAGGCACATCGCAAATTGTTGTTGCTTTGACAAAATTATCAACACTTTAAATTTAAGTATGAGTAGAAAATCTAATCTATACAATTCTTGTGTCACAGTGTTTGCAACAAAACTTTCAGTAGGTCTGAGATTAGGATGTAAACTATTTCTCATATCGTTAAGTGCGGTGGTTTGCGTGATCCCAAAGAATCGTTCATAAATTCATTGTTTACGTCGGAAATAATTTAACTAATTTCTATGAAATATTTTAGATGTGTATTTTTGGTTCAACTTTAAAGATTGGATGTAGAATCGATACAAAAATTCATCGCATTTTTTACAAGTATTTGAGAGATATTAAATTCCGAATACATGTTACTAAGACTAGCAAAGTAGTCTCAGTTCAGCGCGACTGGAATTACTATAAGTTTTCACGAAAAATAGCAGAGTAAGTTGCTCAGCCTGCCGAAGACCAGGATGGTGTAGCCAGTGTTGAGATACAAAGTCTCTGAAACTGAGCCCAAAGACTGGTTCAGGGCCAATCATAAGGGTTGACGAGCCTATGCTGGCTAGTTCTTTTGCAATCTCATCACTTATAATGCCTCAATTACCAGGGTCCCAACATAGAGTGATTTTGCGTTCCACATATAGACGCTGAAGTGTGTCATAACAC
This sequence comes from Leucophenga varia, assembly GCA_018903435.1. Classification (NCBI taxonomy): domain Eukaryota; kingdom Metazoa; phylum Arthropoda; class Insecta; order Diptera; family Drosophilidae; genus Leucophenga; species Leucophenga varia. The sequence goes on along the minus strand of JAEIFJ010002355.1, from coordinate 169,494 downwards.
TGTGGAGCTCTCCTAGATGAAAAACTCCACGAGTTTAGCTCTCTGACAGTCACCTTACTGTCCGAAAAGATGTTGATAGTAGCCCCCCTTGGACAAATGTCAAAAGGTGGAGGGCGCAGACTTCAATGGCGTGATTCTCTGATTGAAAAATCGTGGGCCTGACACCCATGGCAACCGTGTTCCTAGTGTTGGGTCCAAAGACACCAAGTCCAAAGCCAGTTTCTGTGAGAGAGCCATCTGTATACCAGTGGTTTACTAATGGCCCACCACATTAAGTCCCGTGTTCTCAGTCTTAGCAACTGGGGAACAGGACAGAAAAACGTCTGCTAAAGCGTAAACCGTGGTGAAGCAATCTGAAACTTTGCAGATCTCGAAGCGAGGAATGTAAGAAAGGATACTAGAATGCTCTATGCCGTTAAAGGTCAGAAACCTAAGATCTTCCATTGCAGCTGAAGTTTTTGATCAAAAATATGCAGAAGAAGAAGACCGTTTATCGCCTCCAGTGCAGCTGTAGGTCTGGTTCGCAAATACTTCTTTACAGCATATCGCTCTTACAGCTTTTACTTACATCGATTTGATCACATCATCACATATAAAAAAGTAATTCTTTTCTATTTTTGTTTCAACAGATTTATAATTCTTTTGTTTTTTATATTTTTTCTTTTTTGACGATCTATTTATTTTCGAATGAAAATATTATGCAGCACTTTCAAGTTAAAAAGTTTTTTCCCATTTTTTTTTTTTTTGTCATATTTTTCTTTTCTCTTTTATTTATTTTAACAACTTTTACAAAAAGGGTTAAATCGCTTGCAAAACAACAGAAACTAATACACAAGTCAATAAGTAAAACTTTTTTGCGCAAAAGTAACACATTGAAAGGGATACACAGATTTCAATCGTTCTTTTTTTTTTTAATTTTTTTTTTTTTTTTTTTTGTTATTGTTGTTGTCGTTATAGTTGTCCTTGTCGATTTATTTTCATGTTGTTGTTAAGTTATGGCGCCGTCCTGTCTAGTTGAAAAGTATTTTTAAATTTATGCTTCAATGCAAGCTGTAACTGACAAATTGTACCAAAGAAACAATGAAAATAAACCAAACCAAAGCAAAGCAAAACAAAATTAAAGCAAATCAATTTTTATTTTTTTGTAATAAATATAAAAAAATAAATATTTGAAGCAGCTAAAAGTTTCAACATAAAATCTATAAGCTAAAAATTTTAAAATATATTCTATATTTTTTTTTTAATTTAATCTAGCAAAATAATCTTTTACGCAATTCTTATTTACATAAATGCTTAAAGCGTAAGAATAAAAGAGAAACAAATGTAAAATGTAAAATAAAATGCAACGGAAAATCATTAATCTAATAGATACATAGATACTTTTGTGTTTTTCCATGGCAACGCAGACGAGAATAATGCCGCAAAAGATATAAAAAAAAAAACAATTTCTATGGCATAACAAACGGAAGCACTTGAACTCGAATAAAAGTAAAAAAGAATGCTTAAACACATCATTTGCCTTGCTTTAGCTTTCTAAGCACTTTGTTTAGATCATTTCTTTTGTATTTAATTCTTAAAGAATACTTTCAAGTTACAACATCGTTTTTTAAGCTCTGCAATTGAATTGAACGCACACAAATGCGTTCACAATGAAGCTGTTTGTTGCATTTGTTATGCATTTATATTTTATTTTATAAAATTTTAACAATTTTATGTAAAATGAAACCAAAAAAAAAACTTCTAAATGAAAAAATATACCGGACACTGTGGCAAAAGTGTGTCAAGAAAGTATTTGACAAAATTGTGCTTTTGGAGATTCAATTTTGGTGATATCTTTCAAGATTTGGCCTCCTAACGCAGACGCGGTGTTTTTCGCTGACTTAAATCTACGATTTGGTCCATATTTCGCTCGAAAACTATTTTCGCCAGAGCCATTGCCTACATACTTAACAGTGAACAGCCATGATGCAATAATACCAGACGAAGTACTTCGGAACTCTTTGGTTACATAAATTTGACAACTTATTTTGTGGTGAATTATGTTTGATTTCACCATCATTGAAGTGAAGAGTTTTGGGAACGAGAACATTATATTTTCTGCACTATTACTTCGGTAGCTTTGGTGTTTAAAAAAAAAATATGCGAAATTTATCAAAATCAAGAAGCAGAAAAACTGACACATGTAAGGTGAAATTATATAAATTCACCATAACATGCATACTCAACAAAATTTGTTACTAAATTAGAAAGAGACAGTGGCGGAATACGTCACCCAGTATATTGGTTTTAAAGAGTTTTTAAACTTAATTTTTACAATTGAAATGGTTTTTTTTTTTTTTTCTAAAATTACACAGACCTGCAGACTGGTTTTTAATGTATTTTTGCGCGCTAAACATGGCAAAGGTGTTTAAAGAAGATCGTTTTACTCCTACTTTTCTCGAAAACCAGACCTGCTAGAGACTTCCACTGACACTTTTATTTATCAAAGCTTCAATCTTCACAACAATAACCTTTAAAAAAAAATCGTAAGAAAAGTTATAAAAAAAAAAAAAAAAGTTTTAAAAAAAACCATTAAAAGTGGGAATAAAAACACCCAAAGGCACGATTGTGTTGTCCCCCAGGCTTTTCTCGAAAAAAATGCCTGTATTATTATCTCTAAAAAAATTTCAAATTGGAACGCTATTTGTAGTCTTTAAGAACTCATAATTAGGAATCCCTATGGTGCACCATTGAAACATCAGTCAAATCTAGTTTAATTGGTAAAAGATTTGGCAAATAATTGCAACAGAAAAATAACTAAATAAAAAAAATATATATTTAATAAAAATAGTTACTTGAGTTGAAAGATTGAAGATAGTTCTGTTAAAACAATTTGTAAATTATAAGCGTTTTGAGAAGTTTATAAAAATTAAAAAAAAAAAAAAAAATATTGCCTATGAATTAGTTTAAAATTTCGATTGACTTTGAGTTAAATTAAACTTTCAACACATACAGCTACTTTAAAGACGCACGTTACATGATAAACTAGAATGCAGCTTAGTTTTTGCTGCATATTACAAACACAAATATTTACGAATTTGTGTAACTTTTCGAGAATGCATAAAAAAGGCTAACGAAGCATTACACAAAAAAAATAAATACATAAATAAAAAAAAATTAAGGCATCCAAAACTATCTTTTTACTGAAAATGGCGCGTGCTAAAATGTTAAACTTTACAATACTATAAAATTGACCCAAGAACAGATGAAGCAGAATGCACTCAGTTAGTTTGGTTTTCAATTGGTGTCTTTGAGTTTAAGCATTGCATTCGAAAGCTTAATTGAATATGAATTATTTCTATAGAAACTTCAAAGCATTCATTTTGTATTTTAAATAAATTTTTCTTACTTGACTCAAGGCTAAACTATAAAAACGTTTCTTTTTTTTTTGTTTACAATTTACAATATTTACTATTGGTCTACTTATACCGAAATTTGAGTGTTTTAGTTAGACTTTTATTTATTTATTTATTTATTTTTGTTGTTTATTTGTATTTTATTTTACAAATATGCACATATATGCGCCTAGAGTTATGTAATAAAAAATTTTTTTGTTATTCAACACTCAAATGCAAAAATTTTAAATGCAAAATGAAATAAATTAAAACTTTCAACAGCAAACGAGACCGAGCATACGATACAAAAATTGCAAAAATAAATAAATTAATAATTGCATCAAAATTTCTTCTAAAATAAAATTTATGTATTGTATTTTTATTTGGTTTTATATTATTTTTATACCTGTTACACTAGTGTAAACAGGTATATTCAGTTTGTCGGAAAGTTTGTAACGCATTAAAGGAGGTATCGTAGACCCTATAAAGTATATTATTCTGATCACCTCGACGAGACGAATCGATTTAGCCATGTCCGTCTGTCTGTCCGTCGTCCGTCCGTCCGTCTGTCCGTCTGTCCGTCTGTCTGTGTGTTGCTGTGCGATTTATTCGCTCAGTTTTAAAGATATTGGGCTGAAATTTTAAACTTAAGCTTTTCTAGGTCCTGTGTAGTTTCTATGTTAAAATCAATGTGCCACGCCCACTTTTAGGTATAGCTCCCATACAAAAGTACAACATTTTTTCAAGTTCTTATATGAAAAATTTATTTATAAAGCGAATGGCTTCAAATAGTTAAAATGTTGCTTAACCATGCCATATCTTCAGTTTAAAATTGGTCCAAATCGGACCGCGAATTTCTAAATTTTTATGAATATATTTAATTTGTTTAGAATTTTAAAATAAAAATTTAATACAAATGCTGCACACGAAGGTCTATCAACGTCAAATGATGTGTAACAGGTATGAAGTATAAACTTCGGTCCAACCGAAGTTAACTTTTTTCTTGTTTTTATTTCTTTTAACTAGAAAATATTCTATTATATTTTTCTTCATTATGACTATTATTATTGAATCCCATTAGAAATTGCCTTTGAGTGATTTCATTGAAAAGATTTTGCTGAAAAAAATACATTTATGAAAAAAAAAATTATAATATAAACACAAAAATTACTAAAAAAAAAAAAAAAACTAAACAAAAATTTTACGAAATGTTGAAAAAATAAAATAAAACAAAATTTTTATAGAAACGTTCAACTAATTGAATTTTATAATAAAAAGTTTTCAAAATTCAATTTGAACGCTGTCGGCAATTTTGGGCAGTTAAAAGAACACATACACGTGCATACACACACACACATGTAAAAATAAAAGTATACATGTTTCAGGAGCGAAAGAATTAAATTTGGATAAACTAAAACGAAACAAGCGCCTTTCAGGTGAAATTATTCTCAAATCAGAACTTAAAATGGAACATTTTATTTCGAAAATTTTACTTTTCATAGCTTTTAAAATTAAAGAAGATTTTTAACTGCTAAAAAAAATTTGTTACACTAAATTCAGATAAGCATTTGATAAAATTATAAATAATTAACAGCATCGAATTTGACCATCTCACCGTCAGCTGAACAAGTAGCCTGGCAAATTCTATAGCGAAATTACTATTAGAAGCAGTGGATAAATAGTTTCTTCTGGCTTTGTACCTCATCAAAAATTTTCAAAAAAAAAAATTAAGCGAATTTGACGTGTTTAATGAGGATTTTTCATTAAAAATATTTCTATGTCCGCTTTGAACTTAAAAACTATCCTACCGATTAGTACCAAACCGGTTTTGTTCTAAAGCCAACAATACAAGTATAGTTATAGACCACTAAAACAATGCATTAGGCACATTCGGTTCATTCATGAAGTCAATTTATAGTACAACATTTCCTATCTAACAATTTTTTACATTATTGTATGTCTGTGCATATTGTGCAATCCAAAAAAAAACGTATTTTTAGTGCTTTTTTACATGTTTTCATACTAGACCCAATATATTTTGATTACGCTACATTTAAAATAAGAAGTACAAAAATACCAACGAGAAAAAAAAAAATAATTGCAATTGTACAAATAACAGTAAATGCGTAACGGACAGGAGCTCAAAGACCAGCCGAATTATCCGTACAACGTATTAGCACACGCCGGATATCCGCTAGTAAACAATAAAGTAAAAAAGCTTTGCTCAATTGCTGGAAGGCTAGAGTGAGTTCAACATATTTTTTATGCACTTTTCGACACAGTTTACTTTCATACCGGAAGAAAAAAAATATCAAATTACGTAATACAAATAGAAAGACACAGTGGTGGAACACTACTTGCAGCATCCCTTCGAACCTGTTTCTGTGTGTAGCCAAGACAGTTTCATCTATAATTAGCCAAAATGCCTGGCCTTGTTTGGATGTCGCAGAAAATTATTTTTATATTTTTTTTCCACTGAATCATAATTTCAATGGATCATACTACTTTCGTTCCAGTTATCATTTACACTGAGTTTTTATCCTGCTTTTCTTTAAACATTTGCAACGACCACGCCCACCACCCATTTTTCCTATGGATTATTCGAATCCCGGCCCTAGTATTTCATTTCTCTGGCTCAAAAATTTGCAAAAATTAAAAAAAAAATCTTTATCGATTTTATGGGGGTTCATGCGTCCACCGCCCATTTTTTCAAAACGTTATATAAACTATGTCCATCCTGAAATTGAAATTTCGCACAACAAACAATAGAACTATTAAGAATAGAGCCAACAAATTTAAAACTAAGATTTTCAAAATTTCGAAAAGTGAATTCTATAAAATCATTTACTATTTATTATGAATAAAAGATTTATTGTTTTCGAATTTATTTTTATGAACAGCGAAACGGACATTAGGTATACAAGTCCTTTACCTATCAAGCTTTATAATAAATACGGACCTGTATTAATAAAAAAATATACTCGAATTTTATATTTTCTTACTTTATACACACTTATTTGTCGTTAGCTGCATATTTGCTAAGAACGAATGTGTATATTTGATTTTATACTACATCCACAATTGACTTCGCTCAGCATTCGGTTTGTCTTTCCTAAGTCAATAAACGAAGTTAAAAGTCTACAAACGCCAACGGCAAAAACTTTGACTGTTGCAATTGTAGCGGAAATGACGCTTAAATGAAAGCTAAGAAAGTGTACACAAATATATATAAAACTCAACTCAGAAGTGAAATGCAAGGAATAACGTACTATATAAGTGAGAGACAACTTCAAATTTTTGCACGTACATACGTAAAAGTCCAGTCAAGCTCTTTGCCAAAAAATACGAAATACGAAACTGAAATCGAAACTCATAAATCATCAAGTGCGCAACTTTATTTCATTTGCACTCTTGTAACTCTGGCAAATAAAACAAAATACCAAGAATATTAAAATGAAAGAAAAAAAAGGAAACAGAGCAACTTGAAGCAGTTAAATAAAATTCAACAGACACAGTTAAAAGGAAAAAAAATATATATATAAAAATAGAATAAGCCAAATAAGTATTTAGTATAAAAATTAATAAAGCGAAACTTTATTTGCAACTGCAAATCGAGTAACTCAGCAACTGAAATACAAACTCAAAACACATTATGAGCGAAATTACTTTTTATGAGTTCATTTCTTAAACAGGAAAAAAAAAAAAAAGTCCGAAAAATAAAATATAAAGAAAAAACAACAGCGCTTCTGCTGCTACTTTATGGTTTTTTATTTTTCTTTTTTTTTTCCTAAATGAAAAGCCACTCACTTCGATGAATCGACAAAACTTTTGTTGAATTAAGCAGCAAAAATAGCAATTCAAGTGAGAGAAGACAAAAAAAACACCAAAAAAAAAATATTATAGCATACAACAAGGCGCAAAGTGTGCTAGCCAAAAAAAATCAAGCGTTTTAAGTGGGCGTTGAGGATTTGGTTTAAGAAAAAAAAAAAAAAAAAAAGTAAAAATGCCAGCTGTAGACGCAATAAATTGGAGTAGGAAAAATACCTGCTGACGTTTAGCTAAAGTGCTGTTGCTGCTGCTTTGAAAGTTATCATACCCGTATTCTTGCGTCTGTCTGACGAGTAGCCTGGCCAGCAATGATGAAATTACAACATTAGCAAACTAATCGCAGCCACTTAGGATGCGAGTAACGTTTTATTTTCTTTTATTTTTGCTTGGGTTTTCGTTTTTTTTTTTTTTTTTGTAGATACTTATTGTTGCTGTTTATGCTGTTTTGTATTAGTTTTTCTATATACGCAATACCCTACGTAAGTTATATGCGAAAAATGCATGAGTTTGTTTTGAAAAAGTATATCTAAAGCTGCTTGTTTAATTTAAAATTATTTGCCATACAGCATAATCAGTTTATTTTTTGGCTTAATTTTAGTCATTTCGTTTTTTTTTTATTTCATTTAACTCAGTTATATGCTGAAAGGCTTAACAAATTCGTCTAAACCTATTTATTTATTTTTTTTCTTCAACTTGAAGTAAAACATCATTACAGGCAATAAAAATGTCTGCGAAAAAGTTTGAATTGTGTTTAGATTTGGTTTACAGTTGCTTGACTACAGCGAAAACAAAAAGTAATCATATATCTGCGTGTGTGTGTGTGTGTACGTTAAATGCGTTCTTATTAAAGGTCTAAAATACGCGTGTATGTGTGTGTGTTTGCAAAATACAAAATAAAGCAATTTCAACGTACGCACTCGAAGCTAAATGAAATGAAACAATAAAATCAAATTCATCAATAATTCCAAAGCTCAAAAAAGAGAAAATAATTCGAATACGATGAATGCCAAGCCAAGCGAGCTAACGGCGATTGCAGCAGTGCTCATAGCTATTGGCTAGCAATTTTTTTTTTTTGTAACCATATTCCATGAAGGCCCTATGGGCATTTTACAATTGAAACAACCCAACCAACCAACTATGTACTACATTAGATGTTTGAATGTTTCAAACATGATTATTGAAGTGAAGCTGGTCATGGTGCCGTTGTTGCTGTTGCTGCTCGTCAATAACGCGTGAACTCACGTTTCATGCAATCAGGCGTGCAGCCAATGAACTAAGAGTAAAGAAATTTCCACGCACGCACGATAACACACATATCCACGTATAGTAGAAGTGTAGCAAACTGCAAACGAGTTTGCGCCTAAAAGATACTTCATTTTTTTTTTTTTTTTTTTGCTTCTAAATTTCTAATAGCCTAAATACTCGAAATACTGGAAATACTGGCAATCGTTCAAGCGTAAACTTTCGTGTTTAAAGTAAAAAAATTGTACAGGAAACTGTGTTTAATAAGCCTACGGAAATGCTCAAGGCAAAAAAAAAAAAAAAAAAAAACAAGTTAAATTTTTAAAAATAAACACAATTCAGTCACCTGCAACGTAGAGAAGGCAAAATGCTGCATAGATTTGTTAACCCATTTATGGATCAAGCTGTTTGTTTGAAAATCTATAAAATAAAATCGAATAAACAGTACTCAACGAAATCTCCAAGAGTTTTCACATAGATTATTCTTTTATGAGCTCAGCATAGTGTTCATATTTAGTACCTAGGCTTACCTATGCAGCAATGCTAGTTGTGTTGGCTATTTAAGCTTCGATTCTATTAAACATAAAGTTTTCCATTATTTTTGTTAAAATACATAAAAAAATATATTTTAATTTATAAAATTGTTGTACAATTTTTAAACCATTGGGCACATGCGAATTAATATGCTACCTTTTCTGTTTCGCACGTTCAAACGTTTATAATAAAAATTCTTTCATCAACAAAAAATGACCTATACAATAAGCTTAAAATACAATTGAATGCTTTCAACAACCGTTGAACGTATAAAGGAATGCTCAAACGCACACACAGATCAAAAAAAAAAAAAAAAAAAGAAAGAAAGAAAAGAAAACAAAATAAAAAAAAAAAAAAAAAAAAAAATCGTTAGCGTTTATTTATTTCACTGTTGATTTTTTCAAATTGGCGTGCAATACGCAGCTTTGATGCTTTTCAACTTGCGTTGTTGTTGTTGTTGTTGTAGTAGTTAGTAGCTCACAATGCCGTCAGCAAGTATGATCGAAAAATAGCAACACAATAAATATACAACTCATGAGTAACGTATAAAGTGCACTCGTGGGAATTCGCATAGAAAATGTATAAAAACAAACAACAAACAAACACATGCACACACACACACACATGCATGTATATGCAATACAATATAATATTATGTAACAGCATATATAGTATGTACATAGGTGCGTATTAAGCATGTTCGTTTGTTTCGCTCAATGTGTGGGAATAAATACACTCATTCATTATAAATAAATACATATATATGAATGTGTGGATTGATGAATGAATGAATTACTTCGCAGGCAGACAGGAAGCTAAGCTGCCAATATGAACCACAGCGCCGTTTTTACTGCCAAGATATGTATATTTGCCTTTCGTGCAATTCAATTCAACGCTGTTGAGCTACTAAATGACTTCTCAATAAATGTAATCAGTGCAAGCGTTAGTACACTGTGCAAAATGGTAACATTTTATTTTAATTAAAATTTTAAGATAAAAATCAACTGCGCTTTGCCTTTAAAAAATATCTTTAAAACAAGAAAAACGTTAACTTCGTTAGCAGCAAAGCTCGAATACCCGCCATTCGAAACTTTAATTAGTTTAGGTACGATCATCAGTGACGTAGATTATATTCCTCAAAAGGGTTGGGTGGGGAAAACTCAAGTTTGGGCTCAAATAAGACGCATTTATGAAAAAATTTTCAGCTTAAAACGCATAAAAAATAATTCATTTTCTTGGGAAAATAAAAAAATACAAGGTGAGTTTGTATGGGGTCTGTATGTTATAGGGGCCCGATCTTTGTCATATCGGTAGCACATTCCTAGAATGACAGTAAAAGTGATTTTACCCAGATTGGAGTACAAAATCTGAAAATGGGCGGTAGATTTTTATGGGGGTTATACCTAAAAATGGGTGTAGCACCTTGGTTCTGACACACAAACCGCATTGGACCAAAAAAATGTAAAGTTGAAATTTTTAGGTCTATACCCATACAACTTTCCGAGTATAACAGACAGACGGACGGACAGACAGACATGGGTAAATCGATTCGTCTTGTCGAGCTGATCAATAATATATATACTTAATGGGGTCTCCGGTGCCTCCCTTAATGTATTACAAACTTTTCGACAAACTGATGTCACTTTCGGTGATTTTTTCACAGTGATTCAAACAGCGCAATGTAGCACTGCGACTGAAAGTAGTGATTTTCGATTTTCAAACATTTTCAGTTATCGCTCTGAGCGAACAGTGAAACTATTCATTTTTCAGTGATTGGTGCTTTTATCTCTCTTCGCGAATCGTTCATATTTTTCGAACCTGTCGGTTTGTTGTGTTGGCGTAGCGAAATAGTTCAGTGAGCGGCGATCTTGCGTAACACTCTTCGCGAGCAGTTTACCTGTTCAGTAATCGCTGTTTGTTTTTCGCGAGCTGCGATTCAATCACTGCTTACAGTCACTGCGAATTTCAAGTCACAGTCGCTAATCACACTGTGATTCAAAAATCACTCTTTTTATTAACACTACAAACTATTGCTGGTGATTGCTCAAAAGATAGAATCCTAAAAAAAAATATAGCGACGATTCGACTTATTAAAGTACACAAAGCCAATTTTCTGTTTTTTTCCTTAAAGAACTTGTTACACTTCAAACATATTTTTATATATGTACTAAATATATTTATATATGTATAAGTATCATCATAGAAGTTCATAAATCTACTAAATCTTCTTCTTCTTCTTCTTTTTTCAAATCAACTCATACAATAACTGTTAAGCATTTATAAAGTCATTTAACTTAAGGCAAATACCTTCAAACTCACTTTCAAAAGCCATTAATAAATCAAAAATTTCAAATCCCCAAACCAACAAATACAGACACCCAGAAAAAAACCCCCCAAACCATATACAATCGAGCGAGTAGAAGATGATTTATGCCGGGTCACGATAAATTCAACGCAATAAATTCCTTGCAGTGTACTATTAACAATACACGCACTCAAGCGCGTAACAACATTTAGTAGATATGTTATACAGTATGTACTACCTAGAGTAGGTACTACATTATACATAGCTACATACACACATACTATTATAGTACAATACAATACAAAAAAAAATATGCAAGTATAAGTAGAAATAAAAATATCTACATATTATATAGACATATAAAGCGATACAATAATTGAAGTGACGTTAAAAGTTTTGGCGCACGTTGAGGCGCGTTACAACGAATTCCAGTGCGAATCGAAAAAGACGTTCGATAAAGATGATGATATAGTCGAAGACGATGGAGTCTCCCATGTGGCGCTTAATCAATAAGGACGAAATTGTACAATATAAATATTTGACGTGTGAGAACGTTTGGCTTTTATTGCTGCTTAAATGTGAGCAATGAAATGGGAGTTCGGGAGTTAGCAACGAAGTGGCTATAAGTAAAAAAGAAGGGCTTTCAAACCAATTTCGTGCGGTTTGTAAGTAAAGAGCTTTGGTTAGGGGTGGTACATATATCGATAGTGCGTGAACATTCTATCGATACATTTTTTTAATATTAATATCGAGTACTTGCCTTAATGTTGGGACAGTTATCGATATATTTGGAGTGGAACAAATATCGATATATACTAATATTATATCGATATTTTTAATGATATCGATACTTGTCTTAATGTTGGAACAGTTATCGAAATATCGATGTGTTCGCATATATTTCCTTACGTCCTTAGTACGTCGTAGCTAAACTAGATATATCTTATTTTGAGAATATCGAAAAAGTATTGTTTTGAATATCAAAATTATCGATTATTTTAGAATATCGAAAAATATTGATATCGATATATTTTTTGAGTTACCCCAATCGCTTGCTTTAATTCTATCGATTTAAATTAGGCTTTCTTTGTCAACTCCTAAACTCCATAAGTTAAGCATGCCCAAATGTAGCACCCTTTATGCAAAACAGTGTACGTAATTGTTTTGTACTATGACTGCAAATGCCAACATATCGAACCAGTTAGTATATAAGTAAGTTGAAGACACAATCAGAATCGAGGCACTGCCAAAGCAAAGTCGATTTTATGGCTGTATAACAATTGCGACGTGAGTGAGACATAACAATTGCAGATTTAGTGAAATTGCTTTTGGTAACCCAGCAGCAGTATGCTATACTATAGCAGCAACCACACCACTTCCAGTTCGACTACGCACAGCTTTCGTTTTGCCATGTTTTGCTTTACATTACATTTGCTTTGACAAACAACTGCGTTCAAATGGAAATAAAATGGTTAAGACGCAAAGAAAAAAATCCAAAAAAAAAAAAAAAAAAATTATTTTAGTAAAATGAAAATTTTGCGTTGAGCTGAGTTGAGGAAAAATATTTGGAAATTTTTGCTTTTATATTGCTTGTCAATTGCTGTTGTTGTTTATATTAGAGATTTTATTTTATATATTTGAATGTTTGCATTCGATTTTGTACGCACGCACACAGTTACAATTAATTTGAACACACAAACGAACGCATAAAAATGTTGGTACTTATTTATAATATGAAAATAAGGGAAAAAGTACTTTACTGAAAATGAAAAGTACATTTTGTTTGTTGTTCATTCGCATCCTTTACATTCATTCGTTCGTTCGTTTTTATTTCACTTCATTCGCAATTCATTTATGCGCGTGTAAGTTGCGCCTATAAATATGCTATACATTTTTTTTTTTTTTTTGCACCTGCCTGTTTAGCTGCGTGTAAGTGCGATTGCAGGCGGTGTTCAACGCACACACACACACCGCGCAAAATCACTTGTATACATGCATAAAAATTGCTTTCATCGATAAGGCAAGAACGAACTAAATTATATTTATTCAAACATGTAATTTATACTTTTTGCCAGCTATTTTTTTTCGAAACAGCAGCAGCCACTTGGCATGTCCCAATTGGCAAACTGTCTGCGAATACATTTAGTAGGTACATATATAAAAATATGTATACGAGAGTAGTAAGCATAGTTTTGATAAAAGCAGATGTCTCTGCTTATCTCCGAAACTAAATGATCGAAACTTCTTACAATATCAATATTTTTATTGAAAAATTTTCAATCATGGGTCCACAGCCCTTTTCATTTTTTTAAGTTCTTCTATCGATTCGGCAACTGGATGTTTCGCAAAACCAAACGTAATGGCCTCTCCCGCTGATCCACGTGAGTAAAAGATCGAAATCCAAGTCTCAAGACTATTTGGAACGCTCTCGAAATTAAAAAAAATATATATAACAGAAATTGAATTACAGCAAAGTTTTAGCCTCGGCGTAAAACTTTATTCAATTTTATGCGTTTATTCGCCTACAACTGATAAAATTATATGATAATGTATCGAATTCATTTTTCGATTTGTAGTTTTCAAGTGTTCTACTTTTGCTATAAGAACTTTTTTGTTGTGTTTATTTTATTTTGTTTTTTTTTTTTATTGCCAAATATGGCGGTCACATTTGAATTCATACTCAATTACATGGAGGAAAACGTGTCAGTGGTCAACGTTTTAGCCAACTTGACTTGGTTAGGTTTCCTTCTTTTTTATGCCGGTTAACAGTTTTTTGATTTTGTAAGTGGTGCGGCGTTGTTTTTGTTTTTTTTTTTTTTTTTATTGATTTTTAATTTTTTTTTCCAAACTATTTTTTTCCTTATTTCATAGTTTGAATGTTTTAGTTTTAATTTTTTTTTTTTTTGAAAACGTTCAATGACTTTTGTATAGTTTTTCGTTGGTTGTTTCTATTTTGCCTTAAAAAAAATATTTTTTTATTTTTTTTTTTTTGCCTTTATGTGTTGCAAATATTTACACGAATCGATGTGAACGTTAATGTTAGACCGAGTAAATGGCAAATTGCTCAAGCTGTCTGCCTATATTTCTCCTCTATGCATTGGATTTGTATTGCTTTTCTTTTTTTTTTTATTTTTTGATTTTTTCGTTGAATTTATTTATTTTTTGTATTTTTGGCAACATTTGTGCAAACAATTTGCTGCTACTTCCACATGGAGTGGCATTTCTTTTTTTATTTTTTATTTTTCTTTCTTTCAACTTTGGCTGCTATTACCGATATATTTTTTTTTTTTACCATTTGGCATAGAATGAGTCCAGCAGCGTATATTTCTGTATTTGAGTGTATTTGCACGTTTTTCAGAAAAATAAAAATAAAATATTATGAAATAGAAATCAAAATAAAAATAAAATACTACAAAATATGTGCGCAATTTCAGAACGGCCGCCATTCGTGCATATTTTCCAGTGCAGCAGATAGCCAACTTGAAAATCGCAACTTGTATAACGCACATTCATATACACTACATACATACATACATACATACATACAACATACATATGTATTTATATGCTATTCAAATATTCACAAACTGACCATAAAGTAGTGAAGTAGCAATCATATTTATTGTGCATCATATAATCGTAAATTTCAAGCTTAGTGCAATTTTCTGCTCTGTTGAGAAAATGGAAAATTCACAACTTTTTGGGTTACACTGATTTTTTTTTTTTTTTTTTTTCGTTGAAATAAAACCATATTTTATGAACTGCAAATGTATATGTATAGTACATGCTCATTGGTATTTAAATGAAAATATATATTTGATAACTTAAAATTTATTTAGATACTTAAAGTTGCTTGACCCAATTTATTAGCAACGTAATCGCTTATGCTGTAAAACGAATACAGATTTTTAAATAATAATTTCTATTAAGATTTTACAAATACCTACAATTTTGATAGACTTTATCGATAGACGTAAAAAAAAAAATAAAGTTCACATTTGATGAAGCCATTTCATTGTGTGAGTGCAGCGAAGTTGAACAGAACTGATTGCTGAATATTGAGGGTGTTCATAAATCACATTATTTAAGGGAAGGGGGCCTTGTCAAGTAACATATCTTGTAACGTAGGAAGAAGTACGTGACTAACTAATAAGCACTACAGAGGGTCATAAAGTAAAAAAATAAAAAAAAAAAAACGAAAAAGTGATTAATGAACACCAACGCCTGGGTCAGTACGCTGATTTATTCAATAATTCTAGATAAAAAATTGAATACTTTAAAAGGCGATTTCAATATTAACAGTGCTGTTAAGTTAACATAAAAAATGTGTGTTAACAGTATTAAACATATGTTTTGAATTCTGTTAAATTCATTTCAAATATATCTTTTCTTATACATATAATCTCCATTTAAAAGTCGAAGTTAACTCAAATTTCTGAATGGAAGATCAAGAAGGTTAGATCTTTTTACTTGACAAACTGTTGCGCTGTTATCCAATAAATTTATGGGTATTTAGTTTGGATGATCAGACAACTTCTGCAAAAGAGCGCAAAGTCAATCTAGCAGTAACCCGAATGACCCAGAGACTTCCGAGCACATTGTAAATGGTTCTCTTATCTATAAAGACGTGTGCATCAGATATTATTCTAAGGACTTTGCTTGAAATCTCTAAATGATTTTCATGTTCCCCACCGCTGAATGCCATAGTTCCAACACATTTTGAAAATGACTCCAGTAAAACAAAATCTTGTTACGCAAATTTTTGAGTGACGACCCAGAAATTAATTAAAATTGTCTTTGAAATTAATTAAATGTTTTCTTTTGGCGGCAATCATAATTGAATTATATCAGGAGACGTATTTCACCACTGTCTCTTTCTAGTTTGGTAAAAATTTTTTTTTTGCGAATGCATATTATGGTGAATTTATATAATTTCACCTCATAAATGTCAATTTTCTGCTTCTCGATTTTGGTACAATTCAAAAATTCAAATTTAAAAATAAATATTTTAAATGTACCAAAGCAAGCCGTAGCAAAAGTACAGAAAATATAATTTTTGCTTAAAGACAAGTATTTATCAGAAAATATATATATATTTTTACGAAATTATGATTAGTAGGCTGTGTTAATAACGAAATATAATCAAAGTCATCCTTCAGTTTTGTATCAAATTAAAAATATTTTTAATTGTCTTCCAAATCGATTTCTCCAATAAAAATATAAAAAAGAGGTAAAAAAAAAAAAATTTATTAAAAAAAATAATAATAATTTATTTAAAGTTTTATTATGTTCTCAAAAATATTTTACATCTTTTGGTCATTTCAGAACTATTAGCATAAAGCTTGGAATTGTATCTTCTCTGATAATTTCTCAAAGCTTATAAAAGATGTATACAATCTCCGGCGCTTGTGCACTAATTTTCTCTGCATCATCGAGGTACAAACCACCGAAATGCAAATCAATAAAGCCAAAAACGAGAGTGTATCCAAGGAGTTCAAATCGAATCAGTTTTCAGATGAAACCAAGACTTTATTGCTTGAGTATATTGCAACATGTTTTCTGATTTTTTGCTTTTTATGGTTTGACGCTTATGTTAATCAAAAAACCAAAAGGTTTTTGAAAGCAGTTATCTTAGTACCAATGATTATTCTAGCAGCAGTAAGTAATAAAAAAATATAATCACAATTCATTTTAGACTTTTTTTTTTAAATTTTTTTTAGATTCCCTATATATGCTACGCTTTGGATTACTATAAAATTTCACGCCCAAATGAGCTGAAAACTTCGAAATTTCAAACAATCTGGATTTATGCAGTATCGCATAGTCTGGCTATTGTAACTGTTTTTGGCATTAAGTATTTATTTTAAAAATTTGAAAGACTTATTACATTTAATTTTATTCCATTAAAAATTAAAATAAAAATAAATTTAAAAAAAAAAATAAATAAATAAGTACTTTTCAAATTATGTATTACAATCAATTAATTTTTCCACAACAAGCAACTTCAAGAGACTTAATAATTTATGACTTATTTAAAATTCAAAAAGCAAAAAAAAAAAAAAAAAACCAAAACTAAATAAAATAATATAAAATATTTAAATATTTTTATTAAATATTTCTATTAAATATTTCTATTTAAATATTTCTATTCTCACCGCTGAACCAATTTGACAAACTTTGATGGACATTCTCAACGATATTTTATCGATTTAATATACTTCGTTTGCTCATTTTCTCATTGAATCAATAACAAATCATTCTGCTATTTGCTTGATTGATTGACTGATGGATTGCCTAATAGATTTCAATGTCACATTAACCTAGGAAAATTAAATTAGCAGCACATTTATTTTATTTTAGGCTTTCTTTGGAATAAATTTCTATTTTGCTTGTTAAAAATTGAAGCTAAATATAAATTGTGGCCTCTAAATATGTGCTTTATAACCAATTCAATTTGACGCTTTTCCGTATGCTATTGAGCGTATTTTAAAGCTTTAAGCAGCTTAACTATTTAGACAAAAATAATATATTTTAATTTAAATCAATGAAAAAATACAAACTACTAAATTTGTATTTTTTTGAAAATTGAAAATAAAATGTTGCGCTTTTAAATTAAAAAATTGAAAATAAAATATTGCTAAAAAACACTCAGACGCATCGAAACATTTTGCCATTGAAAAATTGAAGTACAAAAAAAAAATAATAATAAAGCTCAATTAAAAATATATTAAACGGGCAAACGAAGCATCTATATAAATGAATTTTTGTATATTAGATACAATAACGAAAAAAAAAAAACTAAGAACAATGTTGACAGAAACAAATTGATGAAATTGAAATTGGAAATGTGTCAAAAAAAAATTTTAATAAAAAAACAAGGACAAACGTTAACTTTGGTAGAACCGAAGCTCAAATGCTCGTTACACAACACAACACAATAGCTCATACGTTCACCAGGTCCTTAGATTATAATTCACGATGGAATTTGGTAAAATTTGTATGAAGGCTTTATGTTATATTGGCCCGATCCTTACCATATCGATAGTGTTCACTTAGGTGGACATTGTTATTGATTTTACCAAATTTAATTTAATTTATCATAATTAAAATTTTCATATAAAAACTCAAAAATGGGCGTTAGGTTTGTATGGGGCCTATACCTAAAAATAGGCGTGCCACCTTGGATTTGACATTGGATTAGCTTAAGAAGTGTTCTTACCCAATTTAGAGCAAATATATTCATAAATAATACGTATTTTCATACAAAAATTCGATAATGGGCGGTAAATTTGTATGGGGGCTATGACTAAAAATGGGCGTGGCACCTTGGCTCTGACATACAAACTGTCTATGAGCAAAAAAGGTTAAGTTTAAAAGTTCATGCCAATATCTTAGAAACATTCTGAGTAAAACGCATCGTAACAGACAGGCAGACATACAGACGACGGACATGGCTAAATCGATTCGTCTTATCGAGCTGATCAATAATATATATAATTTGTACTTATACTTTATGGGCTCTCCGATGCCTTCTTCAATGTGTTACAAACTTTCGCACAACCTAAATATACCCTTCACACTATGTGTGGCGGGTTAAAAAATGAAAATAAGAATATTAAATAAGAACGAGAATGTCGACCTATCAGGGGTGTCGCACCAAATTAAGTTTGTTTGGTTTCAAATCTCTTCTTAAATTCAATGAAGTAATGAATAAAATTCACAAGTAGTTCAAACATGTTTTAAAAACTAAATAAAATATACACGGATATTCCTCGGTTTCATTTCATTCCCAAAATTTTAAAGGATTGTATTATAACAGATCTGCTGACAATAATTTTTGAACAATTTAAACCATAAAATAAATACGAGTTTGGATTATTTGGCTTAAAATAAAAGATAATAATTGTAAAATCGCTACAATTCCGGACAACGCCGGAAGTAATTGCAAGGGAAAATACAAAAATTAAACAAAAATATATTTTTTTTAGAATTTGTTTTTTTGCTTCATCAGTTTTTAATTTAGAATTCAATTTTTTGCCACAATATTTTGATTTTCTATCAAAACCCGTTTTTTAAAATATTTTTTGTATGGTTTTTTTTTTATCGTTATTTTTTTTATTATTTCTTTTATTTATTTTTTTTTTTTTTTTGTCAAGTGTTAGCTTAAAAATACAACTAAAAATATAGAATAATAAAATTTAGTACTTTTTATTTACTAAATTCACGCATAATATTCACTGTCAATTTTTTCAACAGCTCAACAAATACACACAGCAGCCTTCTTGCTGCACATACACACTGTAACACCTGCTCTAGACAAGTCAAAATATTAAAAACATTTATTTTTTTGTTATTCAATTTTGAATTTAAAAAGCGGAATTATTCTATTGGCGAATAAAAAAAAAAATAATGAAAAAAAAATAAAAATTGTTAAAATATTGCAACTACTTCTGCCAAAAAATGCAATTAATTTTAAACAATTTTCGTTTATAATTTTTTCATTTTTTTTTTTTTTTTTTATTTATTTTTTTTTTTGTTATTCCAATTGTTTCATTGACCCTTTTGCTTCATTGTTTCCGCATGCTGCAATTTTCTGTTGATGCAATAAATTCTTGTAAACCATTTAAGAGCATAAATCATTCGCATTTAAATGGTTTAAAAATTTTTACATACACAATTCATGAAAAATACGTAAATTATTTTAATTCGAAATAAAAAAAAAATAGCAACAAAGAAAATATATTATTCGATGGCAAACACATTTTTAAAAAAAAAAAAAAAAAATATTTTATATGCAATTAAAAAAATATTTGTTCTGAATAGGCAAATATTCTGAAAATGATATATGTATCGAAATGATAGATAAATAAACAAAGCAATGCTTGATATGGGAATTTTAGATTAATAATTTCAATGGTTAGGAAGCGGTTTACTGAAGTAATGCAAAATGTTCGATTATGTAAGTATAAAATTAGCTATATAAAAGTATAATAAGCTATAATAAGCTGTTAGATAGCTAAATGAGCTATAAAACAGCTATAATAAGCTACCACACAACTATAATAAAAAAAAACATAACAAACAGCTATAATAAGCTGTCATACAGCTATAAAAAGCTAAAAATTGCAACATTATGTTGCTAAAGTGTAATCACTTTGGCTATGCCAAAAATAGAGAAGACATGAATCCATTGCTTCAGAGACCAAAAAAACCATCAAAGCTTTTGGCTTTGGGTAAACGTACAAAAAACAAGTTCAAACTCGAACAGTTTCTGAATAGTTTCAATAAAAATTCATAAGTTTCGCTACGAAATCTATTCTGAATATTCTCGAATGTCTCCTAGTGAATAGAATAGAATAGAATAGAAATACATAAAAAAAACAAATACCTTAGACGAAATCTTGGCTACAAACTTGAAAAATAGTCTCTTTTTAGACAGAGTAATGTGATACAATGAAACAAGAAACCGACTCGAAGTTTGGTTAGTTTCGATAAGCACTTCCACAGAACTTTAATCAAAATGTCTATAAAAGTTCTTAAAACATATCGATTCTCCAGTAAAAGAAATAAAAAAACCAAAAGACATCGACATAATATAAATGTACTTCCCCATAGATTTGTCATCGATATATCGATATGACATTCAGATATCGAAATAACATCGAGTTATCGGTATGACATTGAGATATCGATAGGACAAGGAGATATCGATATGACAACGAAATCGAGATAACGATATAGCATTCAGATATCGATATGACATAGAGCTATCGATATTTATCACAGTCCAACTTGTATTATCAAAATGGTTTCAAATTAAGCATTTTACAGCCAGGCAGCTCTTAAGGTGCTGTAAACTAAACTGTACATGAGGCTATAGCCACCCTAAATACACTAGGACAAAACAACAGGGTACAACTGTTGGGGGTGCCAGGGCATATAAACAACCCAGGTAACGAGCAAGCAGACGCACTAGCCAGGAAGAGGCCCGCAACTCCCCTAACAGGCCCAGTACTAAATGGGACAATACGTAATGATAGGAAACTAGCCTGGGATGAACACTGGACCAAATTATTAATAGAGGAATTCAACTCTAAGGTTACTAAAGCATTGGTTAAGCTGGACAAATCTCAGCTAAGGATCATGATAGGGCTCCTTACAGGTCACTACAGACTTAGCAAGATCTCCTGAGTGTATATTCTGTGATAGTATGGAGGAAACACCTATCCAAATTTTATCAGAATGTGTAGCTACAGCTATAAATAGGATGTTATTGTTAGGAGGATACACACTCCCTTAGAGCAGGTTCACTTTTATTTAAGAAAAAGGCAAAACTCGAAGTTAAATATTTAAATTTCAATATTCAAATAATTTTATAAAATAAATGTTTACTGCGTATTATTTTTGCATACAATGAAAGCGCTACATAATTACATAAATATATATTTTCGCAGCTTTAAAATGCCACATACAAAATGCGTCGTTCGTAGTACTTTTTGTGCAACGGCAAACCCATTGAAATCTGAAACTAAAAATTATTTAAGTTTTCGCAACGCATTTTCTTCCAGCGTTCCAGCTAAAGAGCCAGTAGCGTTGCACATTTTATTTCGCAATGCTATGCGCCCTAAATAAGTGGCAACAATTAACTTTGTAAAACTTTAAGCTGCAAAACTACAAACAAAAATAAACTATGAAGAAAAATATGAAACACAAAAGACGCACCATTCGCGACTCGCGGAGTTATAAAAATAAATTTAAAAGAAGAAAGAAGAAAATACTCGTACAAAAGGTTTTATAGCTGCAACTGAGTTGGAGCGAGAAATGCTTGAATTGAATTGTTTACACTTACCGCTCATTAGAATGACGAGTAGCAGCAGCCACGTTTCACCGACATTGTGTGCAGCCATATTCAAATGCAAACGGATTCTGTAGCGTATGTTTATGGGAAATGGTGACACCACCGATGGAGTTGTAGATGTGACGTTACAGTTGCAGATACAAATACAAATACAGGAACAACAAGCGGCAGTGAGTGGGTGGTTGGCTGTTTAGTTTGCTTACAATTTATGCTCACTTTTTGCTTTTATTTTAGTTATGATGCTTTTCTTTCACTCTTTTATTTTTATGCTTTTTATTTTGTTTATTTTATTTTATTAAATTTTCTTTTAATTTAAAATAACTCACAGGACACTCAGTCTACAATCCGGCAACAATCCTTGGCATTAATAAGGAAGGCGGCAGTAATTTAATGTGCAACAGCAGCAACAACATTTCGAGTTGCAGTAACATGCTTATTAATATAGACAGCAGCAGCTGCACGGATGTTGTCGTCGTCGACGTCGTTGCTCTTGGTTGCAACGCAACTATAATAAAAATGGCTGAAGCGCATTTCCGGTTTTTGACAGCGGGCGTTACTGCTGCTCTGTTACTGTTTCTCGATTAACTTGGCCAATTGCCAGTTTAAATGCTTTTCTTTTCACTCTTTTGATCTGTACAACCTTTTAGTGTTGCTTGCAGTTGTTATTTTTTGTTTTTATTATTTTTGTTACTGAAACATTGCCTTTGGTAGTTTACTTGCTCGTTTCGCATCTCACTGTCTTTCTGTCTATATTTTCGATGCTACAAAGCTTTACAGTCACTTGCAGCAAAGCATACGACAATAATTCTAGCTATAAGCAAGTTTTTTTTTTGTTTTCCTTTTTTGTTTTTTTATCCTTGTTGACGCTTACAGCACGTTCCAAACTGTAGATATAGCGCTCACTATAAAGAGATAAAATAATAAATGTTTAGATGAGAAAAAAATAGAAGAAAAAAACTGCATAAAATACAATCGCTGTAAATGTCTGTCACAGTTTCAAAGTCAAAGCATAAATTTTTCAATAGCAACGAGCGTAAAAAAAAATTCTTCCTGCTGCTACTGCTGCTGCTTCCTTTGTCACATTGCATTTTAAACGGATGGTTTAGTCATCATTTAACTGCAATGATTGGCAAGATTAACAAAATAATGTGAAAACTTGCGCAATGTTGAATATTTTAAAACATTTATCAGTTTAAGAGTTTTTTATACTAATGAAATATTGAAGTATTTTTTTTTTTTTTTTTTATAATGTGTATTCAAATAGCAGACCAGTTTTTATAGCTTAACTAGCAAATACACAGAGTGTGCTACTACAGCTCTCTTCCGTTTCGCATTTGCTGTTTCTTGTGCAATTGAAGTTCTTTTTGATGGCATTTTGCACAACTTTTTTTTTTTTTGCACCAAATTAAAATATTGTGTAAACATACTAAAAACAAATACCAGTTTTTTTATTGTAGCGCACCCAAAATATGTTGGGGAGCGCTGCAATCCGCTGTTTTTTTTTATTATTATTATTATTTTTTTTTTTTTTTTGATTACAGCGAGTCCACAAAATTTTGGAGCTAATATAATTAAAACATATAAAAAAAACATTTTAGTATGATAAAAAGAGAAAATCGACTTCTTAAATGAACCGAATGTGCCTAATGCATGTATTTTGTGGTATTTTAACTTACTTGGATTGTTGCCCTTTCAAATGAAACCGGTTTGGGGCTCATCGAAAGAATGGTTTCAACGTCCATAGCGGACATAGAAAATTTTTACTATTTTATATACATAGATTTTAATATCTCAGTTATATTTGTAAATGCATAGTTGAAGTTATTAACTCTGTTTGAAAAAATTGAGAGAGTAACGCATTTTACTCTCTTAAAATGGAAAAGCCAACTCCTTGGATGCGCAATGCAAAAATTTTCATGAATTTGTCAACTATGTCCCACGATATTGCATATCTTTAAATGTGGTTCGATCGATAGTCCTTGATCTGAGAAAGTTTTCTGTGTACTCCTTTTCCATCAGTGTAGTTTTAGACTGATACAGCTGCAATCTTAAAAATACTCGCCGTGCCTCATAAATGAATACTGTGTATACAAATTGGATTAAGTACTTCCTTATCCAGTCGAACCTTGTTCTCTAAACTTAGTTAAGACTTCTTCCATGAAGCCAATTCATCTGTAATGTATAGCTGTTGTTTTGCTTAGAGATAGTCTTTTCACGTAAGTCTACGGTCGAGATGGTCTTCAAGGTATTTAACTGAGTGTGGTATTACTGTACTATTAAATCTAACAGCTGGGCAATTCGGATCATTCAGTAAATTTAAATGGATTTTTTTTCATCGCAAAAAAATAATATCCTTTCAGCCCTGTAACAGAAGATTATAGTCGCAATTGTAATTGGCCGAAATTGTATGGGAATGTGTATCATATCTCAAAAAGATTGCAAGGTATTAACCTAAAAAGTCAGGAAAAAGCGACTGACTTTAGCTTTAATTTTAATTCACATTTAAATACTTCAAGTTTTTATCAACTTCTGTTTTAGCCACTTTAAAAAAAAAAAACTGATAATAAACCGCATTATGCCAACTACATATGTATATGAAGTGTACAAGCAAAGGAGTAAAATGATACAAATGTTAATTTTAAATAGAAAGTACAAAAAAAAAAAAAAAAAAGAAAATGATAAAAAAGACGAAGCAAGCAAAAGAATATCAAAAAGGTTTCTAAAGTATCGAAAAGATACAAAAGGGTAAACCGTAAAAGGTTAAAGTCATATTGTAGTGCAGAGCATCAAGTTTCGTTCGCCTATGGTGCATGGGGTACTACAATATACTCGTATAAAGTCCAGCGGTCATTGATAGTTTGAATTCCGTTCTCGACATTTTTACGCTCGGCTGCTATGCGCCCTTTGCCTTTTTACTTTGAAAAAAAAAAACTCTTGTGTCACTAACTACTAAGTCAGTGCTTTGTATGCCACTTGAAACCACACTGAGTCTTTTGGCTTTGCTTTGTATAATTTCGCTGATTGTTTTACTTTTAATTAGCATTCTGTCGACGTTTAATAGTAGAGAATGACTATTTCAAATGACGTTGGCAGTTGGCTACAAAAAAAAAAAACAACAAAAACGATAACAGCAAAAAAAAAAAAAAAAAAAAAATATGAGTCTAAAAACGGAAAAGAAAGTCTTGCTTCACAATGTCCTACTGCATGTCTGTCCGCTTTGTATGCCTGACTGCTTATTGGCTTCGTGCCATGCCGAGTGCTTTCATTGCTTACACAAACAATTATTTTAATTTGCTGCTACAGTTCTCTGTTTGTATGTTTGTGTGTGTGTATTATTTGCTGCGTGCTTTTGTATCTGTGTGTATTTCGTTTAAATATGTATGTGTGTGTATTTGTGCGACAGTACATGCATGGCATGCGGAATTTGAGAAATTTTAATTTTATTTAATTTAGATTTCTTTTGCCGAATTCTTTTTAAATTTTTTTTTTTTTGTATTTATTTTACTTGCCAAAATCTTCTTTGAAATGCTTAAGAAAATTACCTCTCACTATTTTGTTACTGTTTTGCATGTATAACAACAACAACGATGAAAACAACCTCAAAAATAGTAATTAAAGTAATGGCAACTATCCTTGAAAGATGTAATTAAATTACGCATTTGATTGCTTTATATGAAATGAAAAAAACATGCGTCACAATAAAAGGCATGCTTGAATAAAAAACACGTTGCTAACTGAAAATTTAATCATTTTAATTAGCAATACTCTAATATAACAAACAGATGTACTGAGCGACTATGTCAGGTTTGGGCACAATATTGGAGTTCATAAAAGATTGTCTGAATTTACTGGAACCATAAAGACCTCAATTACAGCAATTCTTAATTGTAAAGTTAAGTTTTGAGTTCGACAATTCGTCTATTTCTGGAAGAAAATGCCCTAGCTCGATTTACCCAGTGTTTAGATGGTTTTCACGTTTTATAGACTGCACCCTGCACAATCGTATTAAGATTTTACAATATTAAAATACAATATTTAATAAAAAACGATTAAGCTTATAAAAGTACGTTTAATTAGTGTTGGTAAAAAGAGTGATTTTTAAGTCACAGTATGAAAATCACAGTGACTGCAAACAGTGATTAAATCGCAGTTCGCAAAAAAAAAAAACAATTCTGTTTCGCTACACCAACAGAAAAACCAAACTTCTTTTAAGTGATTTAAAGCACTGTTTCTATTGTTAAAATAGAAATTGTACAAAAAATAATATTTGTGAAAAAGCAATTGTTTTCTTCAATGCTTCCTTTCGCAATTGCCGTTTTAAATTAGTCACAATTGTTGTTGAGCGACAATTTGGCAGAAAAAATGTTGCATACTTTTTGTATAAAAAAATATCACAATTCACTTCGTTTTCTAATCATAATTTCGTTGTAATTGCGCTTTCACCATTTAATCGTTTCAAAAGACTGCGATTTCAGTGAATTGTACGTTTTGACGGATGACTAGCAAATGTACCAACGAATTTGTACAAGTTTGGTGTTTGAGCGAATATAAATGATCCGCGAAGAGTGATAAAAGCACCAATCACTGATAAATGAACAATTTCACTGTTCGCGAAGAGCGATGCACAAAATCGCTGATAAGCGAATATATTCACGGTGGAACAAGAAAATCGCAAATCACTACTTTCAAGCGGAGTGCGACATTGCGATTTTTAAATCACTGTGAAAAAATTCACAGCAAGTTTTTTGTTTTTGTACAACACTAATAAAAATAGTAAAAAAAAAAAAAGAAACTATTCACAAACTGACAACCAAAAAAAAAAAAAAAACGAATTTTACATACACAGACTAGTTTATTCCATCATTTCCATCCATTTCCATCAAAATAGACTTGATGCCAATTTTCATCGAATTATCGTCTTTGTTATCAGAAAGCCATTGTATCGTCGAAGAAAAATATTGAATTTAGTTATACATAAAACAATTTTTACTTTTTACAGGATTAATAAGATAGTAACGAGTCTTTGAAAACGTTCGAGATCAAAATATTTAAAAAAGAGCATTTCAAAACTTTTTGTTGCATTAAATTTAAAGCCAGAATTAATAAAGACCTGGAATTGTTGTACGAAATATTACTCAAAATCTCATACGTACTTAAGCAAACACGATCATTTTGAGAGTTTGTTTTTGACCAAGCTTTTATGAGACCTTCAACTTTTGCATCTGAGTAACACACAACTAAAATATGTACAGCTCCAAATATATTGGTAAAAATATATAAAAATAATATTAAAACGCTTCAAAAAAAAATCGACACAATAAAACCTTTTCCAACTCATATGCATGCCATTTCCATTCAAATAAATCTACAAATTTCACGGCAGCATACATCAATTTGACGCTGATGATCAATTTTTATGCACATTAATATTATAATGGCGGCACAAGACGCATATATGTATATATACTATATATTACGTATACGACACGTAAGCAGCTACTATATGAAACGTAATAAAAAAATGCCGCGACAAAAACGAAAAAAAAAACATTTTTTTTGCTTAACAAAACATTAAATAATATATTGAAATATGCGCTTAACCCGACTTTTAGCTTAATGCTGCCGCGCACATTGTTCGCTTTTTGATAAAAAGTAAAAGTAAAAAAAAAAAAAAAAAAATATTCAAAAAATCGAAGCAGCAAAATACAAGAAGAGAAGCCAAAAAAAAAAAAAAAAAAACGCTGCTATTATTTGCTATTTTGGAACATAAAAAACAGCGTGAAAAATTCAAATGTATTTTCAATACTATCGTATATATATTGTATATATATATAAAATATTTTCTGCACCATGACTATCTTTAGCGTCGTCTGTCTGCAGGAGTTCGGCAAAAAAAAAAAAAATAACAAAAACTTTACTGCCAAAAATTTGACTGCAGCTTTTGCTTTTCACATGTAAATTACTAGCAACAGCAATGCTAAATAACAAAAATAACAACAACAACAACGACGACAAAGCAGCTTACTACGTTCTTGTTGAGTAAAACAAAATTTTTATAGCATACATTTTGGGTTAAAACGGAAACGGCGTATAGGAAAAAGGCATTTATTGTTCGCTGCTGCTGCTGCTGCTGTTGTTGCCGCCATCAAAGTTACTTTAAGCGTGCGTGTTTGTATTTTTTTGTATTTTTAAGTATAAATATGTATATGTACATATATATTTTTGAAATTGTGCCAGACTTCGAAAAGCAATTTGCCACGCACTGTCAGTGAAGTTGAACACAGCTGAACATTTCTAATTTTCAGCTACAAAAAATTTTATATATATAAAAAAAAAAAAAAAAATAAAATTTTGTTAAAAAAAAAAAAAGAATTTACATGAAAACAACTAAAACGAAAAAAGATAAATACCCACACACACGCATATACATATGCCTATAATAATGTTTTTTTGTATTTACAGACTAGACGCTTTTACGTGCATTTCTGGCATATTTGTGCTTTGTAAGTATTTTTAAACGATTATTGTACACATTGCTGCTCACTTCTTTTTTTTTCTTAACGTATTTAAAGCATCGCATGTAACGTTGGCGTATGCGTAATATTTAATGTACGAGTATGTATGCCATTGTATTGCTAAAATGGCTTTATGTTCAATAATTACAAAAACATTATAAAGCAATTTGCAGTAAATCACAAAGCTTTTGGCAAATAAATCAGTATAAAAACAAATGAAACGTATATTCGTGCCAGATATATGGAGTATGAGTTAGAAACTTATACGTTTCATAAGATGAGTGTATATGACACTTGAAGACAGATCATGCAAGCCTCGTGCCTCTTATTTTTTTTCGATGAATGACGACGCCTTACAACTTGAAATGAATAATTAATTTGTCTCGCCAGCACAGACGCCAAATATATTCATAACAAAAATACAGTTGAAAACGTATCCAAAAAAAAAAAAATATTTTTGTTATGAAAAACTAAACAAAAATAGAACTTCAAACTCAGTTCAATCGTGTAATTTTTCTTTTAAATACTCTACATGAAAAATAAGTGTTAAAGGTATAAGTAATTTGTTTGATAATTTGTTAATAAAAAGCAAAATTAAAAAATATGAACTGCTTTATTTGAACCTTAACATTAAACGCTTTTCGATTGAGTTATAATATGAGAATGTGTTTTTGATATAACAGATGTTCGCTTCTTTATATTAGCTTCACTTAAATAGACATTAAATTGGAATGAGTTAATGAGGCAAGGATACAGTCAGCTTAATATGAATGAGAATGAGGTTGGTAGCTTCTAAAGTAGGTGTAACCAAAAGCTGAATCTAGACAACGCGATCTTAAGTAACACGCAATAATGCTGTGATATATGTACCCGGACATTTCAATTTAAATTGTTCCGAGGAATGTCCTTAATTTCCAAGCTAACATTTTAGCGCCATTTATCATTTAGTGTGTTTATACCTCTTGTCAAACGTGAGTCAATCTTTGGTGCGTCCGGCAAGTGGTGAAAGATTTGCCTCGATTCCATTACGACCGACGAAAACGTCGATAAAATCAAGAAAATGCTATATAAAAAACTTCATTTGAGTACTTAAGAAATTAGTAATGAGGTACACATTTCTAATATGACCGATCAGAATGCGTCTCGGCTCAACTTGTTCCGAAAGAGCTGAATTTTTTGCAAAAGTCACATCGAAAGAAGGGCGCTGAAGACATGTTTTCTTGTTACAATTGTGACTCCAGCTTCATCAAAAGCATTATAATTGGAGACTAGATATGGGAGTAGAAATATGACATGCAAACCAGTCAAAAATCAGCCGTTGGCTGCCTGCCGAACGAGCAGAAATAAAAAAAAACCACGTCCAAAGCCGTTCAAAAGTTAAGGCGATGCACACCGTTTTCAAGGATGTGGTTCTCTTTGAGTTCCTCCCGGATTGTCAAACGGGTTATTATTAATCTGTTCTGAGGGGCCTACGCGAGAGCATCCACAGAGAACGTCCGGAATTGTGGAAGGAAACAACTCATCGAGCGGTGAATAAATCATTAATTTTTGTTTTCTGAACGGAATAAATGGAAAAAAAAATGTTGAGAAAAGGCTTACGGTGACCGAGTTCTACCAAAATCAACAACATATGATTGGTATAAATTGTTCAAAGAAGGTTGAGACGAAAACATGTTGAAGACGAAGAGCGCCCTGGTCAACCATCGACCTCAACGGACGATGCTCACATTCAAAAATAAAAGAATTAGTGCTTGCACATCGTCGATTCACTATAAGAGACATTGCTGATGAAATTGGCGTATCGAAAGGATCAATAAATACAATTTTGAAAAGATGTTTTGGGCCTCAAACGTGTCAAGTTTCGATTGGTATGAAAAATGGAGAATTTTCTTGGAAAACAGCGTCGATTCTTCGTGACTTTATCTTCAAAAATACAACCAATATCGTTCCGCAAACCACCGTATTCGCCTGATTTGGCTCCGTGTGACTTCTGGCTATTCCCAAAACTCAAGAGACCACTCTGGGAACGCGTTTCGAGTCGATTGAGGAGATAAAAGCTGAATCGAAGAAGGCGCTGATGGCAATACCGGAAAGGGAATAACCTATTTGGCATGCTTCGAGGATTGGGAGGGGGGATTACTTTGAAGGGGATGAATTTGATTTACAAGAATAAAAAAAAGATTTTTTATTTTACAAACAAACAAAAAACAGTAGCCAATTTTTTTTTGTTTTTTTATATAAAACAATATTTAAATGCAGCGCATCTCATAGTCAGGTTTACTCGGCTTGCAAATCTATTTGGTACATTGAAATGAAAACAAACCAAAAAAAATGAGCGCCCTAGAAGGTCATATATAAAAAAAAAATTTTATATGTGAGGCAGCAAAAAACAGGAAAAAAATTGACAAATTTGCCACAAACAAATGAATGAAAATGTTGAATTTTTCATTTATGACAATGTTTGCGTAATTTGACAGCAACAGCAACAACAACAATAACAAAGAGCAATGTATGAAGAACAACAACAACAATAGCAATAGCAACAGCAGCCGCTACAGCAGCCAAATAAATGGTCGCTCATTTATTTTCCAGTCGACCAACACACCAACAGACCGACCGACCGACAATCAGAGTAAGGATAACAATACAAGTCAGGCGACAACAACAACAGCAGCAGCAGCAGTCATTTACGCCTAAAAGCATACACAAACAACATATGTAATTGCTCTTGTGTTACGCAAATCTTTACCCGCCCAAATCCAAAACCATAACCAAAAACAGTGAACACCACATTTCGAATATTTATAATGCAAACAACAACGCTGAATTGACATTCAATACAAAACATGCTGCTGCTGCTCTACACACTTGATTGAATGCTAAATTAATGCCAAATTATTCATTCTTTTAACTTTTTTTTTATTTATTTAATTTTTTTTTTCAGCTGCTTCATTTCCGGGCGCCATTTAGTTTGACATTTGCTCGAATTTAATTAAATTAAAAACATGTTTAAATGCAAACAATTATTTCCTATTTTTTTTTTTGTTCCGTTTAATTTACTTAAATTACTGCAAATCATGTCGTATGAATTAATTTTTTATTTACGTTTTTCGTTTCGTTTGTCGCTTGCAGGTAACTCAAATATTGTGAACGTTCAGTTAATTAATTTTTCTCACCAATAACGAAGGAAAAATTATGACGGTCTTTATTTATTTATTTATTTGTTACATTTCAAAAAAGACTGCCTTTAATTTATTTCTCAGTATGTCATATTAGACATTTATAAAAAAAAAATTGAATATTATAAATTTAAATGTTTATTTTATTAAAACTGTTTCACCATAATAAACGATGTCTCGTCGCATTAATTGCATTGTCAAAAAAAATGGACAATGATGCAGAAATTGAGATAAATCTTTGTGCCAGGACTAATGAAAATGTATTTGAATCAATGAAAAATGTATGCTTTCTATCAATGTGAAACACTTTAAAAGTAGACAAAGGAAACCAAAACTGGATACAAGAACGATTGTTCTGAATACAAGAACGAGTGCTCTTGATGCAAGAACGAGTGCTCTCGATACAAGAAAGAGTGTTCTTGATACAAGAACAAGTGTTCTTAATACAAGAACGAGTGTTCTTGATACAAGAACGAGTCTTCTTGATGCAAGAACGAGTGCTCTCGATACAAGAAAGAGTGTTCTTGATACAAGAACGAGTGATCTTGATACAAAAACGAGTGTTCTTGATACAAGAACAAGTGTTCTTGATACAAGAACAAGTGTTCTTGATACAAGAACGAAAGTTCTTGATACAAGAACGAGTGATCTTGATACAAGAACGAGTGTTCTTGATACAAGAACAAGTGTTCTTTATACAAGAACAAGTGTTCTTGATACAAGAACGAGTGTTCTTGATACAAGAAAGAGTGTTCTTGATACAAAAACAAGTGTTCTTGATACAAGAACGAGTATTCTTGATACAAAAGAACTAGTGTTCTTGATACAAGAACTAGTGTTCTTGATACAAGAACGAGTGTTCTTAATACAAGAACGAGTGTTCTTGATACAAGAACGAGTGTTCTTGATACAAGAACGAGTGTTCTTGATACAAGAACGAGTGTTCTTGATACAAGAAGAACGAGTGTTCTTGATACAAGAACGAGTGTTCTTGATACAAGAACAAGTGTTCTTGATACAAGAACTAGTGTTCTTGATACAAGAACGAGTGTTCTTGATACAAGAACGAGTGTTCTTGATACAAGAACGAGTGTTCTTGATACAAGAACGAGTGTTCTTGATACAAGAACGAGTGTTCTTGATACAAGAACGAGTGTTCTTGATACAAGAACGAGTGTTCTTGATACAAGAACGAGTGTTCTTGATACAAGAACAAGTGTTCTTGGACGATGGTTTTTAATACAAGCACGATTGTTGTTGAATAAAGATCGATTGTTCTTGATACAAGAACGATTGTTTTTAATATAAAAATGATTGTTCTGGATACAAGTTCTATTGTACTATTGTTCTTGACACAAGAACCGATCTAGCGAATCGTTCTAGCCATGTCCGTCTGTCTGCTTGTTGTTGCTTGATTTATTCGCTCAGTTTTGGAGATATTGGGCTGATATATTTAACTTAAGCTTTTCTAGGTCCTGTGTACTTTGAATGTTAAAATTAATGTGCCACGCCCATTTTTGGTATATCCCCCATACAAACATACGAAAAAAAAGTTCTTTATAGAGCCTATAGCTTTAAATATGGTACAAATGCTTCTTATATCAAGCCCAATCTTCAGTATAAAATTGGTTGATATTGAATTGAAAATTTAAAAATTTTTAAGACCTTTTTTAAAGAATTTTTTTCAGAATTTTTAGTTAACGTTTTCCTTTATTTTTTTTTTTTTTTTTCGAATTTTAACAAAATTAGTTGTTTGGTAAGTTCATTTTTACAGTTGATGATTGAGCGTACTTTCATAATTAATGATATCCTTTGAAATTCATATTTCAAAAACGCATACAAATTTTGTTGCTACTTAATTTAACAATAAATTTTATTTTTATTGTTTTCATTAAATACATTTTGTCTTGAATTTGTGCGCTGTTTAGCTGTTTGGTGACTTGTTTTTATATTTCGTGGGTGTGTGTATTTGGATTTTCATTTTTTTTTTGTATTTTTCGGCTTTACGTCGTATTAAGCAAAATGAATAAATTACAATTGTAAATAGGCAATTTCCTTCTAACTTCCTTTTTACAGTTGAACTGAAACCGCAGAGTCAGTAAACGTCAGTCAGACGGCGCGACAAGTCGCGTTTGCATTTATTTTGATCCATAGTTCAATTCCGTTGGGTTCTAAATAACTGATAATTTGCAATTTTGTTTAATTGTTTGTGGCTTTGGATTGTGACATGATTTGAATGTTTGCCTTGGCATTTCCCAAAAAAAATTTATACATACAAATTTTGTGTACTTTAAACGCTCATTCCTTTTGTGGGGAAGTTACCCGTTGCGTATACGTAATTTCATTGTAATTGTTTTAGACGTCGTCATTTGTGTTATTTGTGTTCTTGTTTTTGTTGATTACAACTTTTGCTTCTTGTTTTCTGTTATTTGCGGTTTAAGTTTGGGTCAGTGTAATGCTTTCTCTTTTTAATACTAACTCTCTCTCACTCTCTCTCTCTCATTTTTACTTACAAAGCAAATTAAACAAACGCGTTTTGCGTTAGTGGCTTTCGCAATTTATACATTTTCTGACATTTTCAGTTACCACATTTAAGTGTCTTGTTTGAGAGCGGCACAGGCAGGCAGCAAATACTTAGCTATAAAGTTAATATTAGCCACGCTTGTCTTTACAATGAATCTCTTCTATCTATATTTGTATACACTTTCGATTTTTTTTTTTTTTTTTGGCTTTTGTAAATTATAATAAAAGGTTTCATTGCGGTTATGTAAATATACACTTCAGCTCGTTCGCTCGGTACTCGCTAGTTACTTGCTTTGTGCAATTAACTGGTTGTGATTTGTATCTGTTTGTGTGTTGTTAGCTGTTAGCTGTTAACTGAAAGTAGAACGTAACAGTTTTCAGGAACTTGCTATTGAGTTGAAAATTTGTTTGCTCAGCTTGATGCGTGGCTGCGTTAATTAAACAAAAACAAGCTCGATAATGTGCTCTGTGTGGAATTTAAAGTAGCTGACTGAACCAAATTACGTGTTGTTAGCCTAAATTTGTAATCGATATGTCAAGCTGTTTTCGCTGTAAATAGTTTACCACGAAACAATTATAGATTGAAAATTTATTTACGTATTCTGTGGGTCAAAATATTGGTTGTGTGAAAGTATTCTGTTATTATGGAGGAGGGAGGAGGATTTAAAAGTTTATGTGTGTGGCAAATCCAGGAGGTGTAACCTCTTCAGTCGCCGAGTCGTTGTACTGTTATCCAGCAGGTTTATGGCCAGACGGTTGACATGGTCGTCCAGTCTATCCAGATATGCCTTAGTGAGCCTAGCCACCTCTTGGCTTATGAGAGGGACTTCTAGTTCTTGGTGGATTTCTGCATTGGTATGATATGGGTGCGCCTCAGAAATAATGCGCAGAACCTTGTTTTGGAAGACTTGGATTCTTTCCCTGTTGTTTCTCTTTGCAGTGCCCCAGAGTGCTATGCCATACGTCCACATAGGTTTAAGTATGGCTTTGTAAAGGAGGAGTTTGACCCTTCGTTTAATGGTGGACCTTCTATCTAGCAGCCACAGATGCTTGCGCAACCTCTCGTTCAACTGGGAACGTTTTTGTGTAGAGATGACTACTCCAGGTTAAGCGCCTATCCAATACCAGGCCTAAGTACTTTGCAGTGACGCTGCTGGGTATGGCAACGCCATCCAGACGGACGGCAGGGCAGTCTCCTCTTCTCAGGGCAAACGTAATGTGTGTGGATTTGTCTGGGTTGACTACGATATTCCACCGTTTTAGCCATGTGTTTAGGCGGTCCAGCTGAGTTTGGATTATGCTGGACGCCACGAGTGGGGACTTATCATTGGCTAAAAAGGCGGTGTCACCGGCATAAGTGGCAGTGAGCATTCTAGGGTCGCTGATGGTTGGCATATCTGCTGTATACATTGTGTATAGCGTCGGGCCCAGGACACTTCCATGTGGGACTCCAGCTCTGACTTCTCTTATTGCTGAGCTCTCCTCGCCGCATTTAACGCAGAAAGTTCTACCAGTTAGGTAAGATCTGAGCAGCAGATAGTGAGGGGCTGGTAACGCTAGCTTCAGCTTGTAGAGCAATCCTAAATGCCAAACCCTGTCAAATGCTTGCCTGACATCTAGGAAGACGGCCGAGCAGTACTTTTGACCAACGAAAATATACATTTCGTAAAGTAGGGTATAATTAATGTGCATCACATACGATCTAAACTGTAACTAACCTGAATGGTCATAACCTTCAGAGATCTGAAAAAAATGATTCTGTTCGTCAGAAACAGTGTGGAGAATGAAACTAGTTCTTATAAAAAAGTAAAAAAAAATCTATGTCCGTTATGGACGCTGAAACCATACAACCGATGAGACCCAAATCTATTTCATTGGAAAGGCAACACTTCGAATTATAATAAAACAATTTTTGAGGCACATTCGGTTACGTCAAAAAGTTGATTTTTTAATTTTTCCTTTTGAAAATCTTTTGTTTTTTTATTGATTTTTTTTTTTTTATACAAGCCCCAACATATTGTGGAATCGCTGCCATCAAAAAAAAAAAACCAAAAAACAGGTGATTGCAGCGTACGCTAACATATTTTCGGCACGCTGCAATCAAATAATCTGGTATTTTTTAATATATTTTTTTATGTTAGCCCCAAGATATTTTGGTCTCGCTGCAATTAAAAAAAAATATTGAAAAATGCTATCGAAAGAATTGTATAAAAAACAGCAGATGCGAAACGGAACAAAGTCGAAAGAGCACCCGAAACGCCAATAGAACGTAGTAGTACAAGCCGGGTATTCGCTAGTATAATATAGCTATAAGTAATTTGCTTTGGCAAGAAAATACTCTGACAAAAGATACTCTCAGACCTAACAAAGAAGCAGAGAGTTTAGTACACAAAAGATTTACTAAAAGTTGCAGCGTCCGGGCTTTGATTTAAAATAGTCTTTCATGTTCTAACTTGTTTCGGACAGGTAGAAACAGAACGTTTATTGACTATGTGTGCCTATTATTGGCACCTGCAAGCAATGCTAGCTTCTGTTTGCTTCCGCTCGCACCCTAATGCTACGCTGTACGCTTTTCTGCCTTAAGTTAAATATGAAACATTATGTTATATAAATTTGTACCAAAAAAAGACATTTAAACATTTTAAACAAAACAATCTTATTATTAATTTTTTTTTTTTTTTTTCTTTTTTACAAAACGATTTCATTTTCTTCATTATTAAAATTCAAAGGTCACTTGTGGCGCACTTGTAACAAACGTTTTGGACAAATAATTCAACCACCTGATAATATTCCATTACAATTAATAATGGATATAACAATTAATTATACACTAAATGAAAGCATTATTAAATGCTTTGAGCATTACGTTATACTTTAACTACTCTATACATTGTACATATTATGTACTTAACATAATTTAATTGACTTGAGTGTGAATATTCACAGAAAAAAACATGCACCCACATTGATATTAAATACATTTCAAGCGTTTCTATTTTAAATATGTAAGTGTACAAAATGCCATTGTTGAGCTTTCTTTTGAAATTTAAAACTTTGACGTTTATTGATTCGTTTCTGAGAATTGTTAAAAGCATTTCAACACAAGCGAAATAAATTCGACGAAATACTTAATCTACAAATTTGTACTTTTATTATATACATCTTAAAATGATAAGCTGTAAGAGAAATGCAATGGCAAAAAGTAGGAAGATTAAAATGTTACAGTTATGCACTGTGCTTATTTTTAAACAAATATTTTGATTACAATTTGTTTTAATAATTTTTCAATTTTGTCTATGCAATTTGGCATACTTTGGGTGTAGCATCGCACCAATATGGCCACCCCATATTTCGCCAGCTGCGATTTAACATGGCTCCATAGATTTTCATGTCTGGAGATTGCAGTAGCCACTTAATGGACTGGAATCTTTGCTTTGAAATCAAATTTTTACCAAATTAGACGTGTGCTTCGGGTCATTGTCTAGCTGAAAAACATATTTTCAATGACTTCTCAATAAATTCTGTTACAGAATGCTTAGATATTGCTCTATCGATCAATACTAAGGATTCTATCGATCAATACTAAGGATTCAACTCCATATATGCACCCCAAACCTTAATGAAGACGCAAACCGTGCTTCATTTTTGTCACTTATTAATAAAAAGTTACTAATAACAAGAAAGAACGTTGAAGTCGAGTATGCTCGACTGCAAGATACCCTGTACCCAATTTTTATGTACCGTTAGTTAATTCTTATCTTTGTATACACCTTATTGTATTGGATTTTTAAACAAAAACTTGAAAAATAGGGTAAATTTGTATGGGGGCTATAACAAAAATTTTGTTGGTCCTACCCATATTGGGATATTGTATTAGGACTATCATAGACATAATTTATACTTAATTTGAACTTCCCAGAATAAAAAAACAATGCCATTTTTTCGCAAAAGCCTAAAATTTTGGGGTATATTTTTGTATGGGGAGTACTCCTTAAAATGAGTCTAGAGAAAACCGTTTGCAAGTGAACACTTGACGTCTCAAATATGGTGGCCCTATCTCTAATAGTCGCCGAGATAATCTCTCTCATACGGCAGACAGCATGACAGACAGACAGACGGACAGACATAGCTATTTCGACTCCCCTTCCAATGCTGATCAAGAATATAAATACTTTATAAGGTCTATCTTGCCTCCTTCTGTCTGTTACATACATTCGCACAAACTTAATATACCCTTTTACCCTTTGGGTACAGGGTATAAAAAGTTAAACAATTGCAAAATAATGTTTTTTTGAAGGTAGTATGGTCAAATGGAACAAATATCAATCGTTTCGAGTCAGACGGACGTTCAAAATACATATGAATATATCCAAGAGAACCCAGAACCTTTTTGACTATTATCTAGGGTAATTTGCTCTTAACGAGTTATGTCTTTCTATTACCACTTAATGGTATTAGATATCTTTATGCGTCTGTAATGTTTCGAAAATGAAAAAAAAAAAAAAATATACAAATTTTGCTAAGTCTATTTGGCTGCGATTATTTGATAAGGTTTTAAATTTTTTTTGCAAACTTTTCTGAGTAAATAAAATCCAGAGTCTGTAAGCTAAGAGCTTTAACTTATTTATATATAATATTGTATACAAAAAAAAAAATACATACATTTAGCGTCATACAATATGCAAATGTATTAAAAAAATAATATAATAAAAATAAAATAAACAGCAAACAGCAAACAGGTCAAAAGTTGACACAATTCGCAGTACAACTAAAATAAAATATAAAATAAAAACCAGTTGACTATGTTCGACTTTATTAAATTTTATTTCGCTCATTGCAAACAATTGCTAAAGTGCTCAGTTGTATTCCCAAAAAAAAAAAAAGCAACGACAAAAAAATAGCTACATAAAATCCATTTAAAAGAGTTGTAAAAATCAACGCGCTGGCAATTTCCTCTACAAAAAAAAAAAAAAAAAAAACTCCAACGAAAAACGGAAAATGAAAATTCGCAACCAAACTATCCTATCAAATATGCAGCAAACTTTTCAAAGGCAAAAGAGACGTAGAAGTAGCTGCAATTCTAAAAAGATACAAAAAAAACGAAACAAAACAAAACGACACGCAGATACAAAAAAAAGGAGACAGACAGGCAAATAGTTAGATAGCATTAAAGTGTTTGGGCGTCACCGATAGCGACAACATTGACGCTGCGAAAAAAAAAAAGAAGCAGCGAAGCGCATCTAATAAGAGCAGAGAGCAAATTGTAAGCTAATAGCCGAATTGCGTCGCTTCGATATGTAACTGTAAATGTATCTTTGTATCTTTGTGCCTTTGTGTCACATGTGTTTAGTGAAGTATCTTGCGAATGCGGCGAATTTAGTCAAGCGTTTTACGCGGCTGCTTCTCACTTTTAGAATGTTTTTTTTTCGACAGGTTATTTCCACTTTTTTTTTTTATAGTTTGTAGTTGCAATTTTGTTCTGTCGAAGCATCATTGTAGCACTTTGTTGCAACACTTTGCCATGTGTACGCAAACACTTATTTTTTAGACAGAAAATTAACTTTACACACCATTTGAAATTGCCTAATGGCATCAATAACACTTCTAATTATCGTGTAAAATCGCTTAAATGTTAGCACGCATGTAGCTACGAGAAAGAGCAAATATTATTTTTAATAATATTTAAATTGTAAATGCTTTTACTGTCTGCAATTTCCGATAGTGTTACAGTGATAATGTAAAAATGAATACAAAACTAAACTATAAAAATGAAAATAAAAATAAAAATGATAATACAAATATAAAAATATAAAAAATAACTTCAACTTGAACACTTACAGACAAAAGGCGCGCCGTTATTTTATATTAAATGCGATAAAATCAATTTGAAATGCCAATCAAAAGAACATTTTAAGATTTAAATGTTAAACAAACAAAAACAAAGCAAAAGCCTTAAAGCAGCAAAAAAAAATTCAAGCAGTGCGAGTATTTCTATTTGAATTCATAACTAAAAGAAAACAAAGCGAAAATCTCAAAGCAGACAGAAAGTCAATAAAATGTTTATGTTTTCCTTTTTCCATAAAGAAATAAACAAAGGAAAATTGTATACAAATAAAAATATTAGAAACACTATAAAAGCTCAATTTTAATACGCTTCAAATAATAAAAATGGAGCAACAGGGAACGTTTTTGCCAAAGAGCAACAGAAACTATAAAGCTTTTTAGACACAAGCCAAGAAATAAATTGATCAAGAATGAATATATGACATGGGGGTTACAGATGCTTCCTGCCTTATTTTAAATACGTAAACCATTGAAAGACAGACGAAAAAAAACATTAAAATCATTTATGGAGCCCGATTAGAAGCGATCATACTGAAACATGGAAACATTGCTCCAAAAAAGTATAAGCCAATGACTCATTAAGAGTAACAGAAAATTCCATTCAATCGATTTCAATTAAAAATCAAACAATTACGTAACTTAGTGCAGTATCAAACTATTTTACTATTTGTATGCCATGGGTGAAAGGGTATATTAAGTTTGTGCAAATTTGTATGTATGTATAGGACGGACGGACAGTCCATCCGTCCGTCTGTTCGTCTGCATGCTAACTGCCTATTGAAAACGATTACACAGAGACTATAAGAGACAGAGCTTCATATTTCAAAGTAGTGCAGTGGTGAAACCTATTTAACTAATTGGCCATAATTTTGTCCACTATCAAAACAACCGTAAATCTCTAAAAAAAAAGTCAGCGGTGTCACCTAAATCTCTGGTAAATCTTCCATTGGTTGCTTTGTATCCAACCTTTAAAAATTAAATTAGAACAAAATATCATTGTTTGAAGATAGTTTTGGGTATCATCGTTATGATTATAGTCCATTCATGTATTTTATGACCTAACCTATAAAAGTCTTTAAAAAGCGTATTCTGATTTGACGGCGGATGTATGGTCTTCAAAACTCTTTCTCTGAAGGGGCAATTTTAGTTTTGGAGAACATAAAAAAAGTCACAGGGAGTCAAATCAGGCGAAAACGGAGGTTGCTACGATGTATTTATTGAGTTTTTAGCCTTGTACTCAAATCGGTAAAATAATATTTTTTAGTAACCGTTTGACCATACAGAGGAGGCAAGTTAGACCCTAAAACTACGATAATCAAAAACGCATGGAAAACGTTGAACTTGCGGTAAACCGAAGCTTCCATCCGTCATACTGAATCTGCTATGAAAACGATACGTGTAATCATCAGTGGTCACCCAAGTTTACACACAATTTAATTTATAATTTTGGCTAGACACCCCATACAAATCTAACAACAAATTTTTCGGGTGTCTGGAAATGGGCGGTAATGTTTGTTATGTTAAAACACCTAAAATGGGCGTGGCATCATGATATTGGAAGAGTTTTTAACCAAATTATGGAGTCAATACATGATAGTCCCAATAAAATCCATCTTCATACAAAATGGGTAGGACGAACAAAAAGTTTAGGTATGGGGCCTATACCAAAAATGGGCGTGGCACATGTTTTGGGTTTTGATGACATTAGAAGCCGTTGTTTTTAGCCAAAAATTGGAGAATATATGCATAAATAATAACTATTTTTATACAAAAAATATCGGAATAGGAACGGACAATTTATATGGGGGCTATAGCCCCCATAAAAGAGAGCGTGAAATCTTGGGTTTTAACACTGGATTACAAAAACATTGGTTTTTACCCAATTAGGGAGTCGAATATTCAGTAAATAATTAGTATTTTTGGTACCCAATAAATAGACAAAAAACGGCAAGTTTGGTAAAGGCTATACCAAAATTTTAGGTATAAACCTTCATTCTCGAACTTAACATAGTCGTTGCCGTAAAGCTTACGTATCCAAATTTCAGCTTAATATCTATGAGTATAGTCTTCAACAAAAAAGATACCTAGAAATATACAGGACAGACAGACGGACGGTACAGGCGGACATGGCTAGATCGATTCGTCTCGTCGAGCTGATCAATCATGACTCCTATATACTTATATGGGGTCTACGACGTCTCCTTTAATGCGTTACAAACTTTCAGACAAAATGAATATACCCTTCACACTATGTGTGGGGGGAAAAAAAAACGGTGAGCATCACCTTAACTCTGGAACGGCTTGTTGCGGTTTTTTCGGTTCCGACTTGTTTTGTTGACTGGTTTGTTGATGCACCCATTTCGTGTCTCTAGTTATTATGCGTTTCATGAAGCTGGAGGTAAAATTGGCTCGAGAAAGTATGTCTTAAGCGACTTACGTACGATGCGACTTGTACCTAATTTCAGGTCTTTCGGAACGAGTCGAAGCAACAACGCGTCTCAAGCCCAATACGCCAGTCAAAATGTTCTGAGCGATCATATAAGAGAATTGAAACCTCACTACTAAATCTCTCTAGCACTCAAATGACGATGTTTCAGAACCATTTTCTTGATTTTTTCGATGTCTTTGTAGGTCGAAAATTCCACTAGAACGATGCATTAGGCACATTCGTTTCATTTAAGAAGTCGATTTTCTACTTGTTTTAGTTTTCATCAATAACAAACAGCTGATTGCAGCGTTCCCCAACATATTTTGGGTAAGATCAAAAAAAACTAGTATTTATTCTGTATATGCTAGAAAATATGTATATATAAAATTTCTAGAATTCAATAGAAATTCAGTTGAAAGAGATTTGTGTGACTAGTCACTCAAATGCTGAATTGCGGTTATGTTTTGCAAAACCATAGATCAAGTAATGGACTTCGAGAATTTAGGCCACGAAGTTATCATCTAGAAAGCAACAAAAACGCCATATACGAAACATGCAACATCGCACCTAACAAACTACATAATTAGTGTACAACTATTTGAGTGTACTTTTTTTGTAGCAATGTCTTACGCGCTACAATTTTCAGTAAAACTTATTTTCATAATAGTTATGCTAAAAATAAAAAAAAATTGTATCTTTTATACATTTTATTGTATCTAAACCATCATTTTAAATAAATTTAAGCTGTTCAGTTTGAATAAAATATTAAACATGCTGCAATTGTACTTAAAATCAAACAATATCTTTAACACCAAGGCATGAAGGGTGTTCCAAAAAGAAAAACAAAAAAAAAAAAACAAATACCGAAACGTGTATAGTAAATGAAACAAAAAAAAAAAAAAAATCACACATCTAAAGACAGTTACAGACATTTAGACAAGACGTTAGACGTTACATAGTTAACTATTCTAGATACAAAAAGGCAAAGAACGACTACGAATAGATTGAATTGTCAACTTATATAAACAAACTGCGAAAGACTGAAAGCATTGAACGGAAACTGAAAAAGGAAGCATGTTAGACGTTTCAAGTTTAAATTGAAAATTGTTCAAACGAAACAAAAAAAAAAAATTGAAAAGTAGAAAAAAGAATGGATAACTTTAAGTGTTTTCTTTGATAATGGATTTTATTAATATTTCAATATGCTGTGTTGTGTTGTTTTTGTATTCTTATAAACATTTTATAAGTTTGAAACTGTATCGATGTATCTTATCATACATAAATAAAAAGGCAAATATGCTTCGAGGCAAAAATAGAAAGGACACTAACAGCTACAAAAAAAAAAAAAAAAAAAACTTATAAATGACAAAGCAACATGGAGTTTTTTGTGTTTTGCTTTGCCTTGATGTATGTGGTTACTATGCAGCTATTTAGTATCTATGTATCTACAACAATGTATCTATATTTGTGTATCTGTGTGCGTGTAATATGCTTGAAATGCAACTTCAGCACGTGACGCTGCTCAACAAAAAAGTTTTGCCAAAAAACTGTCAAAACGACTTTACGGCTTGTCACTCGCTCATACGCTGCTTTTTTTCCTTTTTTTCGTTGCACTTTACATTTAAGTTTGTATTTCCATTTCAGTTTACTGTCTCAATAACTGCCAAAAGTCCAAAGTTTTTGCTTTT
This sequence comes from Leucophenga varia, assembly GCA_018903435.1. NCBI lineage: Eukaryota > Metazoa > Arthropoda > Insecta > Diptera > Drosophilidae > Leucophenga > Leucophenga varia. Next base: position 125,176 of record JAEIFJ010002355.1, on the reverse strand, counting down.
CGACATTTTGATTTTTTTTTTTTCACAAGGCATGGGGTTGCATGCATGCATATGTAAATGTGGCATAACCAATCTTTTACAACGACGCTATTTCAATCTTTAAAATTCACTTTTGAAAAGCATTTGATGCGCCATAATGCATTTACGTAGTTGCAGCTTTTACAAATCTATCTTCATTGCATATGAAGGATTATGTGTGTGTGTGAGTGTGTGCCATAAACAATTTTTCATGCTATGTGCCATACACAATCCTTTCATTTATGACCAACAGCAGCAGCAGCAGCAGCAGCATCTGCGGCGGCAGCACTTTTGATTTGCTTGCTTGCATATCTTAGCGTCATGAATTGAATTTTAAATTCTAAGAGTATTCTTCTTGGCTTGCAATGCATACACTAATGCGCTATAAAAACGTATATAAATCTTAACTTAACACTATCAACAAAGCTCAAAAATCGCATTTCTCAGCAAGCGCCCGCATAAACACATTTTCTGAAGTAGACAAAAAAAAAAAAAAATAGAGAAAAATAAAAAAAGAGATGCCAACGTAAACAACATAAAATCAAATTTCTGCAATGGGATCTAAAACAGCTCAAATGAAATCTAAAAAAGGCGTACGAGCGAAAAAAAAATCTAGCGAAGGGTTTTAAGTTTTCTACTTTTTCTGTGTTTTTGTGTTTTTGTCTCAATTTCGACTTTGAAAGATAAAAATAAAAGATAAACATTGAATAAATAAGAAAAAAGATAAAGATGCAGCAACAGCTACAGCAGCTTGAAGTTGTAGTTGCACTGCCAAACCATTTTTTTTATCGTTTTTAGGTTTTCTTTTCCTTTTAACATTTTGTCTTATTCTGTTGTTGCATATCTCTCTCTCTTCTCTTTCTCTCTCTTTCTCTATGTAACACTATCTAGCTTAATATACGAAAATAATAAAAATAGTTACATAAATCAAAAATGATAACAATTGTTCAAAGAGTTTGAAGTCACTCAAACGAAAATGAAAATGGAAGAAAAATTTATTGGCAAAGTATTGCAGAAAAATGTGTAAGCAAACAGGACCGCATGCAGTTGATTTTGAGTCTAGATACTTTCACGCAACTTAAAAATCGCAGTGTCTGCAAACAGTGATAAAATCACCGTTCACGAAAAAAACCACTAAGTGAGCTGTTTCGCTACACCAAAACAAAATATCACATTTCACTTCGTATTCCAGTCATATTTTTGGTGTGTCCTCACCATTCAATCGTTTCAATAGAGCGCGCTTTCATTGAATTGCACATTTGGCGAATCAAGTGACTGGCAAATGTACCAACGAATTTGTGCAGACTCGGTGTTCAAGCAAATATGAACAATTTGCAAAGAGTGATAAAAGCACAAATCACTGTTCACGAAGAGCGATACACAAAATCGCCGTTAACTGAACATGCGCACTGAGCATGCCAATACTACTTCACCTACATGAAATAATGCTCGAAGAATAAAAATATATATTCATGGTGCAATTATATAAGGTGTATTATTCCGACACTGTCTCTTACTAGTTTGCTTACATATTTTTTGGTGAATTTTATTTAGTATGAAACTAAAATGTGTTGAAAAAGAGTACAAGAAATATGTTTATTTCACTCTAGCCTTTTGGCGAAGAAGCAATAGAATACAGCTTAATTATGTAAGCAAACAGAGACGGAACACTAGCATTGAAAACAACGGACAGATTAATCTAACTAGATTGACTTGGCTCTATTTGCTTTTGTCTTGCCTGCCCCTTTATTTTACATACATTTGCCCCAATTTTAAAAAACGCTAATGGTGATTTTATCACAGCGATTTAAAAATTGGCTTAAAAAAACGTTAACAGTGATTTTATCACAGCGATTTAAAAATCACAGTACTTTGCTTCAAAATCACTCAATAAATTACATTGTAATTTCTTTTAATTAAATATTTAAAAATATAAAAATCTGCAGGTAAACTGTTCTGTTGTAAATGCGCTCCTGGATTCAAAATTTATAAGATTATACAATCGAATGTTCGAAAACAACAAGAATTACAACAACAACAAAACAAAAAAAACAAAATAAAACGTTAACTTGCAATAACAACAAAAATTGAAAGTTAAACGAAGGAAATAAACTCAATGCTAAGCAAAATGCAAAACAGGAAATTTGCTTCAAGTTTTCTTTTCCAAATGTTTTTCTTTTTTTTTTATTATTATTATTTTTTTTTATTTTCTTTGAAAGAAAATGCGTTAGAAAAAATTGTTTTTTTTTTTGTAAAAAAAAAAAAAAACTAAGTTGAACGAACGCGTTTGAGAGCAGAAAATATACAAAAGTAGTTGAAGGTGAAAAATACGTGTTATTTTTCTGTTTTGACAAACACTAAATTATGTATTTCCAGCAGCAGCAAAAGAAGCAGATGAAAAAGTCAGCATAAGTCAGCAAATGTAAAGCAATGATATATGTAGTATATAGAAAAGGATAAAACATTACAGATAGAGCGAGAGAGAGAGAGATAAGAGCATAACAGCAGCACATATGAATGCCTGATTATAGCAATATGATTTGTTATTTGTTTATGAAAAATATGTAAGCAACTTGAATAGCATTTGTAAGCTACTTATTTATTTATTTTTTATTTATTTATTATTTTATTTTTTTTTTTTTAAGTATTTCACTAAACTTGGATTGTATGTTTTGGCTGTAAGATCTCGAAAAAATTTTATGAATTGAGTTACTCAATACAAAAATTTGTATGTATTTTTTAAATTTAACATTCTTAAAGACTTTAAAGATTATTTTAGCTAGTATGTAAGAGGTTTGCTTGAGGTGGTCCAAAAAAATGTTTAGCATCCACCCCCTAGAATTCTTGGCATCCGATGTTTCCCCAACAGGTTGCTTCTGGAATACATTTAAAGGTAACTCAACATCTTCCCTGAGAAGTTCACTCAAATGAAGTTTTCTTAAGAAGTGAAGATTGTCCCCAAGTTCATCTCGACGGAGCTACAACCCCATGCAGCGCTAGAGTTAAGTATCTGGGCTTTGACCTTGACAGAAGGTTAACTTGTCGTCCTTACCTTCACATCAAAAAGGCACAGCTAAATGAAAGGTTAAAACAAACATTTATGGCTTATCGGACGAAGGTCACCTTTCAGGCTAAGGAACAAGCTCCTAGTTTATAGAGCAATAATAAAGCCGGTATGGACCTACGGAATTTCAATTTGGAGCTCTGCCAGCAGGAGTAACTGTTCTATTATTCAAATATTTCAAAACAAGGCGCTGAGGATTATGTCAAACGCTCACGTGTTCCACACCAACAAAGAGATACACGAGGAACTCGGGGTACCTTGGGTACCAACAACCTCGCCATCAACCTACTCGACAGCATCACCAGTATAAGAAGGCTCAAAAGGCTTCGACCGCTCGATCTCCCTCATGGGAGACAATGAAACACTTATGTTTATTTTTACTTTTAATTTATTTCCGTTTCCCATCCCCATTCCAGAAATCTTAGGAGAAATTCGAAGCAAACCAACCGACGAAGACAAATCATTTTCCATCATGATAATACGAGCTCTCTCACAACTCCTCAAACAGATGAGTTCTTGAGCTATCAAAACATCGAATTGAAAAATTCATTTGTCCGTACAGTCCGTAATAAGGCACCCATAATATATTTTTATTGCCTCACATAACAAAAAAAATGCATGGTCAACGATTTACGAGTGCCAAAGAAGCAGTTACCAAAAACAATGTTTTGGAGTTGTCTGAAGATGAAATGGAAGAGCTACTATGACAAATGATGTTTGATTATCAAGAAAACAATTTTGAAAAACAATAAAAGTATTTTTTTTTCTTTCCGATATGTAAATAGCAACCCTCGTATACACACACACATTATAACAACTTAAGAAATGGCCCATTAAAAAAAGTTATTAAAGTTATACAACATATCTACTTGTATATTTTCAATGCGCCTTTGTCGCAACAATTTAGGGTTTAATAATTTACCTAAAAACATCATTTGGCACGAAACTTTTGCACATTAAAATAATTTGCAACATCAGCAAAGATATAAGAAACAAACAAACAAACAAACGAAATTAAACTATGCCAAAAGGACATTAATGCGTCTGTCTGTCGCGTTATATTTGATGACAATTGTGTATGTCTGTGTTTGTTAGTTTAGTTCGACATTTGTGTGGGTGGTTATATACAAAATGGCAACTATGACATATGATGCTCTTACTATGCTCTGCTCTGCTCTGCTGACACGCTTTGGGGAGTTTCATTAAAACATTTTCAGGCTGTATTAGTTTTAGTTTGACAGCTGTTTGCGCTCGTTATTGTGCAACAAATTGGCAATTATTGTCTATAAATTGCACATATATGAAGTGTGCGTTAAGTAAAGCATACATTAAGGCGTCTCAGCTGCTCAGACGCAACTTAGTATTGCTTTCGTGTTGGTGTTAATAGCTAAAACGTTGCAAAATGCTTAAGGCTTTCACAAGGCAAACGAAACGTCAAATCAAATATTGCATTTGACTCGAAGGAGCTTCTTTATACACAGACTGAGAGAAACGGACGAGTGTGTGTGTGTGTTTGTGTTTGTGTATTCGTTAGTAAATTCAATGGTTACGATTGTTTATATGAATCTTGGTTTGTTTGTTTGTTTGTGCTGCGGTTGATTTATGTAAATATTTTACCACAAATTTGCTCGACAATAGAAAATTTTGTAGTTGTATGCGTTCGACAAGCAGCCCTCAAGCATTACCAATGACTTTGGCGAGTGTCAGCGAATTTAACAGTTGATAACCGTTCTAGTATATGCGGCGTTGAAAGCTCGGTTAACCTCTGTTATACACAACCTAGCACACAAATATCTTTAGAATATATATACCAAATATATAGAAAATTTCAACACAGCCGATTTTACATTCTCAACGCATTCTCAAATGCGGTCAATCGGTTTGAAGCGTCAATACAATATAAGCGCCTTTAGTCACTTTGTCGTTTGTTAAAGCGTTTAGCTTAATTGCGTTTTCATATGGCATAGATTATAAAGGATTAATGTCGACTTTGTACGGATTTAACATTATTAAGTATGTTTTCGTGTGAAATACTACAATGCAAGCTGTCGGCAGCAGAGGCTGCAAAGTATAAAAGATGAGCGCGGCGGGCGTGTTGAAAAATGTTTTAAAAAAAAAATCCTAAGCCTAGACGATGTCAAATTTCACTTGCAAATGATTTGTTGATAATGTTGTCAAATATAAAAAAAATATATAAAATGAAGACTAAAATTTTGCAGCTTACTCAATATCTGTGTGGCGTCTTTAAATGTAAAAATATTCAAATAAAATATTTATAGATGCGCAATTATATTGTTTGCTTTTTCGATAATATTATATTTACGAACAATAAGCTTAGTTAAATCCGGGTTAATTCTGTTTTAAAGATTTTGTAATATATCGTATTACACATATTATTATTATTATTAATGGATGCAATGGATTATTTTATTATGTCTATTTAAACTTATTTTCAAAAGGCATAAGATAGAAAGACAGACAAACAGACAGAAAGACAGACAGAAAGACAGACAGACAGACAGACAGATGACTACAGCTGACAACAGCCGACTACAGCCAACTACAGGTCCTCTCTGCCGTGCCCCTTCGATTTGGTTCACGTCTTGCTCATAAACTTTTCTTGACGAAGCCTCTGTATTCATCCAAAACAGGTGACCACCCCAGGACAGCCTCTTGTAATAAATGTTCCAGACTATGTCGATGTTCTTATATAGCTCGTACCATCGTTGGCGCATAGGATGTCATTTCCCACCTGACTGGTCCAAAGATTCTCCGAAGTATCTTCCTCTCGAACACGCATAACGCTGAATTATCCGATTCTGACATGATCCATGCTTCTGAATCATATATCAGGAACGGCATTATCAGCGTCTTGTAGAGTTTAATTTGTGTTTCTCTGGAGAGAACTTTACTTCGCATTTGAAGATTGAGAAGCCTCTCTTGATATCAAAGGGGTCGTAGAGATTTTTACCGACCCTGACAACGTCTTGGATTATATATTTTCAGGAAGACGAACGATCAGTCAGTGTCTTGTGAAACTTTGATCTTATTAACGTATCAAAAGAGTGCTTTGAAGTCAAAGACAAATAGGTGGTGTGTATCGATTTGTTTTTCTTTGGTCTCCTCCAGGATCTGGCGTAGAGTAAATATGGAGTCGGTGGTTGACTTCTTCGGCCTGAAAACACTGGTACCGATCAACTGAACTTTCACGCACGTTAGTCTATTACAAATACGACAAATAGAATTTTATAAGCGATTAGAAGGAGAATTATTCCGCGATGTGCCACTGCAGGGTCTCTTTTCTTAAAAACTGGGCATAGCACACTGAACAGTCCAACTCCCCTCCGTCGGTATTAAATAATTTTGAGGTAGCTTGTCTGTCTCTGCGCTTTGTTATTTTAAAGCTTATTTATAGCTTCCATTGTCTGGTGGCTCCACATGACACTCATCAACGATCGGGATAGCCACTACTTATTTTTCTCCGCTGGCGAAATTGTTTCCGCCATCGTCCCAAGTACGAGGAAGTAGCTCCTCCATTACATTCGTGATTCCAGGACATCTGTTACAATGATTCCTTGTTCTTCCTTACAGAACGAAGCTCCTTGCTTATAACCTTCATTCATACACTTGATTTTTTGATAAAGCCCTTGGCGCTCGTTTCTACTACCCATCTACCGACTACCCGACTGCCTTTTTATCTGGCAGCTTGGAACTTTTACCTTACTACTGTCTCAAAAGTTACGGATTTCAAATGAGTTCAGCAAATTTGTATAGCAAATATATTTTTTTTTTTTATTCTTGTCGACATACATAAGCTCCATACAGAATAAATACAAAAAATTGATTTTTAATTATTTTCCTATTGTTTTCCGTTTATACATATACATTTCAGGAAAATCGAATTTTAATGAACGTAATGAAACGAGTACAATAAGAAAACGAATACAACGAGCTACAAATAAATTTCATTTTAGTACAATTGAATATTCGAATGTACAATGAATCAAATAAATGGTACTCGATTGATTCAAATACTTTTTATACTTGATTTTTCATTCGGTTGAACAATTGAATGAAGGCTTTCTAGGGCGCCTTGAATTTGCTACATCAGTGCCAACGATGTTGAATGATATTTGGTTCCGAATATCAAAATTAATTTAATTTTTGCCAAAAAAAAAAAACAAACTATCTTACAAACAAAAAAAAAGGTTTAATTTTTTTAAACTGAATTTTATTTCAATTGTTGTTTCGTAAATATTTTCGATATTGTTGAACTTTCTTGAAATTGAATTGGCTTAGAATATCTTAACTTATGTAAATAAATTGTTTAGCTATATGCAAAGTAGTTTTATGCTATAATAAATTATTTGCTTGTTAAAATAAATTTTAAATAACTTGGTTTTTTTTTTTTTGTAATAATTACATTTAAATAACATGATGCCATAGCAACTTTGGCAACAAATTCGTTTAGCATACTTCAACAAAAAAAAAAAAAAAAAGGAAAATAATCCAAACTCGGCTTTGAAGCGAAAATTGTAGCATGTTCTTATCGCACATTTCATTTCTCCAACCAATTACTTATTTTGAATTAACAATCGTATCGTTCGAGTGCACTCAAATAAACATACAAACAGATACAAATACACACATACATACATACAAATGAATGTAAATATATATATATACTATTTTGCAGTCAATTCGCAAGAGACCAACTTGAATATTGCATAAAATTATTTGAGCTCAGCGTTGTACTGTGCTGTGCGCTGAATTATTTGCAAAGCTATCGAATAGTTTCTATTTTTCTTTGCGATATTTCTTTCAATTTTTGTTTTTTTTTTTTTGCTTTGTGATTTTCTCTTTTTCTTTTTTTTTTTTTTTAACAAACACACTCCCACAGGAAGTTGCAAAAGTCCTTGCCGATAAATTTCATTGTACACTGATGTATGTGCGAAGGGAGCGCATGAAAGGACAGACGGACAAATGAATGAATGAACGAACGAGTGCATTGACTAAGCAAACTTATGCAATTTCAAATGGCAATATAGGTGTGTGTGTGTGTCTGTGTATAAATATTATAGAATATGCCGCGCTACACCAATGCTTTCAATAAACAACAAATAGCAAAGCTATACAAATACATATATACGATATATATACTTACAGATACATACATACTTACAGATACAAGATAGCCCATACATAAATATAGTCTATACAACTTCAACTACAATCTGCCGACGATCGATCAAATGCCATTGAGCTGCTTCAATCTATCATACAACAGAGGTAGGGTAGCAGTTAAATACATAGCAGCAGTAAAGTATCTCAATACTTATTTCGTGTTGCATTTTTATGAATAGCTGCTTTTGCTGCTATTGACGTACTGACAGATACAAATACTCACACACACACACAAATAAAATAAAATAAAATAAGAATAAAATAATCGGAAGCAAACAAGTGCGCTACATATTTGATGTTTTGTGGTCGTAGTCATCTATAGATACAAAAGTATCTACAACATGAATGAGAGTAGTTGATATACTTTTTCTATAACTTACACTTCTGCTACTACTACCATACCTACCTTCTATTACTTATAGCCAAGTTAATGTAAAAAATGTGTTGGAAATGCAATCAAATCAGAGATTTCGTTGGTTCGCGTTGCATGCCGCAACATAACGAACGAACGGTGTTGACTGCAGCAATATAAATTTTGTAGCTATCTATCTATGTAACTAACTCTGCTACTGCTACTGCTCTTGAGTATTAAGAGTGGCAGTATATTGTCATGTCGCATTCACACGTTACTCGCTTGCTTGCTTGCTTGTCTGCTTCTTACACTTTGTATCTGCACAGCAAGTATCTCGTTGAATGCTATGAATACTAAAAGTGACAGCGCAACAAGCTCACAAACAATACCATGAAAATTTGATTTAATTGTTGCTGTATTACTTTGTTATGTTGTAATGAAATTTTTAGCATTGACTCTTGTACTCTTCGTGTATCTGGCACATTGAATGCTTGCTGCTGCGCTGCTGCATTTGAATTGTGCACTTTGATTGCATGCAAAATAAGACGCTAGAGCAAACATAAATCATGCAAAAGAATTGTAAGAATAGTTTCTATTTAAGTTGAAATTGTACAAATCAAGGCATTGGGTTTCATAAGGTATGCCTAAGGTAGTTAGGTTTCTCTGGGTTTTTTTTTTTTGTTTCTCTCTTTTTTGAAATTTATTGAAACAATGAAGCAAATTTATCATATTTAGTGAGTCAACACTGCTAAAATAGAATGAAATAAAGTTTTCATTCATTTGATTTGTAACTCGAAGAAAAGTGTTTAAATGCATTAAAAATTGGCATCCCATTGTGTTTTGAATACTTTGTATTTGACTTAATTTCTTATTTTTAGTTAACCTTTATATTTTATTAAAAATAGAATTTGCAATTTAAAATAAATTTTGAAAAAGTTGCAGAATAAATTTTGTCCAGGTGCAAGGTTTGGCTGACCTAATTGCAGGATTAGAATTCAGTTGAGAGCCACAATTCAAGCAATAAAGAATCTTGAATGATCGTCTAGTGGGGACGATAAGCTTATGTGGTTGATTCTGAATGCTTAGTGTCTTCGAACGAAATAATGAATAAGACAAAACCAAAATGGCTGATACAAATGTGAGAATCCTTCCATGGATAAGAGATTGCTCAAATTAAGCAACATGCAACACCTGCTAAAGTCACCATGAGAGGTAATAAATGATTGAATTTGGCTGGTAGAAAACTATTTGATTTCGTCTTCATATTTAAAACTATCGAAGACTATCTTCCCCAAACCTTAGCTTATAATTATCGCTGGTGACTTCCCATATTGAGAGGGAAAAATTGTTCGGACAACCAACGAAAAGTTCAGCCTACATAATTCCATCAATAGTAATAATAAGTAGCACCAAAATGTCACAACTCCACATTCACAAGGCAACTTAAATGACAATCGAGAACTCCACACCAAAAACACTTCAAATAATGGTTCCAATACCGACTCCAAAGAGTGATTTTTGAGTCGCAATGTGATTGTTGGCGACTACGACTTGAAAATCGCAGTGATTGCAAACAGTGATTAGATCGCTGTTCTCAAGAAACAATCAGCGATCACTGTTCGCAAAGGGGGATACACAAAATCGCCGCTAATTATACTGTTTCGAAAAAAAAAAATTTTTTTTATTCTTGGTTATTTTAGTTATTTTTTTTTTTTTTTTTTTTTTTTTTCAAAAAAAACATTTTGCATTCCACCGTTTCCTTTACTTCATTGTATAAAAAAATATCACATTTCACTGTTCATATTTTAGTTGTAATTGCGCTTTCACCATTGAATCGTCACATTCAAACCGCGACTTCAGTGACAAGACTAGCAAATGTACCAACAAATGTTTACAGGTTTGGTGTTCAAGCGCGAATATGAACGATTTGCAAAAAAATGGTAAAAGCGCCAATCACTGATAAATGAACCGCTTCACTGTTCGCGAATAGCGATACACAAAATCTCCGATTACTGAACATGTTCACTGAGGAAGACACTACTTTCAGTCGCAGTGCGACATTGCGATTTTTAAATCACTGTGAAAAAATCACCGGAAAATAGTTTTTGGTCAGCTATAATCACAGCAAAAGTATGATACGTTTAAAAAGTACTCTCCGACCTATGATGCAATTTTACAAAGTGTAGCATAACATGATTTATAATTTGTTTTTTCATATTAAGATAAGCTCAACTCACTCTAGCCTTATACAAAGCTATAAATCAAAGCTTACTATATTCAAATTATGTAAGCAAACGAAGCCGGAATACTTCAGCTCTCAACTATACAATCCAAAAGAAGAATATTATCTACCAACGAACTCTGGAAACATAAGCTTTACAAGCTGTTGAGGAGCGATACCAAAAGAAAAAGATCTAACGCAGCAATGGAACTTCCAATCGATAAAGTGAGCTTCCTGTAGTGCTATCAGATTACAACGCGTTCATCTTAATAATTCAAAAATGAAGAATAACAAATCAAATTGTCTGCTGAGTAATTAAAGAATAGCGGCAATGAGTTGGTAAAATATTATGCATTCATTTTGCAATATCCTTTTTGTAATCATGCCTATTTTCGTTACACATAAAGCAATTCGCTTATGCAATTGACATCTTTTAATTACACAATTGAATCAAATGATAGTTATATTTAAAAAATCATTTTAATAACTCAAAGAGTGAAAATAAAATAAACGCCACAGAGCATCTTTCAGGAAATGTAACAAAACCGCATCTTTTATTAATAAATTTCGTTGAAAAAAAAAAAATCAAATTGAAAGTAATTTAATTACAGCAAAATGTGTACAGAGAAAGAGTTCTGAATCAATAAATAAATTTATATATTTTAAAAAATAAAATTTGACCGCAATGCATTTGTTTTATTTTATTTTATTTATCTTTTTTTTTTTTTTTTTCATATCTTTTAACACTCAATGCCATGCAACACATGAAAACACTCAGCACGTACACACACACACACACACAAAATACATTTATACATCACTTTTAATGTGCAACTCACAAGTTCTTTAATGGCAATTTTAAATGGCGGAAAACCGCAAATTTCCGCTCTTCATACAAAATTAAACACACATGCATGCATGGTCCTTTTTAAGTACATACATGCATATGTATATGTACACTGACACAATTACACCTACTCAGTGTTATGTATAAATAAATGAGAGAAAGAGATAGAGCGAAAAAGAAAAGGAGTAAAAAAGATAGCATACAATTGCACTGAGTATGTATTTAAACGCCACAAGGAAATTAATTTCCGACAGAAGTCACACAAACGCAAACGCAACTAAGGATAATTAAGCCTCCAACATTTTCTTTTTTTCTTGCTCTGTTTTCCATTTTATTCGAATCATTTTGTTTCAGTTCTTTTCTTCTCAATTTTTTTCTCACATTTCAACATTTACTTATTTTTATTTGACAATGTTTACTTTTTTGTATCACGCCGCTCGGCGTTTCTGCTGCTGCTGTGGCTGCTTCTTTGTAAGATAAAGCTACTCAAATGTAAAAGGATATTTTTGTAGGCTCAGTAAGAAAACAAACATCATATGAAAGTAAAACATAAAAGATACACATAGTACATATTTTCTCTCAATCATACAAAAGCTCAGTTTACTTTACAATTGATGCACAGTGTTTCAATGTAGTCCAAAAAATCTTGAAATATAGAAGATTCCGAGGCTATGCCGTACACAGCTACTTTTTTCGATTTTAAATTTAGGACTTAAGACCTAAGTAGGAAGTACGACCCAGTTTGGTTTTTTATCTTTTTGGCTTTGTAGATACAAATTTTTGTATACACTTAGCGGTAAACTCTTCATCGCAGCATCAATGCTGAGTTGATGACTTGTCTCTTTCCTTGATGACATACCGACAACAGCACCGTACAAGTCGTTGACGTCATTTTTATACAAATGTCGTGGACATGTCATACATGACATGTCTTGCACGACTTCATGCATGACATGTCTTACACGACTTCATGCATGACAGGTCTTGTACAACTCCAAGTATGTCATGGCATGTCTTGCACGACTTCATGCATGACATGTCCTGCACAACTTCATGCATGACATGACTTGCACGACTTCATGCATGACATGTCTTGCATTGCACGACTTCATGCATGGCATGTCCTGCACGACTTCATGCATGACATGACTTGCAAGACGTCTTGTGTGTTTGTCATGATGGAATCTTCAATCATTTTGCTATCAAAATATCGAAAATTTTTGCACACTATAGGGCTTTCTGTGAGAAATATTCTTAGAAAATACTAAATTTAGACCAGTTTTGTATGGGTTTCATATAGAAACTGTCCGATCAGAGCCAGAATGGAATATATTTTGAGATTATCGTACCGAATTTTGTGTTTCTGCCAAGTTGCAGTTAAGACATTGGTATGACATATTTCCATTCTGAATTCATACTCACAATTTCTATAGATTTCGTCATATATCTAAGCGCCTGGATTATTGCTTTAATAATGTAAATATTTATAAGTAAAAAAAAAAAGATTTTTTTATCAACATCAGACCACTGTGTCTGTGTCTGTGTGTGCGTAGTGCGTTCTGACTTTTAAGATGTATAAAGTCTGTGCGTGGTGCAAAATACATTGAAGGCGGCAGGAGATATTTGTAGACCAACAGAATGGGGACAACTACAACAACTACGACGTCGTCGACGACGATGGCGATGTCAACATGTGCAAAAAAGAGAAAAAAAAAGCGCGCGTCGTTGACTACAATAAATTTTAGGCCATGGCCAAGAGCAGTCAAAGCTATGGCCAAGCAGCAACAATTTTCAATGACGCCAAACGTAGTCCTAGCAGTCTCCATTGTCGTAGATGTTAGTTTTAATGCTGCTGCTACTCTTCTTGTTGTTATTGCGGCTGGTATTACTGCTAGGTCTGTGGTTGTGGTAGTTGTTTTTGTAGTTTTGTTGTTGTTGTTTTTTTGTTATTGTCGCCAACAACATAAATCAGGCAAAAGATTTATGGCGATTTTTGTTATTTCAGCGCGATAAGCGCGTAAAAATGTTTGGGCTTCTTCATAAAGGATTCTTCTTCTGAAGGCATAAGACAAACAAACAAAGACGAACAGAAAGCGCACAATGAAAGGCGTAAATGATAGACAGAGAGTAAAGCAGAAATATATACAGACACAATGACATACCCCAGCCATAAACAATGAAGCTACAATTGCCAAACACAGCCACACACACACATACACAGATATACACAATCAAATCAACATATATCCTGACATTCTGTGGCTACACTAACAAGGGACACCGCTCTTTTTTTTTTTCTTTGTATTTGACCAGGACCAAAATGAATTGTAGGCAATAAAAACAAAAATAAAAAAAAATTGAAAATATATTAGCCTACCAAAAGGCGCAAGAAAAAATGTGCCTTCACACAATAAAAAAGAACAAAAAAAAACAAAAAAGAAAATTTTCTTTTGCTGCTACTTCTTCATTGACTTTTCCGGCGTTACTATTGCTCTTATTTTTTATTATTATTTTTCATTGTCACCAGATTTAATTGTGTTTGAACAATTTATACAAGACGCTAAGTCAGCAAATTGAAAAGGGTTTTCACATTGTTTTTTCTTCTTGGCAAAATTTTTTTTTTTTTTTTTTTCTACTTTTAAATTCTTATACCTACATACAGGTCAGTTTGTCGATTAAAACCTTGCTCAAAAGCGATAAGTTCATCGCGTTGACTGCGACAATCTGATTTACAGTCTAGACCAGCATCATTTTTATAATTAAATAACTCAAATATTTTGTTTGTCTAAATGCTTTTATGCAAAGGTTCAAATACAAAAAAAAAAAAAGAAAAAAATTGAAAGTTAATTTAACAAAAAGATAAAAATAAAAATAGAAATAGGTGCTACTGTGTCAACATTTTTAATTTTTAAGATACTTTTTAAGATAAGAGTTTTGCTTTTTTTTAATTTAATTAGTTTATTCAGTTCTGATTTTAGCAGCTGTACTAATCTGGAAGTTTAAAAGTAAATAATCTAATCTTAATCTAAATAAGATTTAACATAAAAACTAGCTAAAAATGAATTAACTTTGATGGGACAAGTCTTCAATACATATAATGTGTTACAAAGTGTACGTCAGCTCAAAAAATATAAGTTCTGAATTGATAGCAAAGGTCATGGTCGAAAATGCTCTAAAAGCCCTTTCTTAATATTTCAGTAATGAAAAAATAAGGATCTTGCATTTTACAAGATGATTTTAGAAAATATAAATTTAAAATTTAATAGCTCTGTACTAGAGATGGGCAATTTAGCTGTGCTTTTATCGTGGCCATTAATTATAACCAGTACCCAAGGGGTAAAAACATATCAAGTATGTGCCAATGTATGTAACAGGCAGAAGAAGTGATTGTAGACCGTATAAAGTATATATATTCTTGATCAGCATTGATAGATGGTATGTCCGTCCGCCTGTCGTGCTATTTGATGTATTATAACTAGGGGCACAATGGGGGCTCTGAAACCAGAAAAGCCTTATCTCTGGAATTTAAAGACCAAGAGACGCATTTGAAAGGTAGTTAAAAAATATTTTAGACGTATTAGGCGATTTTCAAAATTTGGATCTGGTGCCAAGTGGAGTACCAAAATGGGTTTTTTGTAACTCTTTTTTTAATTGGGCCAACCGCAGATTCGGAATGAATATACCAATATACTTGAAATTAGGCACATTTGAAAGGTCGTTTATAAATATGTTTGGGGTGTTTCGGTGTTTTTCGAACCTGAGACCAAGTTAAGTACCCAAAATCGAGGTGTGAAGGGTTTGCGAAATTGGGATCTGGAGCAAAGTGGGAGACCCAAATTGATTTTTTCAATTTATTTTTTTTTTTTTTTTAGATTTCAGTTAAGCACTAAGACATAAATTGAAAATGTCTCGGACCCATTGGAGAACTAAAAATAGATTTATGACAATTTTTTTATTTTTTTTTTTTTTTTAGATTTCTCGGGGTTCTTAAAATTGTAAAAGCCATATCTATGAAATGAATAATCATAGAGATTGATACTAGGAGCATTAGAAAGCTGGTTAAAAAATGTTTAAGTGTTCGAAGAGCTTCCGATAATCTAGAGAATTTATATAAGGCTCGTTTGAGGTTCAATGTTTAGCATGGCGACGATGGTAATATATCATAAACTGGGCGGACAGATGCCGAACTTGGCAACATCGAATCTTCTAAAATTTCTTATAAAGCTATTTCTTTATAAAATAATATTTAATTATAATAAAACAATTATTGTATTATTTAAGAAGTTTGAAACAGAAAACCATCAAAACGATTGCAAAGTATCTATTAAAATATAACTTTTTCATAAAATTTTTTAAAAAATCGATTGGGGTTCACTGAGTTTTTTTTAAATTTGTTATCGTATCGGTCCAACGTAGACTATCTCCCTCTGTCTTTATACTCCGATGAACAGACAGATGGAAGCTCAATTCTTCCATAATAACACTTTGACTTTAGTTGTTGATCGAGAATACCAAAACATATTTTATGGGATCTCCTGTGAACCTTTTACAAATAGGTTTATTCAAATGGAACGCAACAATTCTGTGTTTTAGTACGAATGAAAAACTAAATCTTTGTTATCTTTAAATTTCATAAAAGTTTTAACTTTTTTTCATATCTTTTATCGTATTGAAACTTAATCTTCCAAGACACTTTATGTAATGTGGAAAAAATATAATATCTAAGCACTTAATAGGCATATATCATATTTGTATATTATATTCCTTGACTTTTTGCAGCATATTCATTGTTGTCTCTTAGCGTAAATATCTAAGAATGTGCAACTAATGCTAAAATATATGAGTAAGCCTAAGTTATGCAATACACTTGTACTACAACATATACATTATATGGATAAAAAAAAAAAAAATAAAAACAAAAACAAAAAGCTTAAAATTTGCCGCATGATACTTGTCTTATACTATTTATTTATGCGAGTCGGATATTGTTCAGCTCTTGCACGCCTTCATCAAAGCCTTTGTCTCAGCTATTTTGCTGTAGTACGCTTGGCAATGAAATAAGTCATAAAAACGAAAAAAAAAAAAAAAAAACAAGTAAGTTGAGAAAGTTGTAAAGGACTCTTTACTTTCACTTTCATCTTTTCAGAGAATGAGTCTGTAAAAATTGTCGCATAGCGTGCGTTCTTCTCTGCTTTTCTTTTCATTTTGTCTGCTATTTTTTTCTCTCTTCTCTTCTCTTCTTTATATTTTTTTGTATAAATCCTTCTCACTTCACTTGACGACGACATCGTCGTAGTTGATTGCATTGAATAAACGAATGAATAGTAAAGTAAAATTACAATATACACAATGGTTGAGTTAATGCTGCGTTGAATTGTGGACCACCAACAGTCAAGACTAGCAAACAACAACAGCCACCACAAAAAAAAACAAGTACAGTAAAAGCAACAATTGCGGTTTGAGGCTGACGATGTCAATGGCGACCATTCAGATTTCGCCATTTTACACTGATTCATTCTTGTTGGTTTTTATTTCTCTTTTTTTTTTTTTTTTTTTTCTTTTCTGTATAAATCTCGTAATAAAGTGAATAATGAGCAGAACAGCGTAAAAGTTCTCGCTTCGTTTGTAATTGTAACAAAAGTATAAGGACAGGCAAGGATAGGCAAGGCATAAGGCTTTCATCAGCCGCAAATGCTTAAGAAACAAATAAAACAAACGAAATATATGCGAGTATCAAAAAAAAAAAAAAAAAAAGATATATATTTTCGGGCATGAAATCTTACACTGATCTGGTGCGTTTACATATTCACATTGACCAAAGAATGTCAACAAATGTACTTATGTCACTCCAAGATTTTTTCTTTTTATATATATTTATAGCATATTTTTTTTAATATTACCAATGCTTTCTTCTTTTGAGTTTTCTCTTTTATTATTGAATGTGAATTTTTTTATTGCTGACCAAAATGGACACACAGCTATGAATGAAAACGATGAACGAATGATTGAATGCATAATTTATGCTTTTGGCTATAATAATTCTGCTTAAGTTTTATTGAAATATATATATTTTTTTTTATATTTTTCCCAAGTTTACTTTAGAATTGCCTTAAGTATTGAAAGAAGTATTGCATAACCAAAGCAAGCAATATTTTCTTTATAGTGCAAATGTAAATAAAGCTTGTGGTCGTATTTTTGTAATTGTACTTATGTTTTTAGGTCATAAAAAAATATTTTGATTTATTTTGCAGCGTGTATTTGTATTGTAAAAAAAAGTAATCACATTTTTTAATTCGTTACAATATTAAAAAATATTATTTTTAATTGATTTTTTATTTTTATAGAATTTTAAAAGTTGCTGTTGCTAATTTTTAGCATTAAATTGTGTTTTAAGCAAAAGTAACCACTTATATAATTCGTTACATGGTTAAGAAACTGTGTGTCAAAGTAGTAATCATGCTGTTTTTGTGAAATTTTAAAGTAATTTAGCGTTAAATTGTGTTTTAAGCAAAAGTAACCACTTATATAGTTCGTTACATGGTTAGGAAACTATGTGTTAAAGTAGTAATCATGCTGTTTTTGTGAAATTTTAAAGTATTTTAGCGTTAAATTGTGTTTTAAGAAAAAGTAACCACTTGTATAATTCGTTACAACGTTACGAAACTTGTTTAAGTAGTAATCATGCTGTTTTTATGCAATTTTAAAATATTTTTAATTGGCTATGCTTTTTGTAGCGTTAAATTGTGTTTTTAAGCAAAGTAACCACTTATAAAAAACATGCTGTTTTTATGCAATTTTAAATTTCAAAGTATTTTTTAATTGGTTATGCTTTTTGTAGCGTTAAATTGTGTTTTAAGCAAAAGTAACCACTTATATAAATCGTTACATAGTTAGGAAAATATGTGTCAAAATAGTAACCATGCTGTTTTTGTGAAATTTTAAATTATTTTTAATTGGTTATGCTTTCTTGTTTAACTTTTCTCAAAGTAAAACTCAAAGCAGAAAACCCACTTATGAATATTTAGAAGCGCATCTTGTCAAACCTGCCACTAGATTATGTCACCATGGATCTGAGTAACTTTTTTGGTCAATGAGTCTACTATATTACTATATAATAATGTGCTAACTAAAGTCTCCAGAATACAATGTTTTCCAAGAAATAAATCAAGCAAATGAACGCATTAATGGACATTCAGAATGAAATGATTAATTAATCAAAACTTTTTTGATGAGCTACGACGTTAAATAGTAAACAAAATAGAATGACATATTAATTTTCTGTCATTAGAACAATTAATGACTTTAGTATATTTTTTTTTCACTATTCTTAGCACGCGTGGCTACAGGCTTCTTCAACTTTAAAAATTTTTCTTTGACAATGAGTGTGAATAAATTTTCTTTGACATTTAAGCTAAATACGACACTTTTCTGTCGCTCTGTCTGTCCGTCCGTCTATCTATTTATAATAAGCAAGAAAAGTTAGCTACCCAAACTGTATTAAAGTTGTAATGTGAGTTGTACCAGATATTTTGTGTTTTCTTGTCTGTAATTGCTGTCACTCCTACATTTGGCACTTCCTTCCTTCCGGTGCGGTGGTACATCACAAAACGCATTGCGACACGCCTCCGCTCTACGCATTTCCGCTTTTCATTGCTGTTGCTGCTGCTGATGCTAACACAAAATTATTTCAATGGCAATGAGGAAGACGATGAAAAAAAAAAAAGAAAAAAGACGACGACGACGACGAGGACGCTTTATTAATATTTTGATGTGTCACATTATGCCGTTGCCGTTGCTGACGCTGTTGTACTTTATTTTATTTCATTTTATTTTATTTTCAACTTCAATGTAATATATTTCTGTGTATCGGTGTATTTGTCTTTGTCTGTGTCTGTGTATGTGTGTTTGTATTTATATTTGCGCGTTTAAGCCGTAAGCAAGCACAATAGCTGACTTCCGGCTGCGTTGCGGCATTAAAGTCACCGGATGTGGTGAGTTGTTCACTTGAACATAAATCTTATTTTGCTGGCAGTGTTTTACGTTTATTTTTATTCTTTCTTATTCTTGAGTTTTTTTTTTATTTATTTTCTTTTTTAGTTTTACTTTAGGCTTTTCTTTTGC
The DNA here is from genome assembly GCA_018903435.1 of Leucophenga varia. NCBI lineage: Eukaryota > Metazoa > Arthropoda > Insecta > Diptera > Drosophilidae > Leucophenga > Leucophenga varia. The sequence continues at coordinate 105,369 of JAEIFJ010002355.1, read as the reverse complement.
TTAAGCGCCTTGTCTCACACTCTTATTTATTTTTGATTTTTTTTTTTTTTGCTATACCCTGCAAAAATTTTTTTTAAAGTGCAGAGGTGCCTACATTTTAAAGTGCTGGTTTAAAAAATATTTTTTAAAATAAATTTTTATTAAGTTTATTAATGCCTTTATCGTTTAATATATCTCAGTCTTTTTTGATAGTTATCTTTTCATTCCAAAAGCGTATTCATGCTTCGTTTATATAATACCTCAATAAATATACAACATTCCTTTGTAACTCTGTTCTTTTTTTTCGGTTTTTGACATCGCGTTGCTGCTTTTCAAAATATTTGCTGACATGACAACGAAAAACATAACACTTTCCAGTAGGTGATAATGACAGTTTATGCATTCATTACACGTGTTGCTGATAAAGCAAAGGTAAGCCAAGACAAGACAAGTTAAGTTTTTTTTTTTTTTTTTATATAGAGAAGAGTAGCTTATTTCGGAAATAAAAAAAAAATAGCTGTGAACTTTGCTGCCAGACATTTTGACATGACCCCGATTTGTAATTTTTACACATTTAGGCACAACCTCTGCGCTGTTTCACTGATAAAAGTCAACAATATAAATTAATAAGTATGATTGTCTGCATGCCTGCCTACCCGCTGCACGCTGTTCTTCCTTTAAGATTTTCTAATAAAAATATGCCTTCAAACTGCCATAGTGATATATCAATATCACAAAAAGATACTATATATAAGATAAGTGCAATAAAAAACGAAAAACTGTAACCAAATAATCTGTACGCATCAAAAAAAAAAAAATAATAAATATAGAAATATTTACAATTTCATAAAAGTAACAGCAGCACGCTGATATTTATGCTAATGAAGTCAGTATGGGGTGCAAAAATATAGACTGTAACCTTGTCAGCGGGTGTTATAAAACATTGCTGCATTCCCCCTTTTTTTTTTTTTTTTTTTGGTAAAGTTAAGTTTGCTACAAAATCAGCGCACGCAGCAAATGTCGATTAAACTTTTTATGTAACTTAATTCAGAAGTTTGACTTTAAGCCATGGCAACGAATGTGCATAAAAATTTATTCATTTATTTAAATATTTTATTAGGCATGTATGTACGCGTATTTATTTGACTAAAATATAAATTTATTTTCATAGCAAAATGTATTAATAGAGAACGCAGCATTTTATCATTAGAGATGCTAACAAGACTTTTGTAGCATACTTCATGGCGCTGAAGAAATATATCAAAGCGACACGTGCCTCAATTTTATTTGCACGCAACTTTTAGCAAGATTAGCAAATAGCAAAACGCAACCGCAACAACGCGCAGCTATTTCGACATTTTAATTAGTAAAGTCGATATGGAAAGAGGCTCTAATAAAAGCATCATTTATACTTAAAGCATTATCATAAAAAAAATAGTATCTTTATACATCAGAAGAGTTAATTATGTCGCAATATAAATTGTTAATTTTTGAATAAAGATAAAATTAATTAGTGTTAGATTCTAGTGACGACAGAAAAATATACTTTTGGTGATTTTTTCACAGTGATTTAAAAATCAATGTGTCGCACTGCGACTAAAAGTAGTGAATATGTTCAGTTATCGGCGTTTTTGAGAATCACTCTTTGCGAACCTCTTCAGAAATTACTAATTGTTTTTCCTGAATTGTGATTTTATCACTGTTTGCAGTCACTGCGATTTCGCTAATTACACTGTGACTCAAAAATCACTCTTTTTGCCAGCAGATGAATGCTTTTTGAAATGTTTATTTTTCAAAAAAAGTTACTATTACTAAATCGCCACTCAAACTTAATAAGCCACATTAATCAAAGATTTAAAATGAGAAAGGCTATATAAGATATATAGTTCGTCTTATTTGTAGGAAGCCTAGCAGATACCCGGCATGTGCTACTACTTTGTTATGGCGTTTCAGCTGCTCTATCGGCTCTTTTTCGATTTCACGATTTACTTATTTTTTTTTTAATAAGTTGGGGCTAGTATTAAAACGTACTAAAAAATACCAAATATGATGGAACTTGTGTAATAAAGACATAAAAAAAACTTTTATGTACAGGAAAATAAGAAAATCTACTTCTTGCATGAACCAAATGTGTCTCATGCATTGTCTTATTGGTCTATAATTATCTCTGCATTGTTGCCTCTTCAAATGATACTGTTTTGGAACTCATCGGTTGAATGTTTTCAACGTCCATAGCGGACATAGAAACATTTTTACTATTTTATATTTATATTTCTGCACAAAGCGTCTGATAAAATATCTTAAATAATTTTAAATGTTGTCTCAGACTCAGTAGGAGCCAAATTCACCAGAAAGCTTCTTTTGCTTCGTATTTATGCTTTGATTTAAAAAAAAAAAAACATTTCATTTTAATTTACGAGTTTTTATTTTTAATATTTTTAAGTTTTAACAAAATTTCTTTGCCTGAATATTTCAGATTATAAATGTTTGTGGTATTAAAAGATTTAAGTTGTACTTAAAATTATAAGCTTCAAAAAAAAACAGAAAAGTTTTATAATAAGTTACAAGAAATTTGACCTAAATGCAGCCAATATTGAATAATACAATATTTTTTTTTTTTTTTGGTTAAATTTAGTAAACAAAATGTTGGAAATAAATTTAATGCATAATAAAAATGAGTCATGATTTTTGAAGTGAAGGATTATAAAAGTTTTGTAAATGCAAATGTAAATTTTTGTTTTTATTTATTTTAAAATATTTCAAATGTGACTTAAGACAAAAAGAAATTTAAATTTCTAAACTATAAAAATTAAAAATAGAAATAAAATAGAAAACTGTACATTTTTTTTTCAAATACTTTTTTTAACTCATTTCACTGCATACTGTACACTCCACGAAAGGAAAAAAGGATAATTAAAAATTATAACACACAAAATGTAAAAAAAAATATAAAAATATCGAATAATAAATTGCACGAAAGTCATTCGATATGCATAAATCATTAATTTAACTTAAAAAAAAAATAATTTCCTTTTAAAGTTTTTTTATTTTCACTCACTGCAAAAACAAATGCATAAGTAATAATTTAATATTTTGCAATTAATTTTCTTTGAACTATCACTCATTTATTTTTGTAACTATTTAAAAGATTTTTTTTTTTACTTGTTTCAATTTCTTGCGCCATTCAATAAATAAGTAACAATTAATGGGAAAAAAAAAATAAAAAAAAGAAAACTTTAGCATCCCTTTTTTTGAACTTCAAAGTTAAAATGGCGTACAGAAGAGAAAGAAAAAAAATATGGAAAAAGTAAGTTGAAAGAAATGGAGCAGTTAAATGTAAAAAAATATGCATAAAAATTATGCAGCAGCACAAAAGCACTTGGACGTCCATTTGCTTTATACGCGCAATTGAACCGCAACAGCAATGCACCCAGAATATGCGTTGCTCCTGTTTTATTCATGCGACTGACTGGCTTATTTGAACTAAACATTTTTTACTTTGCTATTTTGCCTCTAACTCATTTTATTTTGTTTTTTATTTATTTTTGCACTTTATTGAGGTATTCACTAAAAAAAAAAAATTATGGCAAAACTTGCAGCCATTTAGCTGTAAATGGATGCTACTAATGAAAATGGAAGCACAAATGATGTGAAATGAAGAAAAAAATGTATGAAAGAGCAGTGGAAATAGTATAAAAAAATTTAACAATACATATAGTATATGAGCACTCATGTGAGTATGCTCTATTAAGTATATTCATTCGAGTATACTCATGTGAGAATATTCATGTTGGTAGACTCATGCAAATATATTCATGTGAGAATATTCATGTAAGTATACCCATGTGAACAAACTCATGTGAACATACTCATGTGAACATACTCATGTAAATATACTCATGTGAATATTCCCATGTGAACATACTCATGTGAATATACTCATGTGAATATACTCATGTGAAACATACTCATGTAAATATTCTCATGTGAACATACTCATGTGAATATATTCATGTGAATATTCTAATGTGAGCATACTCATGTGAATATACTCATGTAAACATACTCATGTTAAAATATTCATGTGAGAACTTTTTCTCAAATTCTTTATTTAAAGACAGTTAAAAAATGCTCGTTAAAAAATGAGTCATTTTTTTATAAATTCGACAGATTAGTTTCCATCAGTCCCTTTTTTTCTGTATAATACCAATACACACTTAATTTATTTAAATCACTTACCGTTGAAATAATTCAATTTAATTGCTAAGCCATCTAATTGGCTGCCAAATGCTTTTAACCAATTTTAGTTGTCCACGAACTGCAAAGAGAAAAAAATATAATAAAAAGATTATAAAAATTAATTTTTAAATATAATTTTCAAGCAGAAATCCTTTATAAAAAAAAAAAAAAACAATAACAATAAAACTCAACAACAAAAAGGACGTTGATGAGATACAAACGATACAAACGTTGGTCAGAATACTGAGTACAAAATACAAAAATAAAAAAAAAAAGAATACAACCACAATAAAGCAAAGTACTTTGCATTTAATTACAGCGTATCATTTATTTTATATATTGTTCATTTATATATACTATATATATTTATTTATTTGTTTGTTTATTTATTTACTTCTGTGTGTTTTAAGCACAATTAAAGCATAATTCATGCCCAATGGCAATTTACTGTCTTTATACAATATTTTAAACAGTGCACTTGGGAGCATTTGTACAAATTTGTGCTTCATGCTTTTCTCTCTTTATAGAAGACCTCAAAGTTGTTGCCACTGTCGCTGGCAAGCTGCCATTATATAGCATGACCCATTCCCCATTGTCTCGACTCGACTTTTAACTCGCGATACAACTTAAATTATGGCGACCGGATGCAAACTACTAAGTTGGGTAGCACTAAAAAAAAAAAAATAATAAAAAAAAATAAAATAAAATAAACGAGTGAAGAATAAAATAGAATGACAGCACGTCACTTGAAGCTACACAGAAAAATATTTTTTTAGTATTCATTTGATAGGATTAAGTTTTCATTTTTTTTTTTTTTTTACATTCTACAATCTTCATTTTAGTCATAGCATTTCTACTTAGACGCAATAAAATCTTAGAAAAACTTTACTTAACATTTTTATTAAAAAATACATAAAAGCATACTCACTAAATACACTCACGTATGAGTATAATCACATTTGAATATGTGCAGATGAGTACAAATTTGAATATACTCACATGAGTACAGTTATAGCCTCAACACAAAGTTATTATAAAAAATATATACTTTGGAAGAAAACGTCATTGAAGCCGTCACTCTTGTTGTCAAGAAAAAAATTTGTTTGTACTAAAAACATTTCTCTAGTATCAAAAATAATCGTTTATGTACTTAGAATAATAGTTCGTGTACCAGTGTGATTATAAGTCGATCTTGTATCAAAAATAATCGTTATATTTAGAACAATTGTAATTATATCACGAACAATCGTTCTTGTATCAAGAACAATCGTTCTAATATTGAGAACAATCGATCTTATGTCAAGAACAATCGCTCTTAGTATCAAGAACAATCGCTCTTGTATCAAGAATATTCGTTATTGTATCAAGAACAATCGCTCTTGTAGCAAAAACAATCGTAATTATATCAGGAACAATCGATCTTGTATCAAGAACATTTGTTTTTGTATCAAGAACAATCGCACTTTTATCAAGAACAATCGTTTTTGTACTAACTGATTTTGTCAACATAATAATCTTTTTTTATATCATGATGAATCGTTCGAATATCAAGAACAATCGTTCTTATTTTATGAAAAATCGTTCTTGTATCAAGAACAATCGCTGTTATTATTTTACGAAAACTCGACCTTTGTTTCAAAAATATTCGTTTCTGTTTTATGCTAATTCATTCTTGGATTTTGAAGAATCGTTCTTGAATCATAAAGATTCGTTCTTATATCCAGAACGATTGTTAATTTTTCGAAAAAATAAACAATTTATTACTGTAACAAACAAATATGAATTAAGCTTAGGATAACCTTTATCTTGCGACTTGATTATACTGCTGGAGCCATCTATAACAAAATGCTTTATTTTAAAGACTTACAAACGAGTATATTCGCACATGAATATATTCACTCTCGCGCATGAGTATATTTACACATGAATGTATTCATATTCGCGCATGAGTATATTTACGCATGAATATATGTTTGTAAAGCTAAGAAAAATTATATTAGTACGATTTTCTGTGTAGCTATGAAAATTTGTCTGTCTTTAATTTTTTGCACACAATTATTTCAAGTAAAAGAAATTTTAAACAACAAAAAATAATAATAAGCAAGATAAAACCCAAAAAACGTTGAACACAAAATTTAAAAAAAAAAGAAATACAAAAGCAAAAACGAAAAAATAATAACACGAAAAATAACGTTTCACAGCGAATATGCACAGAATTTTTTAGTGAAAAAATTATATTGTTCATTCATTCGACAAATTCATTGTCTGTCTGTCTGTCTGTCGGGTCGGTCTCTCTATCTGACGTTCACTTCATAATGCCAAAATGCGATAAAAAAAAAAAAAAATCATAACAATATATAAACTCTTAAAAAAATTTTTTTTAATGTCAACAATTTTTGCGCCTTTTTGGCAAATGAAGCCTTGACCAAATAAATGAACAGATACGAGTATGCAGACAGCAAAAAGTACGAAGGATGCAAGACTAACAGCAGCGGCAAGACAGACAGACATTAACGTCGTCGTCATTGTCATGAGAACAAGCGACCACAGTTGGCGCCTAAATAACACACAAATGAACAAATGAACAAATACACAAACACACACAGGACAACAGTTAAGAACTGACTACATTGAAGCGTATGACACAACAGGCAAATAAATATTCTGGCAGACAAACTGATGCTGCTGCTCGACCAAAAGCGACCCAAACTAGCAAACTGGCTCACAAGCATCATGAAAATTTAATAAAGCTTCAAAAAAATATGAAATAAAAAAAGAAATACAGACTACAACAACAACGCGAAAAGTGAGCAATATAGCAGCACATAACGAGCGACTGAATAATTAATAACGCTCATACGCAACGTTGCGCCATAAGTTAACTTTAACGTGTTGAATTTCACTCGCGAGGTTTTACACAATCAAAACAACAACAACAACGACAACAAACCAAACTAACCACCTGTACAAAACCTCACACACACACACATCTATTTAGCATGATTCATATTGTATCTCTGCGCTATTTTTTTTTTAAAGTTCAAACATAAATCAAATAATATAATAATTTTGATTTATTTGACTGCCATTCATTCATATAAATACTAAATCTTTATGCTAATTAATTTCGAAACTGATTGATGAGCGTAAGATACTTTTTTTTTCGTAAGATACTTTTCTATCTTTTTTTTTACTAATTTTCAACTAACGAAAGGAAGCGTGAAAGTAATGAAAAACTTTTACAACCAGAAAAGAGGAAAAGTACCTTAAGAAGAATATTGTTAAGAAAGTTTTGTACATTTCGTTGCAACTTCCTGTGTGTCTGTCTGTCTGTCTGTGTGACACTTTACAAGCTTCAATTAATAATTTTTCTTTTCTACTTTTACTAACAGTTTCATTTATTACAGTTCAAATGCAAGTGAGATGCCTAGATGAAAAGTTAGAAAGAGTTAGCATGCAAAATATTAGATATGAATAAAAAATAAAAAAAGATGTTAGAGACTAACAAGTAAAAAAAAAAAAAGTAAAGATTCTAAAAGAAAAATGTTGTTAGTTGCTAAAGTTTTCTATTTTTTTTTTTTTTTAATAAAAAAACGCTTCACTTCATGATAAATTGCATATTTTAAGTATGCCAAGCATTTCTTGTAAGAATTATTATTATTGTTGTTGTTGTTGTTGTTGTTAGTTAGTTCGTTAGAGTTAGTTAGAATAAAGTTGCCAACGGAAATACCTAGAATACCAGCAGCAGCCGCATCAGTTACTTTGCTTACTTTGTATGCCAACGTCTAATCAAGCAGCAATTAGCATATTACGTATACGTCATGTTATTTGTATATTCAAATTTATCTGAAAGATCGCTAACAGTTGAAAAACATTGTATAAAATTTTCTTAGTTATTTTTGTTAAATTTCACAAGACATGTCCGTCTGTCCATTTGCCTAACTTTTAGAGTTGCGCAGTTTTAAAAACAAGTTCGTTTTGATAAACCAAAACATATTTTTAAGTTTCTATAGAGACGTACTAACTTTATAGCAACACCCAACCAAACTACTACTACGCAAAAAGTTATTTACGTCAATGTTGCTTACTTACCTTACGTAAATTATTTTTGATGTTAATTTTCCGCCCACCATTTGAAATTTTATATAAAGTGAATATTATTTTCTTATTATAGCTTTTAGCTCATCTAAAGCAACTCATTCACAAACACTAAATATAAGCTACTAACTTAAGTTTCTTTGCTTTTCAGGCATCATTATTAGCTCAACTATTTTTTAGCATCCAATCAAGAAAAAATTATCATATTACTTATACGCCGCGTGTTATGACTCATTAATATTTATTTATTTGTTTGTTACATAATACCAGAAACTTATAGGAAATTATTAAAGCGTTTTTAAGCTGTAAAGACTCGAAAAAAGATTCAGAAAATTTATATAAGCTGCTTGAAAAGTATTCACAAATAAAAAGCTCGAAAACTATTAGTTATCGAAGAAAAATTGAAGGATCAAAACGCATATAGCCAGAGATTCCATTTATATGTTTTCCTTGAAATTATTTTGAAAAAACGTCGTTGATTTTTAATCTGCCATTTTTATTCTGCCATTATGAATTTCGCAAAAAATCTGTCAACGGATTAGAATTCACGGATCCGTTAATTCTAATCCGTTGAAATAACAGAAAAAAGAAAAAAAGTCGAAAATGTCTAGAAAAAATTGTTTGGTTCTAATTTAATTATTTTGTTTTTTTGTTTTTTTTTTTAATTCTTTTTATAATTTAAGCTATTTTCTTAGGCAAAACGCAAACGTTCATTAAATTATTTTAATTATTTTTATTATTGCCAAAACAAGTCGTTTTAATTAAGATAACAAAGTGTAACAATTTTGTTTTCCAATAGCTTCTGGTCTTGTATAAAATACAAAAGCTATGAATTTATAACTCAGCGAAAGTAAAAAACTAAAACACACTTTTGCATGTTTAACCAAAAATTGCAAATTTCAAATTATTTTTAAATATAGAATCTTTTTTCCTAACAGATATAAAATCTACAATTTTAAATTTACTCAACTAATTAGATTCCAAACTGAATTGGAAAGTTAACATTCAGGAAAAAGTAAAAAAAAGCTACGATTGCATTCTAATCGTGTTTTAAACTATTCGGTAGTAGATGGGGCCTCTCATGTGCTATGGCTATACATTGCTGTGGTACGCCCGATGGTCTGTTAAAAAGCCATGGCATGGTGGCCGGCTCTCAAGAACAACTGGAACATTCAAAAGCTATCTCCGAGGTCCTAATTGCGAAGTTGAACCTGCCACCCATTGACCCATTTATCAAGCAGGTGGTTTCAATAAAGGACCTTCGACTAAAAAAAATCAATATTATGTGGTCATCGCTGTCTTATCCAAAATCCCGACGGATTTAGGTGGCCCGGTGATGTTTTGTAAATCACTTAAAACTACAATACCTTGACGGCTGGAGTGGATGGCGCTCTGCAACGACGGATCTAAGAAGGATTGCGGTGTGTGGTCTGTTGTACACTCATTGTCAGAAGACTTGGTAACGAAAGAGCTCTTTCGACTGCCGAGTCTCTGTACTGTGTTCCAAGTTGAATTCCATGCTGTGCTAATGGCGTGCAAGCTACTGGTACAGCTGGAGATTTGGGTCAAATTGGGTTCTCATTCCCTCGAACAGCCAAACTGCCATATTACCAAATCTAAGCTAGTTAGGAAATGTAAAACTAAATCAATATCCCCGGAAACGAGCAAGTTGACAGGCTGGCTAGAAGGGGTTCTTCAGGATAATCTCAGCCATTAACGGTACAGATCCCAATGAGTGCTAGTATCACTCACATTAAGAACCACTTCACCTCTTTAGGCAAATAACAAATGACAAAACCAAAAAACTGCAGGAAAGCAAGGCTTAGGGCTGCAACAGAACTTTCAGAAGTTATAAGGAAGAGAACACTCCAGAAACGTTACAACACTTTCTCCGTATGTGCCCTGCACTTAGATGGAAAAAGACTAAGGCACTCTGGACGTTGGCAGTTAGAGTCGCTTTGGTGATCTATTTCTCTTATGTCCGTAAAACTACGGTCCTTCTTTAACTGTACTGGTTGGCTTTGATCAATAGACAGAGCTTATCACGGTTTAAGGTTCTCTACTGAGATGTTTTAGTGAAAAAGGAAGAATTTAGGGGTTTCCCCGTTGCCACCCCTATCTATCGATTTATCTAACTATCTATGACGTTCGTATTTTCAAAAATTATTCATCGTATAAACGTACATCGTTTTATTTTTTTATTTATTTTTTTCTTGATGAAATTTCCTAAATAAAATATTATCCAGCGTATTTAAGAATTTCACGCTAACCTTAATTTGCTGCTTATTTTAGTACTTTATCAAAGCATCTGTTTTATTTGCTTTTTCCCAATTTTTTTTTTTTTTGTTGTTTTCTTTTCGTTAGCTTATATCTTGGCATCGTTATTTGAATTATTAATTAGCGCGTAATTAGTTGGGTTGCTTCGCCGTCGTTCATCGTCCGCCGTCAATGTAATTGTTGTTGTTGTTGTTGCTGTGTGTCGTTGTTAATGCTGTCCATGAAGACGATCAACACAAAATTAAAAATAACAACAACAACATACGTAAAGGTCCTTTTTTTTACATAGTCCTGCCCTGCGGTCAGACTTAATGTAGCACATTTCTTTGAAGTAGACGACGCTTAATGCTTATTTTATTTTGTATTTAGTGAATTTGATTTGCGCAAAAACTTTTTTGATTAAAGCACGCACATGGCTTGACGCGAGAAAATTCCAATGAAAAGCATAAATATGCAAAAAAAAAAAAAAAAAAAAAAACCAAAAAAAGAAATTTAAAACTTTGAATTATTTTAAAATTTAATAATAAATCAAAAAGTATTTGTCAAAGCTGAAAGATTTATTACGCCACACAGAACGCTTAATTAGCGGCAAAACTCAATGTCCTGCATAGCAAATAATTTGAGCAGCAGCTCGTTCGTTGTCAACAGCTGGCAGCCGTTGTTGTTGTTGTTGTTTGGCCTTCATGCGGCTTAAAAATTTACGCATTTGATTTTTTGATTCAAAACAAAATAAAACAAAACAAAATAAACATTTTTCATTTAAAAACATTGTCAAATGTGCGGCAACTTGATCCAATTAACGTAACAAAACCGACATTAAATTTAAACATATTTATTTTCATGCTCTCTCTTTTTTTTTTTTTCTTCTTCTTCTTCTCGTCGAAGTATACTCAAAATGATTTTTTTTTTTTTAACAAAATTTATGTCCTTCAATTTTATGCACAAGTTGTAAAATTGTAACTTCAAAGTGGATTAACAAATGAAGCTTATAAGTGGCTGCTTGCAATAAAATTTTGTAAAACTAGCTAAAAACACACAAAAAAACTAAAACAACGACACTCAGTTTCCTTGATTTTCTATTCCTTTTTTTTTTTTTTTTTTCATTTTCATTTTATTTCGTTTTAAAACTCAAACGAAAATTAAATGTAATTTTTGCGCTTAAAATAGTAAAAGTTTTAATGACTTCATTCACTCGCAAATGCCGCACAAACATTGTACGCCCCCCCCACCGTACCGAATTTGGCTAGATATTTTACAGGACACAACACAACAACAACAACAAGAAGAACAAGAACAAGAACGTTGTCAACGGTAAAATCTTTCGAAAATTGTATGCAATAAAAGTATGCAATAAAAAATTGCAAAATGTAAATGTAGGTACAAACGAAATAAGCGCGCAGAGAGTGAAAGAGAGAGTGAGAGTACAACGAAATAGTCAGCATGAAAGAGATAGATTATATTCGCGCCACAGTCGTTAAAAGTCAATTCGAAAATTTTAATAGAATTTTGATAAGGCCAACTCTAAGTAGCTTGAAACATTGCGTAATTCCTCTTTTGCAGACAAAAAAAAACAAAAACAAAAAAGAGCAATAGAATAAAAATGGCAAAGGAGTGAATTGAAAGCAGCAAAAGTTTTTGGTACAACTGAAAAAGGTTTTAGTTTCATTTAATCAGCGCATAAATTAAATACAGTTTTATATTGTCGCTTTATTCTTTGTTATCGCCATCGTAACTAACTTTGACATAAAATTCACACTCAAAAGTTAAACACAAAAAAAAAAAATAAAAAAAAGAAAAAGAAAAAACTTTAACTTTTGACAAAAACAAAGCTTTAATACACGTCAATACACAAAATTTCGAAAAACTTATAAATATGTACAGTGAAAACTCGTTTAACGGACAACTCTATTAGGCGGACAAAACTCTTGCGCGGACATTTTTGTCGAAATCCATTATAATTTTCGTAATAATTTTACCTCTCTGGAATGGGCGTTACAAAAGTGATGGCACAAATAAAGCGTAGAAATGCCAGCGAATAATTTGGGGAATTTCCGTATAAAGTATTTGCTTTAGTCGTTCATTGAAAACAAGAATGAACGTTGAAGTCAAGATAAGCGGTACGCAATCTTTAATGTACTTTAAGCTAAGTCTTATCTTAGTACCATACTTTATTGTATTGGATCTTCTTACAAAGACTAAAAAAAATGGGGAAAATTTGTATGGGGGCTATACCAAAATATTTTTTTGGTCCGTCCATATTGGTATATTTCATTGAGACCAAAAAATGTTGGCTATATCTCTTAAAGTCTGCGAGAAAATCATTTATATACGGCAGACAGCACGACAGATGGACATCGCTAGTTCGACTCTCCTTCCAACGCTGAAGTTACCCGCGGCTTTGCTCGCGTCTTTTTTTTGCTTCTCTTTGGTGGCTAAATATAAATTGTGCAAACAATGTCGGTTCAAATTTTGGAAATCCCATAAACACGACTAACCACCATTCAAATACGCCCAGTTTCAAGTCTCTACGTTTATTCAATCCAAATGTATGACTTTTTTCCCAGCCTCTCTTTAGGCCCCGGGTCAAAAATTTCTAAAATCCTGTCTAAGTGCTCACCTGTAATAAAAATAAAAATATTGGTCAAAAAAATCTATACTGGGTTTACATATGGGTCCCAGGTTCAAATTCCGGAAATCCCTTGAACACCTTGAACGCCAAAAATGTTTTTAACCATCTTTCAAATGAGCCCTGTTTCAAGTCTCTACGTCTATTCACTCCAAAGATATGGCTTTTCCGGTTTCAAGGCTCCCATTAGGCCCAGGGTCAAAATTACATTTTACAATTTTTTTTTTTTTGCCTAAACCATCCTTGTGTGAATACGAACACACATGCAAAATGTCGTGAAAATCCGTCCAGTAGTTTTCGCGTCCATCGATCACCAACAGAACTTGGAACTTATTTTTATATATATAGATACCTTACAGGATAAATCTAGCCTCATTATGTTTCTACAGTATACCCTTTTACTCTTTGGGTACAATACGGTGGTCCAAAATGTTTATACTTCTACCCTTAGAATTGTTTTATATCGAAAATAAGAAGACTTAGGAGTGTTTTTGGACCACCCCAGGGTATAAAAAAAAGATCAGGAATACCGTTTTCTTTCTGTTTTAAATATTTATTTTACTATAGAACTTGCCATGTTTCTATTAGTTATATAGTTGGACACTTTACCGGTATCAGTGTATCCCAAATTCGAAAGTTTTTTTTTTATTGAATGGTTTGAAAATTATATTCATGGTTCACACATCTTAAGGTTTGTTTTTTATATCCGTCACACATAGTTTGTCGAAAAGTAGAAGAAGTAGATTCTATAAAATATATGAATTGTTGAACAGCTGAACTCAAGATCATGGCTTCTTTGAAAGTTTGCACTTTTAGTAACAGCCCCGTTACAAACATTTCTACATTTTTAAATAACCGAACTGAAATATTTTTCAACAAGTCCGCTCAGCTGAAGCAGAGTCAGCTCAGTACTGCGCAGCGACTGTCTCAGGGTGTTGCAGAGCCGAACCTTTTAGATTTGTAAAATGTAAAATGGGGAAATAGGAGAGTGCTGAACCAGCTTGGATAGTAAGCTGATTAGTTTCTACAACTAAATTTGATGAGTTTGAAATTTATTAAAACATTTTAACATTATTTTAACTTCAAATTTGGTAGACATATAAAAGCAGCCTATATGAAACTTTATGAACAAATTTTGTTAAAAGCTAATAACACCCGAAACAAACACAAAAAAGTTCACTGAAAATAAAAAAAAAAAAAAACAATAAAATAACTTGAATTTAAATAAGCAATTTGTAATAAAATAAAAATATTAAACACTTTCTCGCTAACTGGCTGACGTTAATGGTTGCGTGAAAGCGATTAGATCAAGCGAAAGTAACAAACAAAAGCAACAAATACAACAATAATAATAATATTTATATTATATGTATACATATGTATGTATATCGTATTTTTCAATTCCACAAGGACAATAAAGCTCAAAACTTCAACTCAACAAATTTCCTTCCTTCACTGCGCGCAAACAAAATTTTTTTAGTTAGCAAATAAAATTGCATTAATTTTGCTGCCATTGTTGCTGCCACAGCCGCTGCTACTGCGCATTTGTTGGTTTAAATTTTAGTTAGCATTTTTGGTTTTAGTTTGCTTTTGTTTTGTTGTTGAATTGTGCCGAAAATGAAAATAAAAATAAAAATAAAATGCAAATTTAATTACAGCTAATAAAATCAGTGTAAAAAAAAGTTATAAACTTTTTTGCAGCGCACAGAAGAAGAGGAACAAAACCAAACGAATATGCTACGCATATGCAATTGCAGCTATAGCAACAACAACAACAACACACGACAAGGGAATAAGAAGGCAGGATGAAGAGAAAATGGAAGCTAGTTGACAGAGCGCAACAAAAATCAAAATTAAAATGCACAACTTTGTCAGTAGCAACCAAGCAAACAAATGCGAACGAACGAAGGGAAAAAACAAAAAAAACAAAAAAACGACTAACTGACCCAGTGAATATAGCAACGCAACGCAACGCAACATCAAAAACTGCAGCAGCAGTGGCAAAGACAGAAAGAGACACAAAAGCTACTGTATGCAACACCGCAGCAGCAAGGACGCTGACAACAAGCACAACAACAGCAACATCAAACTTCGAAAGCAGCGATGGCGTCAAATAATGCAAACGCACACATACACACACATCCACACACACACATACACATACACACAGACAAAAAGTTGCACACGCGCTTACAACGAGGGTGCACTAAAAATCTTAAAGCTTAAGTGGATTAAGTTTTCTTAAAAGTTGGTTATATTCCTTTGCAACATAATATCAAAGCCATAAGACCAAAAAGACAGCATCTTAAAAAGTTTTTGGAATCATTGGCTGCTGCGTAGGAAAATTGCGATAGTTGAAACTTATACAAAGTGCACAAGCGAAAGGACGACTGGCTTTGCTATTTTAGATTAGCTTACAAGATGGTTTTTTGTTTCAATTGGACTTTTTTTTAACTTTATTTATACCTGTTCGGATTTTCTTATTTTATTCTATATATAAATCACTTTTTCCTGAATGACTGAATAGTTGACTGACGGTAGACACGTCTACAGCCCTGGGACTCAAAATTGATTTTTTGACCATTTCTTTTTATATTGCAGGGAAACATTAAGACATGATTTGTAAAATTTTGACACGAAGTTTAATGGGAGCCTTGAATACGGAAAAGCCATATTTCTGGAAAGCCATATCTGGAGAGCAAGTTAAAAAATATTTTAGACTCATTCAAGCGATTTTCAAAACTTGGCCCTGGGACTCAAAATTGATTTTCTGACCATTTTTTTTTTGATTTCATGATGGGTCTAATGGGCGCCTTGAATACGGAAAAGTCATATATGTGGCATGATAAAACCTAGAGACTTAATATTAGGCTGAAATGTAGCTAAAAAATATTTTAGATGTATTCAAGTGATTTTCAAAATTTGATCCTGGAACCCAAAACTGATTTTTTTGATAAATTTTTTTTTTTTTTTTGGATCAGGTGTCTTATAGCGGCCTTGAAACCGGAAAAGCCATATTTTCGAAGTGAGTAGACGAAGACACTTGAAGCTGGACCCATTAGAAATTTAGTTACAAAATATTTCTGGCGTATTCAATGGATTTCCGAAAATTGGAACTGGGAACCATATGTGGACCCAAAATACACAATTTTTTTTTTTTTTTTTTAATTTCATTTGCGCACTAAAAAAATAAATAAAAAACCGAGCAAAGCCGCAGGTATTAGCTAGTTCATTATAAACGCTTGAAAATACTTTTTAAAATAAATTAAAAAGTAAAATTTAATTAATTTTCATTAAGCAGGAAAAAAAGTAATATTTACAAAACAATTTTTTAAGAGGGCGCTAAGTTTTCTTAGTTTTCGTTTAAAGATTAAGCTTGTTTTTTTAGACGTTCTTATAAACAATAATAAACAGACACAAACCTCTTTATTAAACTGACTTACTGCTTGTTTTAAAATTAATTTGACGAACTAATTAACTCGCTTGCCTACTGATATACATATGCATAGTCATGCTGCAATTATACCAGGTGAAGTACTCCGGTAATCTTTGGTTACATGAATTTGACAGATTAATTTGTGGTGAATTATATATTTCATCTCACCACGACAGGAGAGAAGCGTACGAAAAATTTTATTCGGTGAAATTATATAAATTCACCATGACATGCAACAAATTTTATTAGGTGAAATTATATCAATTCACCATAAAATGCATACTCAACAAAATTTGTTACCAAATTGGAAAGAGAAAGTGGCGAAATACTTCAACTGATATAATTATTGTACATCATGCGTATAGTTTAAACCATTCTCAATTGGTTGTGTATTTTAATACCGCAATAGGGTAAGGCCTATTGGGGTATTTAAATACCAAGTAGTTTGAAATAATTATTCACAGGTTCCAACCACATAATAGTGATATCATCGAGAACTCTGCTAGTTCTCAAGAACTTATACATGTATGTATAGTATTTATGTATATGGATCGATCTTTAAGTGGTCGGGTATTTTGACTAGTTATATGGTAGCCACATCTTTCTTCTGGCTACACATTTCAATTGTTCAGTTACATATAAACTTATTATTTGTTTTTCTCATTGAAACAATATTCATATATAATATATAAAATCAAAATATTGCTGAACACTGAACAACCTTGATCCAAAAAAATTTTAATAATTAAAAAAAACTTTTATATTAAGAAACACTCTTCAAACTTTTCATACTGCCCATGACTGCAGATGCAAACAAAAAAAAAAAAAGCGACAAACATTGGCTGAATGTCGCGGCTGAATATATTAAAACAGTGAAATAACGCGCAGTGATCAACGAAATAACAGAATGAACGAAGAACGAAGTAACGAATTAATGAATGAATGAATGAATGAACGCATGAAGGGATAAAATGCAGTTGGCAAAAGAGCATGGCAGGGAGTGGTATAGCAACTCAGCATGTGGTAGTAAAAATGGTCAACTCATGACAAGCCTTATGTTTTTCTACACTATGCATGTATGTGAATGTGTATGTGTGTGTTTGTATTAAGTGAAAGTGACGCAAAAAGATGTACAAAAAAAACGGAAGCGGAAATGCAAAAAAGTATCTATACATGCATACAAATAATATAAACGTAGATATTGTATCTATCTATCTCATATGTGTTCGTGTGAGCATTGCTTGATTGCAGCCAACAACAAATGCAACTTTTACATTGCATTGAGTTTGTGGCGGCGACGTTGCATGTTGTTATTGTTATTGTTTTGTTGTTGTTGTCACTATTGTTATTTATCGCTACTTGTTAGTTTTGGTATTGGTAGACACACACACACACACACACGTTGGTTTTCATTTACATTTGACTGAATTACATTTGTTCGCTATATACGCAGCTATACACCGCACCGCAGTAAATTGAAGTTTGAGTTGACAATATTTTGCCTGCCTGAATACTGTTCGGTATAGTTTGCTATGTTTCGGTTTGGTTTTACATCACACAGCGCATTTATGTTGACATTTTGCTGTCATTGCTTGGCATTTTAATGCAATTCAGCTTTGCTTCCCCAGTCGACAACGACATTCGATATTCTTCAGTGTATAAATGAACGCGCGCAGGTATTATTATTGTATTTTATTTTATATTTTACATGCATATGTATAAGTATTTATGTATATGTTATAAATTTAACAAATTTATTTATATACGCAAAAATGTCACTGGTTGCGTAAATACAATATGTTTATTATATTGTGGCGAGGTTCATTTAAAATTGCATATTGTTGCATAAATTAAAAAACGTTACATGTAGCCTAAATATTTATGTAGGTGCTCATCTGTAAATATATATTTACATATACCTTTAAAAATAAATTGGTTAAATTGGGCCTAAGACTATTTATGTATGATAAGTTAAATGCAATGCATTTGATTAAGTTGTTTAAAATAATGCAAACTACAATATTCGAAAATACATATAAATAAGAGCAAGACTAAAGTATTTTCTGGCTCTGAATATTTCATAGTTTATTAAAATTGAAGCCGCATTTGTATATATAAATTGTATGTAGGTATTTAATTTATGTAAAATATTTATAATTGTATGTATTTAGCAATGCATTGATTGTAATTAAATGTGTTTACGTGATGTGTATAATGCAAACAAAGCATATTACGTATACGCAATGCAGTACCATAATTTTGCTTATGTGGCTTCAGCAGTTTTTTTTTTTTATAAATAATACAAAAACATTTTAAAAATATTATTTTAAAAAGCGGTTTGTGAATTTTTATTAGCAATTTATTTAAAAAAAAAGAATAATTCAAACTAAATTTTAAACTGAATGACTATTATATACCCTTAAGTAAACTAAGTTAGTATTTTAACAAAAAAATAACATTATGGTCGAAGAAGACGCTTATGTACCTGAAATTTAAGTCAATTCCTTCTTTATGCTTTCTGTAGCTTATGTACATATATGAAGCGAAAGTCAAAAGATATCCATTATAGGTGCCTATCGAACACCTAGCGTGTGCTACTAACGTTCTACGGGCTACTCTTTTGGCTCTTTTACGTTACTTCTCATTTTTTTCTTTGATAGCAGCGCAACCAAAATATGTTGGGACTAACATACTAAAAAATACCACTTCCTTTTTGATTGTAGCGTGTTCAAAATATTTTGGAAACGCTGCAATCAGATGTTTTTTTATTTTTTGTTTTTGTTTTTAATTGCAGCGTGTCCCGTAAAATGTTGGGGCTAGTACAAGAAACACATATAAACAAACAAAACTTTTTGTATGGGAAAATTAGAAAAATCGATATCTTGAATGAACCGAATGTGCCTAATGCATTGTTTTAGTGAAATTTTAATTGACTTGCATTTTTGCCTTCAAATGAAACCGATTTCGGACTCATCGGTTGGATGGTTTCAAAGTATATAGCGGACATAGAAACATTTTTACTATATACATAAATTCAAATCCAGAATATTTATATAGCTTCCCGAAGAATAAAGCACACAGACAAAATAGCACTTATAATGATGACAACCATCGAGCAGACGATCTTACTTGCCCTAGTTTTTGCTGTGAGCAAAATTTTTCCACCAATGAGAGAAAAACAATGATGAAAACATCAAAGCTAATTTCGCATCGGTTCCCGAATTATAAATATAAATTTTCAAGTTTCACTCCAAGAATGGTTAACTTTATTCTCCCTGGCCTGGACAGTGACAGAGAATATATTCTACTGTCTCCTCCTCTTCCTCGTTTCTACAACTCCTGTATTATCGCCACGTAACTTTCGAGATATTGCATTTGGGATCTGTGATCCATCTTATCTCTACTAGCCTGGTTACTTCCTGCCTCATTTGCAGCTTTAGAGTGGCCATGGGAATTCCTGTCAACGTAATTCGTTTCTTCTGTGGCCAATCAATCTGCTTCACAATTACGTAGAATATATCGGCGACCCAGAAGTTATCGGCCAACTTGTTAAGAGATATGTGGCACTAAGAGCTTGTTTTAGATGTGTTGAGTCAAGTGCTTTTAAAGCTGCCTGACTTTCTGAGAAGATGTATGCAGATCATCGTGTACAGCGATCATTTCAGGATGAAAGACGCAGCAGTGATTTTTAATCTCCAGGTCAGGGGAAAATATACCTTCTCCAACCCTTCCATCAAGTTAAGACCCATCTGTATAAATATTTGTGGCGTTGATTTTTAATGCGGTAGGTTTCCCATTGTGATCTGGTTGGGATAAATATCTTGTACTGTGACTGGTGGCGAGGGCACTAAAAGGTTGAGTTTACTGAGGTGTCGCTGGCTGCAATTGTCTCCCTCCCAGCCTGATATCTCCCTTACTCTCATAGCCGTATTCGCTGCCAGTTCTTTGTCTATAAGATCTAGGGTTAATAGGTATTAAAGAGTATTTAGTGCATCAGTTGATGAACTTTCTGTAATCGTTTGCGATTGGTCACTTTATTATTTATTATATAAGATGTTCTTAAAAAAATACAAAGAACTCAAACCTTTTTTTTCTTCTTTTAGTATATTCTAAAAAACACTCATACACCTACAGTGCTGTGCTGTGTACATAATTATGTAGCCAATTAAATTTTAATTTCATTGCATGCTACGTGATTTTTATCAAATTTCTCCTAATATCGAAATGTCAATCTTAAATTTTTAAATTAAAAAAAATGTTTACTTGCGTTTATTATTATTATTTTTTTTTTTTTTTGTCAATTCTAATTAAAATTGACAACGCAATATTTTGTCAAATGCACTCATAATCCATATAAAATACGAATTTATTTACAAATAATGCCTCCTGTACCTAGATGGACCCCAGCAATTTAAACAAAAAAAAATCGGAACATAAATTCTGTAACACTTGAAAAATAAAAAATAAAAAAATATTATGAAAACAAAAAACAAACAAATATAAATCATAATACCCCCCTATTTAATATTCGATTAAAGTCGACACAATATTTACCCGCATTAAAATATCATGAAAAATAATCAAAAAATAAAAATAAAAAACAATTTAAGCGTTGGGGTGCAGCAAGTAACATAAAAAATTCGGAAAATATTATTTAGTTATTTTAGCATTTTACCCAAACAAATCTTAACGCGTTTTTCCCCTCGTAAAAATCTATTTAAACAAAACAAAAAATAAATTTTTAATCTCAAATTCACATTAATTTCACTTTATGTGATGCCTCTAAACAAACAAAAATAGATACGCTACTATTCGACTAGCGTAGATATTGAAGCTTTTAACATTTACCAAAAAATTCTTCGCATTTTTGCGGCTTTAGTTTTTTTTGAGTAAGAAAAAAAATATCTCAAAGATACAATTGAGAGAAGCAAGACAACGACGACTTTATAACCAACTGATGTTATCATATTAACAAAGCATAATAATAACGATAAAAAACTGCAAAGACTGATATTGCTGGAATAACGTGGTGGAGACGAGAACGATGAGGACGATGAGAACAACTGTTAAAGCGTAAAGGTGCAGCAGGGTAGCAGAGATTTTGTTAGCGGGTGGCATTTGTTGAATTCGTTGTGAAGAAATATACATAGCTACTGTTGCGGTTTTTGTTGTTGTTTAGGCAGGCGAATGAGAAACTAAAATCAACATTATGCATACGACATGTTGCCTACTTAGGCGCGAGATTTAACCCACAAACCAAAGAGCTTGGTCTTGCCACCTCTTTTACGGCGACAGGGTCATTCATTCTATTCAAAAAAAAAAAAAAAAAAAAGAAAAGAATAAACGAAAGAAAGCGAGTAAAGCATACCAAATAAACTCGAACAACAATAACAAAACAAAAAGAAAGCATTTGTACCCAGCTTGACTTTTTTTAATATCCTTGATATTTTCACTTGTTATCATTGTTTCATATTTTTTTTTTTTTTTTTTTCGAAGCCTGTTAAGCCTGCTTGGCACATATACAGTGGCTTGAAATGTTCTGTAAATAGCACACAAAATTAAAATGGAACAAAATTAAAGCGTAGAACACAAAACAAAACGAGAACTGAACTAGAAGCACAAGTCAGAAAATCATAAAAAGAGATATTATAATTCACAAACAGTTTATTTATTTGTATTTATGTTTATTGATCCAATAGTAGTGTTAACAAAAGGAGTGATTTTTGAGACAATTGCGTCTTGAAAATCACAGTAACTGAAAACAGTGATAAAATCGCAGTTCACGAAAAAATCAGCGATTTTTGAACAGGTTCACTGTTCGCGAAGAGTGATGTGATACACAAAATCGCCATTAACTGAACTGTTTCGCTACACCAGCACATCGAACCAAATAAAACACAGCTTTTATTGTCAAAATTTAAATTCTACAAAAAACAATATTTGTGAAAAGCAATCGAATTCTTGGTTGCTTCCTTTGCAATTGTCGGTTTAAGATAGGCACACTTATTTTGAACGACAGTTTCGCAGAAAACATTTTGTATTCTGCAGTTACTTTTTTTGTATAAAAATATCACATTTCACTTCGATGTCTATTCATATTTTTGTTGCAATTGCGATTCCAGCATTTAAACGTTTCAATAGACCGCGCTTTTAGTGATTAAGTGGCAACTGTACAAACGAATTTGTACAGGTTCGGTGTTTAAGAGAATATGAACCATTCGCGAAGAGTGATAAAAGCACAAATCACTGTTTAATGAATAGTTTCACTGTTGGTGAAGAGCGATGCACAAAATCGCCGAAAACTGAATATGTTCACTGCGGAACAAGAAAATTGCAAATCCCTACTTTCAGTAGAAGTGTGACATTGCAATTTTTAAATCATTGTGAAATCACCTAAAGTGATTTTTTTGCCAACACTACCCAATAGCTTAACAAAGAAAATTAGGTTTTTGTTGGTGTCCCAACATTTCACAGCATCAAATTGATCGTAAAAATATAATACAGTATTTTCATTCATCGCCAGGTCTTTAGAGATCCAGTCCAAAGGTATTGATTGAATTCTACTGCTTACCAAATCGACAAACAATTCGCAATTGCTTAGAAGGCTAACAACTGCTACAGTAGCAGTACTTGACTGACACACCTAATTCAAATTGATTAAAAAAAGAAAGTTATGGTGACTTTAATAGTTGTCGATATATTGTTATTTTAGTGAGGCGCGCACCGTTTAGTCTGTGTACTGAAGGCGTGGATCGGAATGTTTGTGCACAATATCTCGACAACTATTAAAGTCGCAATTATTTTTTTTCTTTAAGAAAGGTGACTTTTAAAGGAATGTTAGAAAACTTAAAAAAAGTAGCCAAATTCCATAAAAATTATTTTTAAAATATTTTTGAATTTTTTTGTTCTTTCAAAATTTTTATTTTTTTTATTCTAATATTAAATTAAACTCTTTTAAATTTACTATATGGCATGCAATTTTTATTAAAATCCATCGAACTGTTTCGAAAATATTGATTATTAAAAAACTCCAGTGTGATTTTCAAGATGGCGTTCTTTTACGCTGAGCTATCTCAGCTAAGACTTTTTAATTTCCACAGTTAAAAAAAGTCGAAGTCCAACTTGCAAATCTTTTTTGCCCTATTGTAATTCGGTGTTACTCGATATTTGATTCAATCAATGCAAGTTTTATCAGTTAATATCAGTAATTTTTTTTTGTAAATGTAAAACCACTGTGCAACAGTTCAAAGTTCTTTTGAAACTCCTGGCACTCTCCCAACTTGCTTCTCTTTCTGACCTGTTCCGCTCTGCTTCTGTTTTACTAAAACATTGTCGCATTTGTTTTCGCTGATTTGGTGCGTATTGTTGTTTTTGTTGTTGTTTATGTTGTCATTTCCTCCTTCTATTGTTGATGTTGTTGTTGTTTTATACATTATCCATTCTATTATTATGTTGCTTGTTGTTGTTGTTGTTGTTGCTGTTATTATACATAACAAAAGCGCTTCGCAGTCGAAGTCAACATTATTGTCATAAAAAAATTGGAGTTGAAACGTATTGTATGTTCTGTGGTAGTTGAGTGCTACATAAGCTAAGGCACTGTTTTTTTTACTTAACTCATGAGTCTCTATATTGTCACTCCTCTAACTTACTCTCATACTAATATTCATTTTTGTTTGCTGCTTGCCATTATAAAATGGCAAATGATTTGCGTTGTCTACATTTAATGCTGCTGCTGCTGCCTTTCAAGCCTAATACTGACGCTGTCACCAACATTTATGCTTCCTAAACACTCCCTTTCGACTGGCAGGCTCCTCCAGCTTTTATAATGTCGCCAACATTTTTACTGTTGTTGTTGTTGTTGCTGTTGTCATTCGTTCTCTGTGTACAGACAATTTTTCGCTCTGATTTTTAAATATAATCCATTTTGCTTAAAAAGAGCCATGCAGCAACAACAGCGACGCGACGGCAGAAAGTCACGCGATATCATGAAATCCGCTTTAGCGGAAATCTAATTGCACAACGTTCGTTTGTTCGTTTGCTTATCCTAACATTTCGTTTCTTCTTTCGTCCTGGCACATTCGTTGATACGGTTCTATCAGTTTTGGTGGGATCACTGTTCAAAGACACTCACTTATATATATTTTCTTTTTTGCTTAGTTCATGGCATTTTGTTGCCTTGCGGCGGATTTTAACATAATGCCTTTTTAAATGCAAAAGATACAGCGCAACGCAAACATTTTACGCGTTTTGCCTAGTGCTGCCGGCACTGAGGCAGTGAGGCAACGCACCAAAAGTACTCGCCAAACATTCACACAGTTATGTATGATGTTGTACTTACATTTGCATTTGTAGTGGTTGTACTTAATAGTAATGGAATGGAATGGATACAAAATTTCGCTTGTTATATCTATGTATCTAAGTATCTATGTGTATGTTTGTATTACTTTGGCCATTAGCATAAAAAGCGTTGAACAAAATAAATTATGCATATATCTTTACTTTTCTTACTTTGTTATTTCTTTGTTACAATTTTTGTATTTAAATTAAACACAACAAAAAAAAAAAAGATGCACTGCGCTATGTGACCTCGACACGCACGATGTATTTTAATTATATTTAATGTTTTTTTTTTTTTTTTTGTAATTAATTAATTAAAAATATTATTTAAAATTCTTTTATTGTAATTTTTTTTTTTTTGCGACAAAAAAAAAAAAATATTGTTTCAAGTGCAGGAAGTATCTGCCGAAGCATTTACTTTTACTTAATTTGTTGAAATTTCTTCTGTATTATTGATGCAAAAGATTATCGAAAGCTTTGTCAGAATAAAAAAACAACCTTTTCAAAGCAAGAGAAGCGAGACTTCAGACTGACCATATGCACAAAAAAAGTACGTTTACGGTATCGATATATTCCTGAAAGATCATCGTGCATTCACCAATGTTTTCAAAGAGATAAATTATCTACTAGGAAACCATTCATAAATCTAACTAAATATATCTATATCTTCTCTCTTTATATATAAAAAAGTAAAAATGTTTCTATGTCCGCTGTGAACATAAAAACCATCCAACTAATGGGTCCCAAACCGGTTTCGTTTGAAAGAATAACGCAAGTATTATTATAAGCCACTAAAAAATGCACTATGCACATTCGAATCATTCATAAAGTCCCATACAAACTTTTTTTTTGCTTCTTTGTATGTTTTTATACTAACCCCAACACAATGTGGTATCACTGTAATTAAATATAAAAAGTATTTTTTAGTCCTTTTTGTATGCTATCATTTCCTTGTTAAATTGAAATTTTAGTGCTCCGGAAATCGCAAATCGCCAGATTTTTCCAAATTCAAATCGTCAGCATTTGAGTAAGTGAAATAAAAAGAAAATGCAAAATATTACACAAAAAATAGTTTCGATTATTTAAAAATATTTTTATTTCATTCTGTAATGTTTATAGATTTCATCTTGGTACTTTTTAAAATGTTTCATTCTGATTTCAAATTTTAAATAAATATTTTCTACTCAAGCCCTAATTTAAAGAGCAGAAAATTTAGTCAAAGCAACAACAATTAGCGATTTGTTTAGACCAATAACCATTTAATTTATAACCGATAGCAGTTTTTGCTATTTAACAATACAACGAACCATTTTGAAAATGAAACATAACGTTTGCGATTATCGGAACACGAACAATTTGAAATCGCACGAATTTACTGAATTGTAAATCGTACAATTTTTATGATTACGGTAACATGGCTGATAGTCTTGTATATGGCACTGTAAATTGATATTAAATTGAACTAACTCTTCGTCTACATTCTTTTATAGAGTGTTAAAAAAGTGTTGAGCAATTGTGTCATTCCGTTTGTCAGCAGACAGCTTTGTAAGTTTCGAAAAAAACTTACAAAAAAGACTTCACCAAAAACAAGACAAGGCTTGATAAAAACTTTTAGGACTATACACCATCAATTTAAATAGTTAAGAAGTGACTAACTGTATTCCGTTAATTCTTTATACTCGACTATAAATGCCATCGAACACATCTAAGCAGTTTTCGCTGAAGTGCATTTCAATGAGAACGTGTTCTTGCGTGTTTTCTTAACCGCGAACTGTGATTTTGTCACTATTTGCACATCACTGTGATTTTCAAGTCGCTGTCGCTAAATACACTGTGACTCAAAAATAACTCTCTTTGCCAACACTAGTTTCTACTACCGTATCCCAACTTTTAATCATAAAAAAAGTTGAATTAAACTTTCGTTTGTGGCTAAAATTTATTTATATTTATTTTATTTATTAAAAAAAAAAAAAAAACAAATGTATTAAAACCATGCTCTTTTTTAAAAGTTTTTATATATTGTATTTGACATATATAAAGTTATTAAATTTGTATTTAAAATTATTATTTTTTTTTTTATTTTTACTTTAATTTTTTTTTTTTAATTTTATTATGAAAATATTTGGGAATATATTTTATATACATTGCGGAATATATTTAATAATTCATTTAATTCAAAATTACTAAATGTGTGTGTTTTACATTAAATATAATCAAATTCAAAAGCACATAAAATATGTAGTTACAATTTAATTATATTCAAAATAAAATGAAAACCAAACAAATAAAATGTAAAATTTCGATTGAAAAATTTTAGATTATTAGGCTGAAAAATTAATATAATAAATTTTGACACGCACAAAAAGTTTTGAGTGTTTTTTTTTTTTTTGTGTAAAATATTTAAATTTTAAATAGTTTTGGCAGCAAAGTAAAGCCATAACAAAAAGAACAACAAAAAATTTAGTAGTCAAACTTGAATTTTAAGTAATATTAAATGAATTTTTACCAAAAAAATTTTGACAAAATATTGCATTATTAAGTGTGGTCGAATGTAAAAACACCCTCTTTTTGATTATTAATTTAAATATATATTTTTTTATAGATTGATAAATACAGATACAGATAGATATATCTGTATCTGTATTGTATCTGATAGATACAGATAAAATATATACTTTCACTGTTACAAACATCTATATAAATTTAACATGCCCAACTATCTATTATTATACAATAGAATTTAATAAAATTAAAAAAACAAAAGCATACTCAAGTAGAGTTAAGCACTCTGCTTGTAAATCTAACCAACAAATATTTTTTAACGCAAACTAATTGAAATTGGCGAACATTTCTGGTTTATTTTTTGGTTTGTTACAAATTGAAAGCGTTAGCAAATAGCTTAATTCAACTGGTTTATAAAAAAAAGAGGAAAAAAACAATTCTAAAATCCATGAATAGAAAAAATAACAAACACACACACATGTGAGAGATACCTAGAAACGTTACCACAATGTCAACAAATGATAAAAACCGCAAATGCACGCGTTTATATACTGTATGTCCTTCAATGTTATTTCATATATTAAATGCTTCTAGCCTAAAGGCAACACCAAATTGTTTAGGAGGTGCAGCAGCGCGCTACAAATAAAAAAAGCAAAAAGTAAAAAAAAAAAAAAATGCTAACAGGCGTATATATGCCATGAATAGCGAGCAAATTGAGGCATTCAACGACTTTTAACTATAAACTTGATTATTTATTTTACAGACAAATGCACACACACACATATAGACACACAAGCATAAACATAAACACAGATACGCATACGCAAACAAACATTCAGATACAAAAATATTATACATTGAGATACAAAAAAAAAAAAAAAAACACGCCAACACGCAGATACTATACCAATGTACGGTTTTAAATTTTACATATTCATAGCTCCTCGCTTGTTCGTTCGCATTTATTTACTCAAACCTAGTAATTTGCTACACTTTTCATTATATTTTTTCCCCTTCGTGTTGCTCCTTGGAAATTCTTGTTAAAAGCGATTTATAAAAAAAAAAATAATAGAAAAATTGAAAGAAAGAGAAATTGGCTTCAACTGCAAACAAATTGTTAATTTAAACCTTTTATTATGGCGTGCGCATATATATTGTGTATAAATATATTCATAATAAGCGTTCTAAGTTACAATTTCCTACGCTCGTATACTTTTCTTGAACTACAATTTTTTTTTTATTCCCACACATAGTGTGAACGGGTATATTCAGTTTATCTAAAAGTTTGTAATGTAACGAATGCTAACCAGCGAATACCCGGCGTGTGCTACTACGTTGTATGGGTAGTTAATTTTGCTGACATTTTTGAGCTTTCGATTTTTTTTTATTGCAGCGCAATCAAAATATGTTGAGGCTAGTACGAAAACATACTAAAAATACCAGTTTAACATATTTGTATAAAAAATTAGCAAATCGACTTCATGAATGAACCGACTGTGCCTAATGGATTCTTTTAGTAGTATTTTTACTTAATTGCTTTGTTGGCTTTCAAATGAAACCGGTTTGGAACTCATCGGTTGAATGGTTTCAACGTCCATAGCGGATATAGAAACATTATTACTATTTTATATATATAAAGATAGATGATCATTTACTAAACTTTGTTGCAAGTCTGAGCAACAAAATTGAGTTTGATCAAAACTCAATGATTTCATTAAACGTTTTAGACAAAAATTTCGATTCAAATTATTTGTGTGTCTCAAGGCACCCTTTTTTGATTTTTTTATAAAAATGAGTGACTTAGAGATATAACAAAAATACAGGGTATAAAAAAAGGTACAAGCTTTTAGCCCGAAAAGTAAATATACTGCAGAAATAATTAAAAAGTTGAAAAACACAAACAGATCGATCCTAAATGTATGCAACAAATAAATTTACGTATGTATGATTTTACTGTGAATGGCAATTTAACTGTCAGTTAAATTTTGAATAAAAAACCTCACGTAGACTCTTTAATAAAAATCTATGAATTATCATCCATGTGCATGATCTAACAGCATTTTTTTTTTTTGTCCTGGGCCTCTTTTAGGGTTTTGACCAAGATGATCCAATCTTTTTGATATGAATTGGACAGTTCAATCTTACAGACTTCTCCGATTCGGACATGGCCATGCTTTTGAACCATATATCAGGACCGGGAGTATCAACGTCTTCAAGAGTGTAATTTATTTTTTTCTGGAGAGAACATCGAATTAGCATTGGCTATTCCGATTCGTAAATAACTCTTACCAAGCTGTTGTTATTGTCCTTGGAGATGTCTTTGTTCCTAAGTAGACGAATTTTCTAAAAACATCGAAATTGAAATTTTCCATCCTCACAGATTCTATGAATTACAATTAGCTTAAATTCATGATACAAGCTCAAAAATTTGTACTTAGACGAGACATTAACGCAACTAAATATGGAAATTCTCAAAATGTATCGATATCTTTCGATAAATATTTTTAAACCATTGATAATATCGATCTAAACGTTTTAGTAGGTGAAACGCAAAATATAGAAATAAAAAAAACATTAAGA
This sequence comes from Leucophenga varia, assembly GCA_018903435.1. Lineage (NCBI taxonomy): Eukaryota > Metazoa > Arthropoda > Insecta > Diptera > Drosophilidae > Leucophenga > Leucophenga varia. The sequence goes on along the minus strand of JAEIFJ010002355.1, from coordinate 75,295 downwards.
CAAAATCTTGAACACAGCACTGGAAATTAACCTCTTCTAACAAAAAGTTTGTTATGACATAAATAATGTCGATATTTGTGTAGCATTAAAAAAAAATCGAGAATCGTTATCGTTATTAAATCGATATTTCGATATTTTTCGATGAAAAATACGCTTAAAGGGTATAACAAAAAATGTGTACTTTAACTAAAGTTAATATTTGTTGTTAAAATAAATTTTATATATTTTCGTCTTCTTTTTATTTATATATTTGGTTTCAACATTATTAAAAATAGCTGCGAGCTTGCGAGTGAACACGAAATCTGTTGAGCGACGCGTGTCTATATTTTTTGCTATTTTTAGGCAATATAGAAGGCGTATGTGACGGACAGGCATCCGTTACACTTTTTTTTCTATTTCTCCTTTTTTTTTATATTTTTTGTGGGGTTGTTTCAACGCTTTTACACGCACACACACACACGGACACGCTGCGTATACGCAATATTGTGTGAAATTTATATTTAATTGAATGATTTTATATGCATGTACTGTGTGTGTGTGTTTGTATACATGCAAATATTATATTAAGGTGTTTACTTTTATACAACGATATGGATATAATCTATTTGACTTTTACTAATGGAAAATCAAAAAAAAAAAAAAAAAGAAAAAAAAACGTCATATATAGTAAATTGATAATCAATAGTTGTCGTTATGTAAATTGTGTACAAGTAGCATAAAAAAAAAAAAAAGCATTGTGTGTGCACAATAAAAAAAAAAAAAAGAGAAAATGCTTTAACTTTTAGGGCGGATATATAAAACAATTTTCCTATATTGATTATGGTTTGTTACAATTAAATTGTTTTCTTTTTAATTGAAAGCAGCAAACAAAATGATTAACCAAATTGAAAAATAGCTTTAGCGTGACCTAAATAATTGAAAAATATTTAAAGTAGAAAAGCTGAAAAATACTTTTTTCAATGAAGTTTTTTTTTTTTTTTTCAAGTTTTAAAATAAAATCTTTAAAAATCAAATAAAATAGGCTTTGATTTTATTTTAAAATTATTATATATTTTTATTATTATTGTTTCTTAACAAAAACTAAAAATAAAAGCTAATATCTTGAAATGGCTACTTCGCGCAAAGAGGTAAGTGCATTGAAATATAATTTTTCTGTGTAATAAGTTGAAAATTAAACACTTTCCTTAACAAAATTTAAAAAAAAAAAAATGAAGAAGGAATGTTTTCCATCTTTAATGGATTTTCTTCTCAAAGTTCGTCTGATTATATTAAAAATATCCAAGAATCATGTATTTTTTTTTTTGGGTCGGTATGTTGGTTAAGGCTTTCCATTTGGGCATTTTCAAATTAGGTTCAACAGGCTTTCAAATACCAGCAATTGTAACATTCTAGTGCAACTGGAATGCATTACTGAAGTTCAGAGTTGGAGTGAGTTTCGGCATCGAAAGTGATGCATGGCCGGTGTCAGAGAATAAAGAAATCCAAAAAAAAAGCATTGAAAGTTAAGCAAATATAGTCACGTCTGTTTGTTCGTTTAAAGGGTCAACATCCCTGACACGGTTTCTAAAGATACTAAAGACTTTTCTCAGTAACCTATTGATCAATTGAGTTACTTACTCTTTGATTCACATCCATTGAAATCGGCCAAATGACTTTCATGTACTCATTAGAAAACCAAGAAAAATCTCAAATTCAATGACTAAGAATTTTTTTTGCCGAATTAAGTTGAGCGAATAGATTGTCGAAACGAAGCAGAGATCATTGCTAGAATCCATGGAATGATATAGGAAGGCCTTAAAACAAAATTTCGTAACATGACTAACACTATAAGCATCTCAATAGAACGAATTAATCACAAAAGCTATCAACGCAATTGATTACATAAGTGTTATCTTGTGACAACTTCAAAGGAGTATTTGACAGTATTCAATCCATAATCCGATCGTAGTTTTTGATCCGTCTCGCACCATAACACAACAGAGGCGAAGAAACACTCGAAATAGTGGATTTCTCCGAGTTAATATAAAAGAAAAAAGGCCAACAAGAAATGACTTTTTGAATTGGAAAGCGGTGTCATTCATATTTTCTATTTCCAAACATAAAAAAATAGCTCAATGAAAAGAAATGAGAACATCGCTGAAACAAACGCCTATTTTAAAGACCTTGAGATTATATATTACGTGGGAATGGATTGAAAAATTTGAAAACGCTGTTCTATATAGAACGTTTTTTTTTTGTTCCAATATTTGTCCAATCACAGCCATAATTGTTTTTGAAATACTTAACGAATTAAGAGGTTAAACAAGAAAAACTAAATTAATAAAATTTGTAGTACGTTTGTATGAAGGCTATTAGTGCTGGCAAAAGAAATCACTTTCGGTGATTTTTTCACAGTGATTTCAAAATCGCTGCGTCTGAAAGTAGCGATTTGCTATATTCTTGTTCCTCAGTGAAAATGTTCATTTAACGGCAATTATGTGTATCGCTCTTCGCGAACAGTGAAACTGTTCATTTAGCAGTGATTGGTGTTATTGAAGCGATTGAATGCTGAAAGCGAAACAGTTCAGTTAGCGGCGATTTTGTGTATCACATCACTCTTCGCGAACAGTGAAACTGTTCAGAAATTGCTGGTTGTTTTTGTTTTTCGATTTTATCACTGTTTGCAGTCACTGCGGTTTGCCAGTTGCAGTCGCTAAAGGCATCTATCAGAGGAGACACCGAAATCTCAGAGTTTTGGTGTAAATACCCTAAAATTTACACCATTACACCGATACTTCGAGTGTATTAAAGATAATTAAAATAGTTCGATTAGTTGTGTTTTACGGTAGCCAGACAGACGGACATGCGCACAAGCAAAACGAAACTTAATGGGGTCTTCCACGTTACCCATTAGAAGTACATACATACATACATTTTCCAAAAACTTCGTACATTATTCTATACACTCTACGATATATAGTAAGATGCAATAAAAATATGTTCCTCCTAAATTTTCATTGCTTCTCAAAATTTCCATTTAGCCACGACGCACTCGTTCCTATGTCGAAGAAGTGTTTCGCCAAATCGAAACAAAGCCAGGCATCGAACACATTTTGATACTAAATCGCAATGGAGTTCCAATTAAAACCACAATGCAAATGAATGATGCACTACAGTTTGCTGGTTTATATGAGAATCTACGGCAAAAGGTACAAATGTTCATGACTGAATTGGATACGCCGCAAGAGTTAAATATGTTACGTATACGCACTAAAATGAACGAAGTTCTCATAACGCCAGATGGAACCATTACGGTACTTGTTATACAAAATGTAAACGATGAATTTCATCGTTAAGCAAATTTAATTCACTTTACTTGCATTTTACAAAACACAATATTCTTGAATCTTATAATTGTATTTTATTATCGATAATCGGTATGTATCGATAAGAGTTCTATAATTTTAATAAATTTTTAATGTGCTGCATCATATCTATGAGTTAAATATTTGATTGCTCTGAAGCAGCTATCTGAAATTCAATTGCCTAATGCGCGCTGCAATCCGAACTGCATAAAGTTAAATTTGAAAAAGTGTAATAAGCCTTTAGGCCTGTTATAACCTAAGCTCCTTCGCGTTTAACGACTTTGTTTTACGTTTATCGAAATGCTTTTGTGCAATATGTTAACTATTACGCGAATTTTACGCGTTGCCGCAGCAAAAAGCTATGAAAAAGAAAAGTTTTAAGCCTAAACATAACATTGATATAAACAAGAAAGTTACGCCTAGAAATTTATGCAGCTAGATTTTTTTTTTGTTTTTATAAAAATAAAATTTTTTGACTCCCTAAACGAATGTTATACGCAGGAGTGCTTTTCGTTGTCTTCAATAACACTTTTACTTGTATTTTTTTTTATTGTTTTTAGCAGCAGACGCGCGCGGAAAATAAAAAAAAAAAAAAAAACGAAGAAAAATTTAAAAATGAAAAACACCACCCAAGTTGCACTGCCGTCTCATTTCCGTTTCCGGTATTACACATTTAACCTATAAATCGGAAGCAACGTAAAAAAAGGCATCGAAATATGTCGACTGTTTTACTTTATTTTATTTCTTTTTATATAGAACGCGCTTCTTTTTTTTCGTTTAAATTTTATCAAGTAGACAATGCGAAAGATGAGAAAATAAACTAAAAATGAGCCAGCTTTTAACCTCGCACGAAAAACCTTAGTTTCCTATTAAGCTACTAGCGCTTTGTTGTTGTTGTTGTTGGTAGTTGTCGCTGCTACTCATCCAAGTGTCTAAAGCCGCTTGAAAAATGTTTTAGAGTGCACAAACCAGCCGCAACCTTTTTTGTTACTGTTTTTTTTTTTCCACAATTTTCACTTTTTCATTTACTCGCCATGCCATGCGGTTGAGTAGCTGACTAGAGCTATATGTATGTGTCTATTTTGGCTTTGTTTCTATGTATGTGTGTGTGTTTGTGTCTGAGTATATTATAAGTGAAACATCTGCAAGCACTTTTAACCCTATTTGCACATACATATATTGTTAACGCGTCAACGCCCTGGAAAAAAAATTTATACGTAAAATTTGTTACCGCATTCACACACACACACACACATTGAAAATGCTATAACAACAAAAAGGAAGTAAAATAGCAAAGAAAGCGTAAGCGTCACGAAAAAGGATAACGCATTTGTTGAAGGTTTGTTTAAATTTAATTCGTTAGCAAACATATAAATTTTATTCAATCTCAATGTTGCATGCCACTTTTTTTTAATGCTATTTTTTTCTTTAAACCGTTTCGATTAATAGTCTGATTCTAAGCTTTACATGGTTTATTGTTAATTGAAAAAAAAAATAAATATAAAAAATAAATAAATAAAATATGTTTGCAGCGCTTGTTCGTTTAAATTGTTGCACCCCGAGGCAATTAGTTGATAGGCAACTTGAATTTGTTTAGCTTTTTCCGTTTGCGCCTTTTTGTATGCTACACTTTTTTTCGTTGTCAATGAATTTTTATTTTACTTTATTTTTTTTTTTCTTTTCCTTTTTTTTTTTTTTTTTTTTTTTGCTGAATTGACACACATTAAAAATTAGTGTTCAAAATAGCAAACGCTTGAAAAAATATACAAAAAAAGATTATAAAGATTGTGTGTGATATTGGCAGCAACAACAACAACAACAACAAAAGCAGCAATTGGAAACAATACAAAAATGTAGTGCACAGTGAAATACAAGCTAAACAAAACATATAGAGATACTCGATATATCAAATGTTTCTGGCCCGATACTTACCAAATCGTTAATGGTTACTTAGCCGGATATTGCAATTGATTTTATCAAATTTTAATTGGATTCGTTCAAAAAAAATAAATGTTTTCATACAAAAACTCGAAAATGGGCGGTAAGTTTGTATGGGGGCTATACCTAAAAATGGGCGTGGCACATTGGATTTAACGTTGGATGACATAAGAAGTATTTTTACCCGATTTGGAGTAAATATACTCATAAATAATACCTAATTTCACACAAAAACTCGAAAATGGGCGGTAAGTTTGTATGGGGGCTATACCTAAAAATGGGCGTGCCATCTTGATTCTGACATGCAAACTGCCTAGGAGCAAGGAAAGCATAATCAATAATATATAGTATATACTTTATGGGTTCTCGGACAAACTGAATATGAAAAGCTATATATAAAAAAATAGAAAATATGTTTCTATGTCCGCTTTGGAATTTGTAACCATTCAACCGATGAGTCCCAAACTGGTTTCATTTGAAAGGCAATAATGCGAATATAATTATAGAGCACTAAAATAATACATTAGGCACATTCGGTTCATTCATAAAGTCGATTTTTGACTATTCCGATATAATTTGTTTTGCTTTTTTGTATATTTGTATACTAGACCCGTGGTCTCGCTGCAATCAGAAAAAAAGGAAAGGATATTTTTGTATATTTTTGTGTCTAAAATAAAATAATTTTAAGTACAAAGTTATTTAACAATTTCATTTATTTTTCTTGCAGTTACAAACCACGGTTTCGCATAATAATTTAAGCAACATTTTTCTAACCTTTTATATCCTTTGAAAGCTATTTTCTTGACTTGACTTTTCTTTTCACTTTTTTTCTTTTCTTTTATTTGCAACAAACTTCATGCTTGTCCTTTTTTTTTCCTTTTTTTTTTTTTTTAGTGGTCCTTCTTTACTAACAAATAGAGTAGTGTGTGTGTGACTGTGTGTTTTCATGTGTTTAGGTTTTGTATTAGTTCTCAAAAACTGACGTTTTTTTATTTATGCTCTGCCTATAGTCGTAGTCAATTTTCAGTTATTTCAAACAAACTGAAGCACATTATTTTTCTTTGACATGGCTTTCCTTTTTTTTTTTTTTTTTTTTTTTTTTTTGACTCTATATAAAGTGATGGACAGACGCATCCTTTTGCAAACAAAAAAAAAAAAAAAGTAAAGTGCGGATTTAAAACCATGACCACTTGAAAAATATTTCAACTTACTACTTTTATCCTTTCATTGCTTGCCTTTTTTTTTTTTAAAGGATTTTTAGTGTATTTCTTTGTTTGCAGCGAGCGCGCGCAGCTTAAGCCAAAAAGATTTGACTGGCATTTTTATTTTTTTTTTTCGCCTAAAATATTTTTATTTTTTTGATAAGTTTAAACAAGGATTTTAGAAAAACAATAACAAAAGCGGAAAAACAAAGATTGGAAAGTGTTTCTGAAGCGCCAAGCAGTGAGTGGGCTTAAATTAACATAATTTTTTATTTTATTACGCCTTGCGTATTTATTTTGCAATTTAATAGAACGACGCGCATGTCACCCTTTTATTTTTGTTTCCTTTTTTCTACTTTTTTTCCTGATTGCAATTTCTTAAAAAGGATTTTTAAAAAGTTTTCTTTTTTTAATGCTTACTAATAAATTTGTGCTTGGGTTGCCCATTTAGTTTGATTATGCAACTCATAATAAAATTCAAAAAACGAAAAGAAATAAATAAAAAAAAAATAATAATATTTAAACTTTACCCAAAGAGACCCTAAAACTAAATCGATAAATAAAATCTTGTTTATCGGTCGCAATCAAGTTTTTTGTGTATAGTAACAACAATAACAATACTAAAAATATTATAATCATCGTCTTCATCATCATTTGAAATTTCTTGTTTTCTTTATTATTTTTTTTTTTTTATGATGAACATTGCTGATTGCACAACGTCCGAATGCGTAAATTGCTTGCGGGATACTTCAGCGAACGCTCTGCAATAAATCAAATCTTTTTTAATTTCATTGATCAACTTTATCAGCAGCAGCAGCAGCAGCAACAAGGAGCTTCTTTAAAAAGTTTACTTCAAAACTTCTGCAAAAAAACTGCCACCCTTTTACATCAACAGTTTCGCCCCAACTTGCCAAGTTACTCATAATTGTACGCCTCCTCTCGTTGTCCTTTGGTGTCATTTCGTTTGTCGTTTCTATTTGGATTGTTTCTCCCTCGAGGGTCACTTTAGCTCGCTTTGACATTTAAATCAATGAGATAAATAAACTGATATTATAAAATATTGTGCAACTTTTCTTCCTTTTTATATTTTTTCTCAGAAAGTTAAAAAAGTTGAAAAAAAAATATATATAAAAAATATAAAATAAATGAAAAATAAAAACTTTAAATTTGTGCGTGTCCAATATTTAATGAATAAGCAATTTCCTTTTGGCAAGTTCACATACATTAATACAACAACAACAAAAACAACAAAAAGAAATGTCTTTTTTTTTTTTTTTGGTAAAGCGATTGGTATGAGACCTCATAAAATGCCCTCAGGCGCAACAGCGAATCATTCACTGAGAATGCGTAAAGTATTGAAGTGTGGATTGGGCATGAGCGATGTAACAAAAACACAAAACGACAAACCAATCAAGTTAACAAAATATAAAAAAATTACATAAAGCACGTTTGTACTTACGAAAAGAGGAATGGAAGGACGGACGGAAGGAAGGAAGTTTAAGCTGCTAAAACATAATTGTATTTGTTAAGCAGCGGAAAAAAATTTAGAATTTTCTCAGCAGTTCGGGCTCGGTTCAGTTGACCGAACTGATGGACGTTTTTTTTTTCTGACTAGTCCACTCGTGTTAGTCACTGATTCGTCTGGGCTGTTGCAGAGCCGATCCAGTAGAAAGTAACCCAATTTATTAACTGGAAGGACTGCTGCAGAGTGTATCCACTGACTCATGACGGTTCAGCTGTAATGTTTTTCCTATCCCATTCGAACATTATAATGTCCTACCAAATATGACGAGTCCTTCTGCGCACTTTCTGTGATCTTTTCACAGTGATTTATTGTCATTTATCAGTGATTGGTGCTTTTATCACTTTTCGCGAATCGTTCATATTCGCTTGAATACCGAATCTGTACAAATTCGTTGGTGGATTTGCCAGTCACTTGATTCGTCAAAATATGCAATTCACTTAAAACGCGGTCTATTGAAACGATTGAATGGTGAAAGCGTAGTGTTGTATTTTTCAATGAATTAAAACAAAGTCAGTTTGTTGTGTTGTTGTAGCGAAAAAGTTCAGTCAGCAGCTATTTTGTGTATCACTCTTCGCGAACAGTGAGCCTGTTCCGTAATCGCTGTTTATTTTTTCGGGAACGGCGATTTTATCACTGTTTGTTACTTTTCACTGTGATTTTCAAGTCACAACTCAATCACACTTTTTGCCAACACTGGATCGTCTCCGCTTCAACCCAGCACAGTTGGTTTATCTGTGCATCAGTCTGGACAGCTTAACTTGCACTGTGTCGTCCTGCTCTGCATCAACCTGGTACAGTTGCTGACCACTATTGACTTTGCTATACATTTAATGAAACTTCCCAATTAAATTAAAGCAAATATTAAATAAACTTTGAGACTAATTTTGCCATTTTTGCGACCATAATTTTGTCAGCAAATGTAGTCTGCCTTTAACTAGGTCAGTCAATGATTGTCTCACGAGTCGTTAGCGACTTATTAACACAAGTTGATCAGTAATTGACCCCCACATATCTCGGTCAGCAACTGTCTCACATGAGCCACTCAGTAGCTGACCCACAGAGTATTGTCAACGGCTGATCACGGCTGATGCAGACTTGACTCAATGCTGGTCAGTGACTGTTCCACGTTGTTGCAGAGCCTGACGTGTCAAATTTTTTAGGACATTCTAACAGTTTTGATGTTTTTTATAATTCTAATACATACTTATCTTATTAAATTTTATTTTCAGAAAATCCGGAGTAAGACCAACATGCCGCACCGCCCGTGAATTACACAGGTCTACACTAAAAATGATTCAAGCATCGGACTAGGCCTATATTATAGATTTTTTATTGCTGAACACAAATTTGGTCTAAAAAAATCTTTGTACTAGATCAAAAATTGCGATTTATTCCGGGTTTTCTCGACCCTTAACTTAAGTTCATCTGCTATGTAAGATGTTGTTTAAGTGTTTTTTGTGATTTTAAACCCATTTCTCTCAAAATCTCAACTTCAGATTCGTGTTCAGCGATGAAAAATCTGAATAAAAAAAGGTCATATTTTGTCGACCTGTGTTATTAAATTCCAATTCCGGCATTTTCTTTAGGTGCATTTCCCGCAGGTTTCGGTATCCCGCGCATATCTTTACTTCAATCTTTAAAATATTTTTTTCTCAATTACTGTACAAAGCCGGATAAATTATTTTGACTAACAAATAAAAATCAAAATAATCATTTTCGATATTTTGTTGGTTTTTTTTATTTTTGTTTTTCTTGTGTTTTAGCTTTTGTTTCGCTCGCCTAAAACCATAAAAAAATTTAATGGATATTTTATGTAAAACGATGTTTTCTTTTTTTTTTTTTCTTAAACTTTTTTTATGTACAATATTTTAGCGACGTACTGAAAAAAACTGTTGCAAAATTGTTTAATAATAATAAATTTTTCGACTTTAGTATATTATATCAAGATCCCTTTCCATGTTTATGTGTGTGCGACGTGTTTTATTTTATAGAAAATATTAATTTGTAATACTAAAACGAAAAAAAACCTTTCCCATACTTTTTTTTACGGCTTTTTTAATTTAAAAGCAATAAGCCGGATTAAAGTTTTTAAGACCACTTGAAAAAATAAAAAAATATCTATTTGTTGCACATTTTTAAAAAAAATATAAAAAAAAAATTCGCCATAATTGGACTAGCAGCATAAGCCGCTATTGCATTTGTTGCGCCATGCTGTTTCCTGTGTCCTGCTGCTGCTGCTGCTCTTGTTACTATGTATGAGTGTGTGTGATGTGTATTTGTCGCGATGCGCTTATTTTCTTATAAAGTATTTAACCGAACAACAACAATAATAAAAACAACAACGTTATCCTTGTAAAATATATAGATATATATTGCTATCTTTATCTGTCTGTCTGTCTGTCTGTCTGCCTCTCTGTATATGAATAGCTCTATCTCTTTTAAACTACATTTACTATTTAACGTATTCACTTGCTTGCAGTGAAATTAATTACGTTTTCGTAACAAAGTGCAGCGACCTTTTTTATTTTTTTTCTCTTTTTTTTTTATTTCTGCCCGGATTTTTCTTGTGTCCTTAATAAGGAAGACTGACCCAGTTGTTTAATTGAATTGAAGCAGCAGATAACTAAGCAAAGTAGAGAGATGCAACCATGTCGACGACGATGACGATGACGACGACGACGACGACGACTTTAGCTCAAGACAGTTAAAGTGAAAAAAAATAAAAATAAAAAAACATATAAAAAATAATGACTGCAACATACAACATACAATCTCAATATGCTATCTATTTGAAACACACTTCACAAGCAGATTTCTATTTATTTATCGTATCTATCTGTCTGTCTATCTATACACATCTCTTTCTTCCGATTTCTCAATAATTTTAATTAGTACATCAATCATTACCAATCACAAATTGCAACGGTATCGAAAAGGTTTCTTTAATTAGTATAAAATACATACAAGGTTCAACTGAAATCATTTTTTTTTTTTTTTTTGCTTTTCCAGTTGGGAGAAACAAGTCGGATCAATTTTCAAAATGCTCAAAACCAATTGTGAGCAACGAGAAGAAAGCAACGAGTCAGATCCAATTTTTAAATTGTTCATTCCTATTCGTTGCATACAAAACAAGTGACAAGAAGAAAGCAACGAATCAGATCCATTAACAGCACACCATTGTTCGTCGCAAACAAACGATGAGGAGGAACGAATCATATTAATTATAAAATACTCAATTCTATTCGTTGCAAACAAACTTGCAACGAGAAAAAAGCAACGGAATCAATTTTTAAATGCTAAATCAAACTCGTTGCATAAAAATTAGCGACGAGAAGAAAGCAACGGAATCAATTTTAAAATGCTCAATCAAACTCGTTGCATACAAACTAGCGACGAGAAGATAAGATCGAAATAGATTATTTTAAAATGCTCAATTCCATTCGTTGTATGCAAAGTAGCAACGAGAAGAAAGCAACGAATCAGAACAATTTACACCACAAAGAAACTAACAACGAGAAGAAAGTAACGAGTCATTTCAACTTTCACATGCTCACTGATGTTCTCCACTGACAAACGAGTAGAAAGCAACGAGTCAGGTGAAGGTTAAAATGCTCAATGTTGTTCGCCACAAACAAACGAGAAGTTAAGAACGAATCATATCAATTTTTAAACGCTCAATTTCGTCCACCACAAAGCAACTAGCAACGAGAAGAAAGTAACGAGTATTTAGACTTATACTTTTCGTATAATAAAGCTATTGAACCGAAAGTTTTTATTTTTTTTTTAATTCCAAAACTTTTAAATCATTTCAACTACCACAAATGTATCTATACAACTTAACGTTCACTCTTAAATCGAAATCGAAGTCGTATCGTGTCGTGTGCATTCAGTACATCACAATTGCAATGGGCCATAAACTACAACCCGCACCATTAGAAACCAAAACAGAACTACTCTACACATTTCACCACGCCTTTTCATAGGAATTTTAATTAATTTTGTGGCAGCAGCAGCAGCATCTTTTAGTTCTCGAACGCAACGCAGAGGTAAATGAAATTGAGATTTAAAAGTATTTTCTTACAAAATTCATACGCATGAATGAAAAGGTTGATGGTGTACGGATGTATTCAGAGAGTACTGATGGATTTTGTATAGTATATATTGTATCCTTTATTTTTTTTACATATACATACATACAATATTATATCTATACATGAATGTATAAGTAAGCCATTTGTGTGTGTGTGTGTGTGTGTATAAATAAAAATGTTGTAATTGGCAAACAAGCAGCTGCCTTATTTTATGCTTTATACAAAATACAGACAACATACAGCATTGCTCGTCGGTTTCTCTTTACACTTCAAATTAGCCACTGGGGCTGTAACAACGCAACAAGTTTTAACATAAAGAAAATTCTTTTTTGCTTTAATAAACATTTTCCATAAAATATTTTTAGTTTTGTTGCAAAATAACATTGAAAGTCGAGCATAGCTGCCATAGACTCAACTGCTTATGAAATTGGCAAGATGATTGATTATAAAAAAAAAAAAAAAAAAAAACTGTATGTATGTGTGTGTGTGTGTGCATAAAGTCCTTGAGAGTTTGAAAATATTCAGCATATAGACAAACGAAATACATATATACGAATACGTACTTTATATAAATATCTATATAGCAATTTTTATGTAAAAAAAATATTTTCTTACCAAGGTCAATGCAGCATTTTAGCAAAAAAAAAAAAATAAATAAATAATAATAAGTTTCCATTTCATATATATATTTATGTAGTACCTACTTATGCTGTTTAATTTTGCTTTTGTTTAATTTTTGATATTGAAATATGAATTGCAAAAAACTTATTCTGCATTTAGTATATAAATTGGCTTAATATATAAAAGGACAATTTTTATGAAATTTAATAAAAATTAATTTAATGCTACTAAAATTTAAAAAATAATATCAATTTTACGTTTCTTAAATTGAGGAAGCTACTTAACGTTTCACTAAATCATCTACCTAATACAAATTTAATCAGTTAATCAGTTTTACAAGGATTGCAACATATTGCATGGTAAAAAGTGATTTTTTTTAAATGGCGCAAAAAGATGCAAAAATAATTAACATCGCCGTATTATACACACCTTGGGACATAGTATTGTGTTAAAAGTTAGAACAATCCTTAATAATCCGGATTACTTTCGTAAATAAAAAAATCGAATTTCTGCCAAAAAATTTTAATTTGGCACCAGTGCAAAGGGGCTTAGACTTAATCAAAGGGGCAAAGGGGATTAGACTTAATCAAAAAACATTTAAAGTTGCATAATCCTACGACTAAAGAGAATGACCGAAGTAGTGATTTATCGATTTGGTAAAAAAAACTCAAATAGAGAAGTGGAAGTGTTCAAAACCAAGTATTAAGCAGTGCTGGATAGATTTGTAGTGTCTTTTAATTTGAAATAAAGTACAATTTAAGACATCATCATACTTGGAGTCCAATTATTAACGAGAAAAAAATTCATTGAGCTATTCTTCTATTTTAAGAAACAAAATGGTTTTTTTTAATCAAAATGTTAAAAAATTGTTGCATACTTGAAAGGGGGCACACCAAATTTTCATTGGCCATACCCAAATTAGTATGTTTTTCTGGCATATCAAAGACATAAGTAAGTTTAAATTTTATAGCACAAGAAAAAAGAAATTTAAAACAAAAACTCAATATGTTGGGACAAGTTTTCCAATAAAATTTTCCAATATGGTGGTTCTATCTCTTAAAGAATTTGAGATAGTCCGGATAAAAAGGACAGACAGACGGGCGGACGGAAAGACAGATACAGCTAGATCGACACTGATTTCAATGCTTACTAAGAATATATATACTTTATAGGGTATATCGTGCCTTCTTCTGCCTTAACGAACTTAATATACCCTCCCTTTTAATATACGCTTCAGAAACAGGTTATATAAAAAATATTTTTTAATCCTGGTAATCCAAAAATCGATTTTCACTTTCTAAAAACTATGTTTTCTGCTGCTGATGTCGCTGTAGCCTTGGTGTAAGCCCTACATTGCTTTTTTTCTATGTTTCTTTTTCTATTATTTAATTTTATTTTAATTATCTCAATTTTAAGATAATTATTGAAACAATGGACAAGTAACAATCAAACCAAATAAAATTACAGTATTAGCCAAAAAGATGATAGCGACGGATTTTTGAAAAGCTAAGCGGAAAATGTTATTCAAAAAGAGCAATGCACTGACAATCTTTATAAATTGGTATCCAAACCACCATATTTCTTTGGAAGCGACACCCTAAATAAACGCAATATTATTCAAACTTAACGCAAATATTTGTTAAGCGTTTAGCTACATCGTGCGCAAAGCAGCGATTGAGAATAATAATAAAAAAATTTATATTTTCTAAATTTGACTTTTATTATAGCACAATTTTACTGTAGTTTACATAATTTTATATTTTTATTTTATAACGTTTTATCAATTTTATAAAAAATCTTTAACTCTCTGAAATAAATCCCTAACAAAACTTCAATGGAAAAGGCAAATATTTTCTCAGATAATTGATCCCTTTTTGATACATTCAGCCAAAACCAAAAATAAACTACGACAGCATCTAAGCCATCTAACTTAAGCCACTTGTTTATCTAACTTCAAAATTTTTTTTAAAAAACAACAACAACAGCATCAAGTCAACTCATTCAAGCAACATAATGTATCACCTAAGGGATAACGGATGTACATATCGATTTAGAAGCACTTCAATAGCTAGATTCGTTTGCTTTGTTCGAATGCTTTTGAGCGTTCGTTAAAAAAACGTCGAAATAAATAAAATATTTATAAAAAAAATATATTTTCAGTTAAGTTGTACCTTCATCAAAAAGACAAAAGACCACTAATACAGCCATCGATTGTCGCATGGATACCTACTATAGTACATTTATTTTGTAAGATACCTTTTACGCGGCACTCAAGCGAGGCTTGTTATGCCACGCGAAATTGAAAAAAAAAAAAAAAAAAAAAATAAAATAATTTCTTTATTTTTTTTGTATTTAACAAAAAAAAAATGACATTTCAAATAGCTTAAACAAAACAAAAAAAAAATTCAATATTGTAAAAACGTAAGAATTTGTTGACAAATTTTCAGACATCACGTAAAATGTCAACAAATAAGACGAGCCACAAGTGAACAAAAAAAAAAAAAAAAGAAAAATCAAGGCAACACGTTTGAAAAATCAAACTGAAGTCTATATACCTTATACACAATGTTTTGATTGAAGTATTAAGTCATTCAAAAGCAAGAAAGAACGCTGAAGATGTCTTCTGAAAATGTCGAGAGCTGTTGCAGCAGAAACTTCTGGGAGTTCTGACTTAGAAAACTCTTTTGAAAGTATTGAATTAGGACTAAAAGTTTGAAAGTTATACAGTAACTAAAGTTACGAAATCTTTTTTAGGGGTTCCCCCCTTATATAAATCGATAAACAAATTTTTCTGATTTAATTTATTACTCTATAACTTTTACACTTTTAGTCCGATTGTGACAATCTTAGGCTTTATGTTCTTATAGTGAAATAACCTTAATTTAAAAATTTTAAAAATAATTTATTTTAAATTTTTTCTAACAAAAAATGGAATTAAAAATGAACCATTTCCAGAAAAGCTTAAAAATGCCATATTTTCCTGTTTCAACGCTTGATATATCAAAAGTATTCAATAAATATTTACAAGTAGCGTATCATCATGTAGAAGAACTAATTACCTTTCAAATGATGTACAGGTAAGCTGTTTCGAACTATTTATTCTCTAGATATATAATAAAAACGTAACGTATAGTAGATATATAGTAAAAAAATCCCAAAATACAGGGTTTTTGAGTATATCGCAAGAACGACCTTTAATTTTTGGAATCTATGTCCCAAAACACATGGTAATAGACGGGGAATTAACGGGGATCCAAAACATTTTTGGCTGTAAACTAGTGTAATGGAAAGGTTTACTTCAACAGATGTATATTATTGAGCTGATCTGTTCTTTTGAAGATTGAATCAAATTGTTTTTAATAAAAAAATCAATTTTACTCGAATACTTGTTAACTTTTTTACTGTTCAAAATATTACTAAATTGCTTGAAGCTATTCATAGCAATAATACCATAACAAAGCTTTTAATAGTGTAAAAATAGCCAAAACATGTAAAGGGTGTTTTTTTTTAGAGGCGTCCAACTTTGACCTAAAACACTAAAGTGCCAAATCCGTGCCCCAAAACATGAAAAGAAGCAAATGCCATTAAATTATATTCCAAATAAAACCCACTCTCAGCGTTTTATTACAATTCAAAGTTTAAAACATCTAAAAAAAAATACCCGTTATACATATAAAAAGACTGAGTTTCCATGAAAACAAAATGGCTATAAACCTTCATGAAAAAATACGTTAATACTCTTTTCATATTAAAAAAAAAAGAAAAAGTATATAAAAAGAAATTGAAACAAACGCATAAGAAGAAAAATGTTTATTTAAAAATGCTGCGATGTCTTACGTTGACAGACAGACAGACAGACAGATAAATATAAAGACACAATACGACTTAAAAGTCTGAGTATCTCTACAACATGCAGATTGACGGTTTGTCTCACTTACAGTCAAGTCAGTCTATAATTTTACTGCATTTGGCATTTTGAAGTGCGTGTACGATGCGACATGAAGTACAATAGTAGATACAACAACAACAACAACAACGTTGAGTAATGATAAAGATGAAAATGAGCTGAGATACTTTAAGTGTATGTATGTGTGTGTATGTATGTACGCTAAGTATAATGCGCGCTGACAAATGTCATTACACTCATTAGGCAGTTGAGCGTTTGTTAATGGCTTTGTTGCAGCACTTACCTTTGGTTTTAAGGATTCCACGTTGAAGTATCTTTATTTTTTTGTTTTTTGTTTTGTTTGCAGCATGAAAAATAGAATGCTATACGAAATAAAAGCACAGCTGCCAACTTCTTTTACTTTATTTTATTCTATTCTTATTATTATTATTATTACGATTTTTTCTTTCTTTTTATTTAATGCAGCTTAATGTGCTGTGCTAATGAACTCAATGCTTAATGCATTGCATACTTTCAGGCGTAACGTTGTAAAAACTTTTTTTTTCTTTTCTTTATTTATACGTTTTTTTTCTTCTTTGTTGTGCACTTTACAACACAATAAAAAAAAACAAATTCTTTTATTTTATTTTCTTTAAAACACGCTCATCACACTTGTTTTTCTTTATTAAATTGGCCTAGTTTGTTGTTATCTAAGACAACTCGCGTATAACATTCTATTCCTTTACTTTGCTTTTGTTTTACCGGTTTAAAACTTTTTTCTTTTTTGTTTTTGTTTTGCTTTTGTCTATGCACATATATAAAAGACGCACATAAAAAAGTTAAAAAAAAAAAAAAAACAACAACAAAAAAAAGAGACAAAGACAGTAGATGCAGTTGCACTTAGGCGTTGATTATGATGTTTTTGTTGTTTTTGTTTTTTATTAAAAACGATGATGATGATGCTGCGGATGCTGCTGATGCTGTCTTCACTGCTGCTATTTGGTACTGCATTGACTTAGACGCCTACGCTTCTGTGTTTGTTGTATTTGTTTGTTGGCACTTCATTTACAAATGCACACAGACACTACGCATACACAACGACACACTCATATGTTATGTGTATTCATGTGTTTGTATGAATTAAAAGCCAAGTGGACTGCAGCAAATATACGCCCGTATATATATATATATATATATATGTAACTAAGTGCGTATTTGTATGTATTTGTTTGTTTATATGTTTTACGAACTTTTGACCCCAATTTGACAGCGACAAGAACAACAACAACAACAACAAGAACAAAACACTAAGAAACACTAACAAACGCAGCAGCAGTAGTGAATGACTTTTGCAAGTTGGCGTTTTTTTTTTTTTTTTTTTTGCTTTTTGCTTTTGGCTGCAGCTGCAATTTTTCTTTTGTTTTTGCTTTTTTCTTCTTCTTCTTAAAACACAAATGCTGCCGGCAGCAACGTTTTTTTTTTTTTTTTTCGTTTACACCCTTTGGCAAAAAATCAACTTATTTCCGTAAGAAATTTCTGCTGCTACTGCTGCTTCTTCTTATTATTTGATTTACTATTTATTTGTTTGCTTTTATTTTACCGTTAAAAGTTAGACGTTTAGTGTTGTTGTTGTTTGATATTATTGATTTGCTATGATTTCTTTAGCAAATAAAAACAATGTTTGCAAAGACACGCGCAAATATAAGCAAAAAAAAAAAAAATTATTTTGCTTTTACGTTTTTTCTTTTTGTTTTTTTTTTATTTATTTTATTGTTTTGACACTTTTACACACTCCGCTCATTTTGCTTATTGCCGCTTTTACATGCCGCAGTTTTTATTTTAATTCGTTTTAACAAAATTGTTGCACAATTGAATTATTTAGCATTTTATATTTTTATTTGTAAATAATTCACAAACACACATACACACACACGCGCGCTTTGATATGTTAAATATTTTGCGAAAATATTTTCGTTTTGTTTAATATTTACTAAAATATAAAATTTGTTTTATTTTCTCGTTGCTTCGATTTCCGCAAACGTTTGCTCAGCCAGCACGCGTCCCACGAACTGACCTAAGCCGAACGATAACATCTGGCATGAAGCTCGCATTTAATCTTCGGTTTAATTTGAACAAAAAGAAAATATATCGCCTCTTGTCAAAGAGAGCAAATTGAAAAGAGTATAGAAAAAATTTGTTAACAGTAATTTTACTCTTTTGTTACACTACGCCGATTGCAGGATTTGCATGGAATATCAAATTAAGATTGTAAAATGTACATAAATAAAAAGTCAATTAAAAAAAAAAATGATGACACCAGAAAAGGAAATAAATAAAAAAAATAAATAAATAAAATATATATAGATGTATATTTTTTTTGCATATAGCTTGGTCACGTTCTTTTTCTTTCTTGCTCTCTGCCCGACTAGACGAATCGATCTGTTTATCTGCCTCTCTATTTTTTTTACTATTTTACTGACCGCAGCTGTATATGACAATATAAATTGTTGCAATTTTTATGTGGCGGTTTTATTCTTAATTTATAATTTTTCATAATATATAAGCCCCAATAAAGTGTCAAAGTGTGTATTTAATCTTGGACAGTATTAAAGCTTTGGTGCTTTTTTAATTTTAAGTTTTTCTTTTTTTTTTTTAATATGGTTAAATCATGATACAATTACACCAGGTAATATAAAGCGAAAATTTTTCTCTCCGCTTTGGTCGCTATTTTAGTCGTGCTGCGTTTGTCGAAGTGGTAGGTCGTTATGCGGAAGTTTTTTTTTTTTGGTTTTCTGTTTATTTTTTTGTTTATTTTTTGTTTGGAATTTATGTTTTTTCTTTTCTTTGTATGTATTTAAGTTATTGTATAGTATTAAATAGTAATATTAAATAAATAATTAATATTAAACAAATAAAATTAGTCATACATTAGCTACAAAACATATGTATTATTTTAATATTAATAAAAAATATAAAAATTAAATATTAATTAAATATTATTTTACTCATACAATAACATAACATACATAACATACAATTATTTTTAATCGGCAATTAAAAATCCAAACAAATAAATCTAAATGCTTTTTTCTTTGCCATTCTTATTAAAAAAAAACAACATCAAAGAGGAAAACAAAAAATACTCTATCTTTTCACACTTGCAAAACTAGATACGAAATTGAGTAAATAGAGAAAATCTGCCATCTCTTTCTTACTCATACGTTTCACAATTTAGTCGCTAACGACCGCTTGCCACTACCTTTAGTAATTGTATCATGGGTTAAATTTTAATCTAACATTTTCTCTTTCTAATGTTTTTTGCTCTCTCTCGCAGTTATATTTATTGTTGTTGTTATTGCTTTCAATAAAAGTCAGCACGTGCACTAAATCGCAGAGAGCACAACGCTTTCAAACTGAAGAGACAAACTACATACTCGTATTTGATTGAGAACATTTAAGGCAAACAGCTGACAGAGCTTTTGGCTTATTGACGCATGCGCCGCGATTAACTCCTATTTACGCGTAAAAGCTTCACTTTGCCAGTATTTTAGTTTTGAAAACATTCCCATACGAAATTATTGGACTCGTTTTCATTAACTTTCAAACATAAATACTTTTTTATGGAACATTTAGGGGTGTCACGCAAAATCACTTGTGGTTGTGTCTCTAAAATCGCTTGTGAAATGGAATGAAATAATGAATATAAATTACAATTAGTTTAGTTTAGTTAGTTTTGCAAACAATTCATTATTTGGTGTGTTCCTCCTGAATCTTGGCTCATGTCTTGGTAACAGGAAAAAACTACACTGAGTCAGAAGGACGCAAAGGTTATATATATTAGATGAGAGTATATTATCTACGTAAGTCTACCTGTTTGAAGCAGGCAACCTCATATTTAATCCATGGAATAATAGGCAACCTCTGTTTTCCAGTTCCTTGGGTTATATTCAACCGATAAATGATCGACTTTCACGAATAACAAATGAGGAAAGTTTATCGAAAAAAGTTGCAGTTTCGATTCATTAATTAACGGTGTTGACCCCCGATTTTCTTAGACAACCCTTGTGAAATTTTTCTTTTAACATGTTATCTATTATACAATCGTTGTATTTTGCGAATAACAGATGAGTGTATATATTTGAAAGGCCGAATCTTCTACTATTACTTCAATTCTAAATATTATAGTACAGGTTGTAGGTCTGTATACTTACAATTTATCCCTGTTGTTCCACTTAGAGAGCTATAACTCAAAAAAATATCGAACCAAATTAATCAAACTTAAACGTACAGATAATCATGGTTTAATTCTATAAGGTTATATTAAGCACTCTTGTTCTCTCAATGTGTTGCGTACCAATGTCAGTGGTATTTCATTGTTATGTAAAGAAACAAATTCAAAAAAAAAAAAAGAAAAAACGTTAACTTCGGTGGAACCGAAGCTTAAATACCCGTCACACAAATCTTTGAATAGTTTATGTGTGATCATCAGTGGCTTAAATACATTTATAAATATATATTGGAAAATAATTACCTTTTCATACATTTCTTCGAAAACAATCGATAGGTTTGTATGGGGACTATGGCTCAAAATGGGCGTGGCACCTTGGTTTTGTTATTGGATGTCATTAGAAGTGTTTTTACCCAAATTTGAGTGAATATTCTCATAAATAATACCAATTTTTATATAAAATTCGAAAATGGGCGTTTAATTTGTATGGGGCTATAGCTAAAAATGGGCGTGGCACCTTGCTTTTGATATTGGATGAGATAAGAAGTATTTTACCCAACTTGAGAGTAACTACATTCATAAATAATAGCTATTTTCATATAAAATTCGAAAATGGGCGGTAAGTTTGTATGGGGGCTAGGGTGGCCCTTATTTTAAACATTTTTGAATTTCTATGCTCCCAGGGGCTAAAAGGGTTCGAAATAAATTAAAAAAATGCCCCCCAAGTTTGAAGCCTTTATCTTAATATTTAGGGGTGCCCCAAAGCGATCAAAATTTTCAATGTAAATTACATGGGGTTTTCAGCATCGAATAATCAATTAATTATTCCGGCCACAGTAATTGTTCAAAAAATCTGAAACTTACCAAACTTCAACCTTATAATAGTAGCTATTCCTCAGAATTTTTACAGACACTGAGGTATTTTAATTATAGAGTTACAGGTAGACGAAAATTTCACTTTTTCTAATTTTTCCCTGAATTTGTTAAAAAATGAATTATATAGCCCCGCTAAGTGTACATTCAAGAATTATTGCTCTATTTTTATGCAGCGTTTTTTTGTGATAAGAACGAACCTGGCCTTGATTCGACAATCTCTAGAAGTCCCTTAAACATATTGATGAATCTTTGATGAAAACTTGTTATTCGTGAAAACAAATACAAAACACGTTATTCATGACAGTTTTGTGAAGGCTTTATTACAGTTTTAAATAATATTTATTTTCTTGGTCCAGGAAAACTTATTCTTGATCAAAGAATAAATTTCAAGTATAATTTTTATTATTCTATACAGAATTTATTTTCCTCAATGATGGTTTTATAAAAGTACAAAACGTTTATAAGAAATTAAAAAAATTAAGTTAACAAGAAAATCATTAAAATAGCTAAAATATTAATTATTTGACATTTAAGATGAAATAACCAAAAAACCTGAAGTATTGGAGCATTTTCAAGGCCAGGTTCGTTCTTATCACAAAAACGCTGCATAAAAAATAGAGCAATAATTCTTGAATGTACACTTAGCGGGGCTATATAATTCATTTTTTAACAAATTCAGGGAAAAATTAGAAAAAGTGAAATTTTCGTCTACCTGTAACTCTATAATTAAAATACCTCAGTGTCTGTAAAAATTCTGAGGAATAGCTACTATTATAAGGTTGAAGTTTGGTAAGTTTCAGATTTTTTGAACAATTACTGTGGCCGGAATAATTAATTGATTATTCGATGCTGAAAACCCCATGTAATTTACATTGAAAATTTTGATCGCTTTGGGGCACCCCTAAATATTAAGATAAAGGCTTCAAACTTGGGGGACATTTTTTTAATTTATTTCGAACCCTTTTAGCCCCTGGGAGCATAGAAATTCAAAAATGTTTAAAATAAGGGCCACCCTAATGGGGGCTATATCTAAAAATGGGCGTGGCATTTTGGATTTGACATTGAGAAAAGCTTAAGTTCCGAGTTTCAGGTCAATATCTTTAAAACTGAGCGAATGAAACGCATACATACAGACAGACAGACAGACGGACAGATGGACAGATGGACAGACAGACGGACATGGCTAGATCGACTCGTCTCGTCATGCTGATCAAGAATATATGTACTTTATAGGGTCTACGATGTCTCCTTTAATGCGTTACAAACTTTCTGACAAAATGATAATACCCTCCACACTGTGTGTGACGGGTATAAAAAAAGAAAACATAAATTCTCTCTCATTTACCCTTTAAAAACGGAGTAACAATGAAAAGCAGTCTATCTCTAGCGCTCTCGATTCGCATGGTACCAATGCTTCGCTTAACACCACCTTTATAATTCCACCATGTAGATAGTATGCATCTTTCTCTTTCATCTCTAGTATTTCACCATGCTCTCAAACTATGCCGCAAGAGAGACTGAATACGCCAACTTTAAGTTAGTTCAGCATGGTTTGGACGTAGTACAGCTTAAAAATCAACTTTTATGAAGCACGCTATTTATGTGGCATGCAGTAAATATCTTTGAGGATCACATAGTTTATGAGAAAAAAAAACATTTATTAATTTACTTTCAGCATATTCTGAGAATCAAAGAACAATAATTTTATGCTTAAAGCTTAATTTTTTTTCTACTTTCTACATATTCCATTGAAACTCATGCAAAAAATCACATCAAAATCAAAAGACATTAAAATTGACAGCAACGATTACAGCTGCTTTTTACTAAAACTTGGCTGGTTTTATGACAAAACAAACCTTGACTAGCGCTACTAGAGTAGCTCATTCCAAATAAAATTGTAGTTTAGCGTAACTTTCACACGAAGAAAAAAAATATATACACCTAAATACACATATACACGTAGTATATATGTATATAGAAAAAATAGGTTGACGGGAAAATTATTTAGAAATGTTGTTGTTGTTGTTGTTGTTGTCTGAAATCAACGATATTTCTACATCGCTGACTTTTACGGCCAATTTTGCTTTACAACAACAAAGAAAACATAACAACAAAAAAAAGCACATAATCATTGCTATTAAACTTTGGCACATAGAAATAAAAAAAAAAAAAACAACAATAAGGATTTGGGATGTTGGTGCGGGTAGAGCCAATTGGCTAAACTTGGCCTAAAAACGCGACCGAAATGTAGAAAGCTGCACGCTTAGACGCTGCTGTTTTCAATATTCTTTGTGATGGCGGCGACAGGTTTGCATAAGTTTTGCTTTAAGGCAACTTCTAAAATTTGAACTCCTTACTCCTTATTTCTACCATTGTGGCTCTCCTTTAACGCGTTTGCCTTTTTTTATGATCATTCTTCAACTGAATTTTGTTTTTTTTTTTTTTTTTTTTTTTGTTTCGTTTATTGCCAAACATTATTTTAACAATAATTTTTATGATTCAATTTGCCGGCGGAAAAAGGACATTTGTTATATAATTGAAACACCTCGCAACTCTCTCTCTTTTTCTCTCTCCACCATCACTCATGGTAAATATTTAAAATATTTACAATCAGCATAAAAAGTAGCCTTTAAGTTGCTCATTCAATTTGTGAATGTAAACATTTCGAAGGATTTTCAATTTATGACGTCTTTTTTTTTTTTTTTAAGTTGCTCTTCGATTTCTAAATAAATAAATAAAAGGATATACTTGAGTTAAAGTTGTTATTTTTTTTTTTGCTTGAAAATTGAAAAATAATTTAATATGAATTGCGTTTTAATATTTGCACAACATGGCGTATGTGTAATAAATTAACAATGCTGTCGTTTTTTTTTTATGCATGTTGCGTATACGCAGCGTTTGCTGACTTGGCAGAATTTTTATTTTTATGTTTCTGTTAATTTTTTTTTTAAAGCTTGTAATTGAGTAAATGAAAGTTTTACATTTGCTAATTTGTATTTTTCAAATTTTTTTTAAATATTTTTTTTTTAGTTTTGTTTTACAAGTTTGTTATTTTTTTTTTTTCTTTACTTGACTGCTCAAATAACCAAACATTTCAATTGCCTACAGCAGCATAAAATACATAGCAACAACTTTTCTATAACAAGTGTTTGTCGAGTTGAAACTAGGAAAAAAGAGAAAAAGGAAAAAACTTATGCATATGCAAGTCAGCAATAAACTTTAAAACAAAACAAACTAACACAAACTTTGACTTCGTCTACTCGTATAATGGCGATTTAATGCTTTTTTATGCGAAAAAAATTTAAAACATCTACAATTTTTTTTTTTTTTTTTTTTTTTTTTGATAATAAATTATTAGCTAAGCTTTACAATTATTAAAACGTTGATGCGTTATAAAAATTTTCAAGTTAAATAGCGTAGGCTAACAAAATTGCTTTGATTTTATCAAAAAACAAGAAAGAACGCTGAAGTCGAGTATGCTCGACTGCAAAATACCCTGTACCCAATCTATATGTACCTTAAGTTAGGTTCTATTTTACTACCATAACTCATTGAATTTGATTTTCATAGGAAAACTTAAAAAAATCGGGTAAATCTTTGAATGGGGTTATACCTAAAATTATGTTGGACCTACCCATATTGGTCTATTTTATTGGGACTATCATAGACATAATTTATACTAAATTTAAATTTTCTAGAATAAAAAACAAAATCTACCCCAAAATCCCAAAATTTTGGGGTGGATTTGTATGGAGAGTAATCCTTAAAATGGGTCTAGAGAAAAACCGTTTGTAATTGCACACTTGACGGCCTAGGAGAGTCTAAGTTTCAATTTTGAAAGCTCTACCTCTTATAGTCTCCGAAATAATCGTTTTCATACGGCAGACAGCATGACACACGTACAGACGGACGGACGGGCGGACAGACAGACAGACAGACATAGCTAGTTCGACTCCCCTTCCAATGCTGATCAAGAATATATATACTTTATAGGGTCTATCTTGCCTCCTTCTGTCTGGTACATACATTCGCACAAACTTAATATACCCTTTTACCCTTTGGGTACAGGGTATAAAAATGTTACAATGGGTGTCCCAAAATTAACGCAAGTCCCAGAATAAACGCAAGATTTGCAATAAAGTGCTGGCAACCCTAACCAAATTCTACCGTGTTCTATCGTGTAACGCTTCAATTCTACTTAACCTAAACTTTTCAGCTGCCAAATTGTTAATTTACAAAGTTGCCTGCATTAATTCTGGGGCACCCTTTTATATAAATCTACAGGCCAAACGGCTACAGATAGAAAGCTGAAGTTTTTACTGTACATATGTATATATAATTGAGTAAAGGAGCACTAAGGCGGGATTTTTAAAAATTTTGATAGTGGGCCTAATGGATTTTCGAAATTTGAACCCGGAAACCATAGGGGGACCCAAAGTAGATTTTTTTTACCATTTTTTTTTTTTTTTTTTTTTATTTCATTTTTTTCTAGATTTCAGTTGAGTGTACTAAGAAGGTATTTTGTTATATTTTGACCAGGCGCCTAATGGGGGCTTTGAGACTGGGAAAGCCATGTCTTTGGACTGACGTAGAGACTTGAAACAGGGCGCATTTGAAAGATGGCTAAAAAAATATTTTAGGCGTGTTTAAGGGATTTTCGAAATTTGGACCTGGTACCCATGGGTGAATCCAAAATAGATTTGTTGACCAATTATTTTTTTTTTTTTTATACCCCTGTACCCAAAGGGTTAAAGGGTATATTAAGTTTGTGCGAATGTATGTAACAGACAGAAGGAGGCAAGATAGACCCTATAAAGTATATATATTCTTGATCAGCATTGGAAGGGGAGTCGAACTAGCTTTGTCTGTCTGTCCGTCCGTCCGTCTGTCCGTCTGTCATGCTGTCTGCCGTATGAAAACGATTATTTCGGAGACTATAAAAGGTAGTGCTTTCAAATTTGAAACTTAGACTCTCCTAGGCCGTCAAGTGTGCACTTACAAACGGTTTTTCTCTAGACCCATTTTAAGGGGTACCCCCCATACAAATGTACCCCAAAATTTTGGGTTTTTGCATAAAAACGTCATTGTTTTTTATTCTAGGAAGTTTAAATTCAGTAAAAATTATGTTTATGATAGTCCCAATAAAATATCCCAATATGGATAGGACCAACAAAATTTTAGGTAAAGCTCCCATACAAATTTACCCCAAAATTTTGGGTTTTTAATAAAAACGTCATTGTTTTTTATTCTAGAAAATTTAAATTTAGTATAAAATATGTCTATGATAGTCCCAATAAAATATCCCAATACGGGTAGGACCAACTAAATTTTAGGTATAGCCCCCATACAAATTTACCCCAAAATTTTGGATTTTTACATAAAAACGCCATTGTTTTTTATTCTAGAAAATTTGAATTTAGTATAAATTATGTCTATGATAGTCCCAATGAAATAGACCAATATGGGTAGGCCCAACAAAATTTTAGGTATAAACCCAATCAAAGATATACCCGATTTTTTAAGTTTTTCTATGAAAATCCAATTCAATGATGTATGGTAGTCAAATAGAACCTAACTTAAGGTACATATAGATTGGGTACAGGGTATCTTGCAGTCGAGCATACTCGACTTCAGCGTTCTTTCTTGTTTTATATTTCAGGTGAGCACTAAAGACGGGATTTTCGAAAATTTTGACCCGGGGCGTAATGATGGCCTTGCTATTGGAAAAGCCACATCTTTCCATTGAATAGAAGTAGAGCCTTGAAACAGGCCGCATTTGAAGGATGGTTAATAAATATATACATATATGTTCAAGGGTTTTCTGGAATTTGAATCTATGACGTAAAGGTGGAACCAAAATAACGTTTTTGCACAATTGTTTTTTTTTTTTTTTGTAGATTTCAGTTCAGCACTAAGAAGGGATTTTGTTATACTTTGCTCCGAGGCCTAATGGGTGCCTTGAAACCGGAAAGGCCATATAGAAATAGAGACTTGAAACAGGTGCACATTTGAAAGATGACTAAAAAATATTTTAGAGTAAATTTCCCCATAGAAACGATTATAAATTCATCATGTAAAAATTGAAATCCTACCTGATTGTAATTCCGAGATAAAATAGATTCAAATTTTTGGATTCCAATTGAATTGCTAAATAAAAAGTTAAAACAGCTGGGAAGTTTTATAGAAGAGGTTGTAGGTCAGGTCGAGTAAAAAATATTTGGAATTTGCGGATCATTCCCAAAATCTGGACTTATGGTTAAAAAACTATTTTTCTTCTTTTTCACTTATGTGGCAATAACTCAGTCAACTACGAATCGAAATTTATTTTTTAACCGGTTTTGGAAAGATAAAACTAAGACCTTTCGAACAATATATAAATATTATGACAGTTCAGATTGCCTTCTTTTTTATTAGATTTCAACTTAAAAAATATGTGGCGAGTCTTTAAAAAAACCTATTGACCAAAATTTTTTCTGAATTCATCATTTTGATATTGATAGTATACACTCCACGTAAAAAATAAAATTAATGTATCTATTAAACATTTACATTGGACTCTTATATAGAAAAGCGCAAAGTATGTGTAGCTATATACTATACAAGTAAATAGTTATGTAAAAATCTTAAAAATTAGAAGAAAACCCCAAAAAAAAACTTTTCTCCTAAACTCTGAGGTGGACGGAATGTAAAGAATTTTAAAAAGAAAAAAAAACTTAAATATTCAAAGAAAAAAATATTTGTAAGTTATTTTTAAAACAATCTTAAGAGTATGCAAACAAATACAAAATACGCACAAACAAACTGAAGGATTGCTATTTTGCACTACTCGATTTTTTTTTATTTTTTTTTTTTTGTTTTTCACAAGCTAACACGATGACTGAGTGGCGGAAATAAATGCAGCAATTGAGGCGTAAATTGAAAGTGCAAAAAAAAAAAAAAAAATGGGAAAAAAATGATGAGCAGATAGCACGGCTAATCGGCTTGTTGCACCGCACATAAATTGAATAGCATCAATTCAATTCATTCAATGGCAACAAACGAGAGAATAACAAAAAATGACGACGACGAAGTAGTAAACAAGCGCTGCGCGAATTGGAGACTTGCTGCTTTCTTTCAAAAAAAAAATTCACTTTTTAAGCGCTTTGAGAAAAAATTAAACTGCTTTTCAATGCCTTTAGGCAATCAAAATCAATCAGACGAGGTCAATTGGCCGCAAAGATAGACCGACAGACAGATGGACAGACGGGTGGACATTGCTCAAGATGTAGCATAAAAATATTGTTTCTATCTGCAATGAAATTACGCAACTCACTGAAATAAAAGGAAAATCATGAATTAGCAATTTTATTTTTTCGTTTTTTTGATTGACGTAAAATTTTTGTATTTTTATTTTTCTTGTAGTTTTGTTTTTTTATTGTGTTTTACAAACTCTTAATGCTGCTGCTGCTACTATTTCATCTTTTTCTTCTTCGTTATTGTAGTTATTTTTCAGACCATTCCTTTTTTTATTTATATTTAGGAACATAAAAAAATAATAAAAGTAAAAAATAAATTTCTTATGCGCTACAAGTCAAAAAATGCAGTTTATAAAAAAAATATGAAAAAAAGGGCATACACAGCATACAACAGATTCTCCCTCCACCTAACAGCAATGACCATCATGATGATGATGATGATGATCACCTCCTCGATGCGGCTTATCACTCTTCGATGATTTTGTATCATCACAAGTTTCGGTCTGTGCTCCTCCGCTTCCATCAATATTCTCCTTATCGGCCGAAATACCACAAGCAACTTTTTGTTGCTCAGTCATAAATTCACTTAAATCACGACGCATAGCATACGCATCCTCGCCATCTGCATAATATTTCGGTTCGATTTCGCTTATCTTAAATTTGAGCGTATTTGTGTAGAGATTAAGTGCAGCACGATTACTTTTACGTACATGCAACGATACGTATTGTGCATTGAAACACTCGACCATAGCTTGTGAAGCTAAATTCATGAGCTTCTGTGCCAAACCAAGACGTCGATACGAACGCTTTACAGCAAGCGATGTTATATGACCATGTTTGCTCTCCTCACCCGGTTCTGGTTCTTCCATTTTGGCTAGCACATAACCAACAATGCCACCCTTATCATCCTCAGCAACATAGCTGAGCTGTGGCCAGGTGAGTCCATGATAAAAATAATATTTCATTTGATAGTTCTCCGGCAAGCAGAGTAGATTGCAATGTTGCATGGTCATAAGATCTTCGGGTTTAGCGCAGCGTATATTCATTTTGGCTTCTTTTTTATTTTCTGGTTTAGTTTTTGCTTTAATTTAAGTACACTTGTACAGTATGTCCTTGTTGCTGTTGTTGTTGTTTTAATGTTTAATGTTTGATGCTGATGAATTTGTTATTTCGTTGTGCTTAGTCGCGGCGTAGTTTACGTCCTCGAATGTGCTGCTGCTGCTGTTGTTGCTGGTGTTGCTGTTCAGGCGCTTGATCACCAGCCAATTCCAGTTGCTCTTCGTCTTCGGGCTGTCCCAAAAGTTCACGTACCAAGCGAAATTTAGATAGAAAAGCTTTCCATATGAGAAACCAACCTGGAATTTAAAAGAAATATTTTTTAAAAAAAAAATTGTTAATGTTTGTTTACTTATAGAGAATTTTAAAACTTATTAAGCTAAATAAATACTCTTTACAGAAATACTATATTAAATTTGAACGGTATTACATTTTAGATATTGTGTGTGTGCCCACCACTGATTTAGAGCACGCAGATTTATGTTTAAAAAAATTAAAAATCAGATTCTTCTTTTTTTGAAAAACAGACATGTTTCTTCATCTTTTCGCCTCATTTGACGGAAGATACTCCGTACCTAATCTTTATGTTCCTTAAGTTAAGTCCTATCTTAGTATCATACACCTTATTGTATATTGGATTTTAAGGTAAATCTGTATGGGACTGTACCTTAAATTTTTTGGCTTTGGGCCTAACATTGGTAAATGTATACTACTACATTTAGACTTCCTAGGATAAGGAAACAAAGACGTTTTTATGCAAAAACCAAAAATGATGAGGTAGATGTGTAAGGGGGCTACCCCTTAAAATGGGGATAAAGAAAAGCCGTTTGCAAGTGAACCCTTGATGGATTAGGAGAGACTTAGTCTGAGAAGAAGAGTGTAAGTTAGTCCGAGTTTCCGAGTTTCGTTTTAAAACGGCCAACCTTGAGCCTCGTCTGTATTTTAGGCAATTTGAAAAGAAAAATATTTGATTAGGGAATATTAAAAAATTTGAAGTGGCTACTATACCAACTTCTTGAAGATTAAAACAGTTTCTAGAGCTGTGGAAAGTTTGTAGATTTCGGTAAAGATCTGCGCAGTGCAGAAACCAAACAGTTGTAGTAGCTCTTTGGAGTTTACTTTAAGAAATTCATACAAAGAGTAATTATTGAAAAGCTATTTTAAGAAAGAAGTATCTGAAATAAATGTTTTTCATAAATAAAGATGAAAAATGCTTCCAACGTTATTCTAGGCACAACAGTGAAAGTCGTATACGGTGGAAATGCTGACTCGTAGAGCACTTATGTGACTGCACAAAAACAAAGATTTTTGTTTTGTTTTTGTTTACCGCGTGTTTTGCATATGAACTCGTGACGTCATCAACTAGAAAAGGCGCACTTGCGACTATAATGACAATATTTTGTATATATACAAATCGATGCCAGTCTTTTTTGGAGAAATTTAAAGCGCTTTTCATTTGAGAATGCTTACCTAGTAGTATAATTGCAGCTACAATTGAAACAGACGCCAAAACAGTAAAAAATTAATGCAAGCGCTGTTTGCAGTGTCATTCTTAAATATTAATTTTATTAATTAAATTCTAAAGCACTAAAAAATAATCACAGTCTCAGTTAAACGTAGAAGCGCAATTTCAGTTACATTGAATTCAAAATTCAAAAACAAAAAATCAATTTTAATATTACTGATTTTAATTTATTTTACTTCTTTTTTGCGCGTCGTCTTCGATTGTAATTAAAAAAAAAATATTGTCGAGACAAAAGTTGACAGCAAAATCACAGAACAGCTGTGAACTGTCAACAGCTGGTTTGTTTAAGAGAGTAAAATATGAGCAATGAGTTCAAAAGAGCGTAATATAGCAAAGAGTGCGGTAGGTAGCGAAAGAGCGTAAAAGTAAATTGGCAATATTTTTTTCCTAATGCAAAGTAGCGCATTTTATAAAAAAAAAAAAAATAAAAATTAATATTTTGTAGCATATGCGTGAAATATTTTAAATAAAACACTTGAAACAAAAACTAAGATTTGTTTCATTATATTTTTTAAATGTATAAACAAGCACAATTTGTTGCAATAACTTGGAGCACATTGGATGAGGTTAGAGCAAATAATTCACTAAATATAAAAATTAAAGATTATAAAGTGCACACATTGAATGCGTACACTATGTAAAGTATACAAACAACACTTTTGTTAAATTTGCTTACGTTTTATGTTTAAAAATATTTAGTTTTTTAATGCAAAAACTCGCAATTTGCCGCTGACCAAAAAAAACGGCGAACCAAGAAGAAGAAGAAGAATGACAGTACCCACGAGCTAATTTGACAATTAAAGAGCGCGCTTGAGAGAGATAAAAACGAAAGCAGGCTGTTATCGATATCGATAAACAAAATTACCAAAAAAAAAACGCGGACCGATGCCTGTCGTCTTGTGTTGATAGATCAAAACGATATGCATGTCGTCTTTATAATGAGATACTAAATTTTAACGAACAGTTAAATAAAAAGATTTTAACTTAAAAAAAAATATAACGTCAACTTTTCGTTAACATTTTAAAAGACATGCTTAAAATGTGCCTAAAATTCCACATAAAAAAATAAATACGAATTTTGGAACCTTTAATTAAAAATGACCATTTTTTTCTATATAATTTTAAGAATTTGGTATGCAAAAATATTTGCCAATATATTATTCAAAGTATTGTCCAACGCTAGCTTTCTCTCTACTTTTTCTTTCATTTTTCGGGAAATTTGCGGATACCATGTCGAAAGAACAACTCGTATTTTAAAAATCTATGAATCGACCCTTTTTTGGCTATTATCGTATTAACTGAATTACTGCTCATCTAGGCCATGACTCATTGACCGAAAGAGGTGTTAATCGGAAGGAGCGATGTCTGGAGAATACAGCGGTTCGGGTAGGACTTTCCATTTCAGCGTTTCTAAGTAGGTATTAACCGGTTTTGCAGCATATGGCCGAGCGTTGTCATGCTGCAAAATGACTTTGTCGTAATTTTCTTTGTATTCCGGACGTTTGAGTGTTAGTGTGTTATAGATAGAGTTCCCACGTAATCGTTTCACTCGGTTTGAGGAGCTTGTAGCAGATCACACCATGCTGGTCACACCAAATACAGAGCATAAGCGTCATGCAATTTGCGAAGGATGTTAGTGGGGCTGGTTTTGCAAAACCCATAATGTACCCAATTTTCATCGCCAGTAACAATTGCATGCAACAAAAACACGTTTCCTTTTCTGCCGCTCAAGCAGCTTTTACGCGGTAAAAAATCGTCTCTCCACGACACTCTTCGCTTCGATTCGTATGGTACTCAATTTCCAACTTTTGGATTCTTCCCAAGGCTTTGCAGTGGAGCATTCCTATAAAACCTTACCTAAATCTCGCAATATAAACTTTTATACATTGAAATATTGCATAAGTCTTTTAAGCATATTTCTATTTATTTTCGCGATATGGTTTATTAAATTAATTAGGCCGCGTTTCCATTAGGCCGCGTTCCGCGTTAGCGTTAAAAACTCGACAAACTCGCGTTAAATCGTATACAAAAAAGATAGGCAGTTAGGTATGGGAAAAAGTCGCGTTAATTTTGAACGCGACTTTCGATAACACGCGTTCAAACCGATTAAACACCGATTTCAAACCGATTTCTCTTATCGGTTCGAATAATTTGGCAATCGTTAGTTGTGCATACTTATGAAAACAGCTGACAAAGTTACGGCAAAAAATAAACATTTACATAAAAACTTCAGCTGCATATATTCAAATGCCGGATTACCTTAACATGCTCGTATTGGACAGCAGTTACTAAAGGAACAACACCTACATCCATTCGTTATAATAAAAATCTGCGTTTCAAAAAAAAAAAAAAAAAAATTTTTTTAACCTGTACAATTTTTTTACTACATAACAAACAAAATCAGCTGTTTTAACTCGAACGCTAACGCTAAAACGCAATGGAAACACCGTTCCGCGTTTTTCGATAAATTGTTAACGCGATAACAAAACGCGGCTCAGTGGAAATGCGGCATAAACTGTATTAAATTTTAAAAATAGTTCACGCTCTTATGTAACCGATAAAATGCCGATAACTTTATCGACACAGCAATAACTCGATACCAAATAATACTTTTTTGTATAAGCAAGTATTGATTCATCGCTGCATTTGTATTTGTTTGCTAAGAAATCAAGAAGAAGCAAAATAAAAACTTGAATAATAAAAAACGAAAACAAAAATAAATGCAGGACTTCACAGCAAAACAAAATGCACTTTTTGCATGCTTAGATGATGCCAGTAAAGATTTAAAAGGCACCGCGTTGGATCAAAGCAGCCTTATGCAAAATAGCGTTGCACTCGAACGCCGTCTGGACGACACTTTGGTCAGCGCTGATGTTAACAATTTGCGACGCAACGAACGTAATGCTGCAGTAGATCTTAGCTTGAAGCGTATGCGCGGCAAAGAGAGTTTATTCAAAAAGCCCGAATTGCCGATTGGACGTTGTTTAAAACCACGCAAGACACCGGACTATCAGGTAAGTAACTAAAGCGCGCTACAAAAACACGTATCGTAAACTCTTAAATGCAATTTACGTTTCAGATAAATCCACACAAATGGAAGAAATATTCACTCTCCGATGTAGATATTTCGGAACACACTAATACAGCAGCCGCTTTTGCATTTCTTAAAGAAATGGATGATAAACGCGAAACAGCAGCAGCAGCAGAGGAACAACAACAAAAAGCAACGAGCATAAAATTGAATTTAAAAAATCATCAAAAATTAAACGTAATCTACAGAAAAGCGAAGCTACTGAATTGCATGATGCCGTAGTTGATAAACCGCATTTGAGGGGCTCTAAAATGATAATGCCCGAATATGTAATTGGGCAGAAACAGCGCGACAAAAAGTCTAAAACTAAAGAAGCAGCAAATACAAGTGCACGCGCTGCCGGAACTTTGAAATTATCACACTTGGCAGATGATGATGATGATGAGGAAGACAATGATAATTTTGAAGAGGGCGGCACTTAAACTTATTTCATTTTTGTTTTTTGTTTACTTAATCGATGTGTATTTAATTATGAAACATAATACCTTAAA
This sequence comes from Leucophenga varia, assembly GCA_018903435.1. Lineage (NCBI taxonomy): Eukaryota > Metazoa > Arthropoda > Insecta > Diptera > Drosophilidae > Leucophenga > Leucophenga varia. The sequence goes on along the minus strand of JAEIFJ010002355.1, from coordinate 40,186 downwards.
TACAAGGTATATAGCCATTTAGTATAGCTGATTTATGCAGCAGCAGCATTAATAACAAAATTTGAATCTGTTAAATATCGTAGGTACTCATTAACCTTGATCTATGCTCAGTAAATGTAAAATTTTTATTATTTTAAGATTTTCTAAAACACTTTTCATTTGAACTTTGTTATGCTTGCTAAAGGAATGTACTGTAATTCTCTAAAAAATTGTCATGGGAGAAGTCATTTGACGATGTGAAACTTTGGTAGTGTTACTTATAACTTATGGGTGTGAGCCAGAGAGATAATCATAGTAATAAATCTTCTGATAAACTGGCTAGCAAGAGTTTAGATGGTGTTACTCATACTGACTCCAATAGAAACTGCAAACTTTTTAAATTTTCAGTCAACAAATTTTGGATTAATGAACAAAGAAGTTTTAAGAAAAAACTCAAAAAGTTGGGAAAGGTTTTTCGGAGGTTTTACCTTTTAAGTGACCATTTGACGGCTCAGAAGAGTCTAAGTTTCAAATTTGTTAGATCTCTTATAGTCTACGAGATATACTGTTTCATACGACAGACAGACGTACATACATGGCTAGATTAATTCGTATCGTCGAGTTGATTAAGAATATATATGCTATATAGGCTCTACGTTGCCTCCTGTTTCATGACAGGTATATAAAAAAAAAAAAAACTTGATTTGTCATAATTGTAAAAAAATTTTATTGTATAAAATTTGCATTAAAATGTATACTTTGTAAAAAATAATATAAAATCTGTTATGACAATTAAATTTTTAAAATATTTTGTGCATAATATTCGTATGTAATTTAAAATCCAAAGGATATTCATTGCATTATTTAAATATCAGTAAATCTATAATACAATTCAATGTATGTACTTAATTAAATGCTTTTCGATGTAACGAATTTTTATATACAATTTCAACTTATTTTAAGTTATTTAAAAACAAAATCTATCAAGTCTACAGCAAACAGTCGCAGAAAATAATTTCTTAAATGTAAATATGTCTTTTTTTTCTTATTTCTCTTCATGCCAGCCGGGATTAAAGTAGAGCACCTTATTCATGCCATCATTTATATAACTTCCCGTTTGCACCGATTTATAATCTGAACGTTTGGTTATCAATTGGGCTTGTGTTAATTTCACAATCTCTTCGAACGATGTATTATGCGCATGTATAGCCATTTGTTCATAGAATATCTGCACATACCAACTACCAAATAGCGGATCACGATGTGTTTCAAAACCACGTATACTACCAAAACATATTATCATATCCATGCGTGTTGGTACATGCTCCGATTGCTCAACATCGTCTTGATCAAAGCTAGCATCAGTTTGTACTCTTCGAAGCGAACGCATTTGAAAACGTTCATTTCCCGTTTTAGCCGTATAGTAACCATAATCAACACCTTTACCACGACAGAACGGAAATATTAGCACCTTCGGTTTGTGCAATAAATGCGGACAACGTTCATTTTCAAAAAGATCTATAATCTCATTGACTTTTGCCAGTGCACCATCATGAAATTGTACATATTCAATGTTACTATTTAATTCACCGTGCGTCATTAGCGCCAATGTAAAACATTCGGTTTGTTGTACATGATCGGATTTTAATAATTGTTCCAGTAACTGAAAGAAATCAGTTTTACGTAGATTTTCGTAGGCAAAGATTTTAAAACCAATTTCCGAAAATAAATGTATTAGCGCAAGTGAATCCTGTTCGGCACCATTACGTCTATCTTCCAATTTTGGAAAATCAATTATATTGGCCAAAAATAATACGCCACGATGATCTTTAGAGCACATTTTATAATGTCCCAATGTTTCATGTTTTTGCATACACTTTGATTTGATAACGGTTTGTTGTTTATTGGGATTTATGGCTCCTTTGTATTCTTCCAGAATTGGACAATCATCGGATAGATTTACCTAAAAGTAGAATGTGACAATTTTTTTTCAAAGTTATTTTAAAAACACGAAAGAACGAAGTGAAGGGGCTATAACTAAAATTTTGTTGGTCCTACCCATATTGGAATATTTTATTGGTATAATTTATACTAAATTTGAACTTCCTAGAATAAAAAGTAATGAAGTTTTTATGCAAAAGCCGAAAATTTTGGAGTAAATTTGTATGGGATCTATACCTAAAATTTTGTTGGTCCTAGCCATATTGGGACTATCCTAGGCATAATTTATACTAAATTTGAAACTGAAGAACAGTCCTGTCCCCTTGCTGTAAAAGTTATGTGAGATGATTTGTTTGGATTCACTATTTAACCAATTTTACATGATTTCTAAATGATCTGGGAGAGTGTCAGAAGAATCTAAATCTTAGGCTAGAATAGGAGTGTCATCAGCATAAGTTGCAACAGTAAAATTACGATTTACAGGCATATCTGCATTATAAATTTTATATAGCACTGCATCTAACACACTTCCTTAAGGGAATACCAGCACAAATTAGGCAAAGATCAGATTGTGAGTCTTTAACTTTCACATAAAATATTCTTTGGGAAAGATATGACTACAGCATCAAATAGAATGGAGTTGGAAATACATTTTTCTCAAATGCCTGCTACACATCCAGCTTCTTCTCTAAAGAGTTTGTAACTATTTTAACTACTCTGTTCAATAGTGCCTTGCCTCCTACTAAAGCCCTAAATTCTCATGCAAAAATTGTCCGTCTGTCCGTTCGATTTAGCATAAATTTAAAGACTATTGAAGCTTTAGAACTACGAAAACTTTTTGACCGAATACTTACTCTACTTCTGCAATTGCCATCGATACCGGTTGTTGTTGCTGTCGTCGTCGTCGTCGTTGTTGTTGTTGCTGTGGATTTTGTATTTGTAACATTATTTTGATTAACGCTTGCCATTAGTCTATTTCCTCGTATCGACTGAAATTCATTATCTTCAACATCGGTTTCATTAAGCAATGATAATGCGCTTGCGTAGCCCAATTGTACACATAAACTTTTCAATCTTTCGTAGGCATCGGGACCGCGTTTAGTTAATTTAATAAAAAGTCTTTTATGCTGCAAACGACGCTGTTCATCTTCGCCAAGATTGTTGCTGTCGATTGCTTCAATTTTTTCACGCATAAGTTTACTAAGCAGTCCGGTCCGTATACATGAATCCATCAGGGTCGTATATTCTGTATGCGCTATTAATTCACTCATTTTTTGTTCGATTTGCTTCCGATGTTTTAGCTGCATTCCGAATTCCATGATGAGAAGCTCCTTATTTGGTGCCGTTGCTGCTGCTGCTTTCTTTGTACTCAATGTCAAGGTGGTTTTTGTGACTTTGTTTTTTTTGTTTTTTTTTTTCGTTTATTACTGGCAGTAAATCGTTGACAATGGCAGTGAGTCAGACAGCCTTGTTTTTTTTTTTTTTTTTGCTCTTCTTTTTTTTAAACAGCTCCGCTGCTCGCTTTCCAGTGTCTTTGTTTTGTTCTTATTGGTTTTTGAGTCCTTATTTTTTCAAAAGCAAATTATAAGATAACTATTGCCACAAATAACTTTATTTGCAACCTATTTTATCTTTTTTTTATTTTTCTTTTTGCAGTAAAATTAAATTTCTCTCTCGAAACAAAAGGCACGTCCGAACTGTTTAAAATTGCAATGTAATTTGTTTATGGTGAAATTGTAATACTAGTGATGTGCAAATATAAATTAATGGTATCGGTTATAGTGATGTTAGCAGTTGCTAGTGATGTACAATAAATTAAGCATGGATGAACTGCCCTCTCACAGTTATTTAATATCTTTAAATGAGCTTCGATAGCTTAATTTTTATGCGTACTACCTTTCCCGATATCGACGATAACAAGGCCTATATAGTGGCATAAGTGATTTTAAAACAAATATTTTTGATGCTCACAAAATTAAGGACAAATTAAAAAAAATTTATTTATTACTTCTAAAAAAAATACATAAACATTTTGTGGAACTTATTACAGATCTCTAAAATTTATTGGTTTCGTTTAATCTGCTCGAGATACATATCCAAAAAAAACATTTTTTTTAAATTAGATATGTGCGTAAATATCTGTTTTATCGGAACATATCGGATCTGAGCCGAGTATGGAAATATTCTGCTAGCATCCTGGACTGGGCAAAAGGATTGAGGTTGGCAGTTCTGGTGTATTTCGAAACAGAAATGCTGCTGTCTATGGGTATGCCCGATAATATAAATGTTGTTGCCTAGGGCTTATCGTTAGAGCGACCAATAATGATTAAATATGGCTTAGTGGGTCCCAAAGTGGATCTAAAGATGGTGGAAGAAAGGCCAATATGCATTTCCACTCAATAAGCTGCCTCCTCTCCCTTCTTTATTTTTATTAATATATATATTTTTTTTGTAATGTGTATTAATTTAATTAATTATAATAATTAAAATTTCCAAAAAATAAAAAAAAAAACACATTGTCATATATATATTTTAGCATATGTATTTTGATTTAATCGGAAATCAGGGGGGTGTCTTGTTAGTTTTTGAATTTTTTTGTATAGAAATTAATGAAAACACTCGAAGTATCGGTGTAAATTTTCGAGTATTTATACCAAAATACTTAAACCAAAACTCTGAGATTTCGGTGTCATCCCTGATAAAATTCCCGCAATGACTAAATCAACGAATTTTATAAAAGTTGATATTTTTATTTTTCGATAGAATAAAAGTTAAAGAATGTATGGAATTATATCAAAGATTAATGCTAATTTTCTACTACAGTTGCATTAGCGTTCAACAATCGATATACAATTGAGCTGGCAGTGGTAGCGATAACATATATCGAAATTGCTTTTATAGGCGCGTTGTTTTCGATAACTCGACAGCTCTTATCGTTTTGCTTATTCGCATATTTTATTATATCAGATCCTTAACGCTAAATCAACAGCAGCGAAAATGTTGCATATTCTTCTATTGTTCAACATTTGTTGTCTTTGTTTCATTGTTGTCGCGCTTCAAGTAAAAACAACTTAGATTTCCATGTTGGTAAAAGGCATTTATATGAACACGCTAAAAAAAAAGTAAGAAAAATTAAAATATTAAATAAAAAATAAAATTTTAAAGAAATAAATTAACGTACACCTTTGAATTCATTTAAATGTAATTTGAAATTGATGCGATTCACAATATGTGGCTCAAATAATAAAATATCTGAACAGTAATCATGATAATAGTCAACCTCTTTAAAATCCTCCATATTCTTTGATGTTTCAAGTGTAATATTATTTAATGTCTGACCATTAAATTTTACAGCGATACAATTGATATAAACTGGTTGATTTAGTACAAAATTTAACGCATCATCTTCAGTTACTGAACAGAAATCATTAGTTTGTGGCAAATCTTCACGATAGTGAAGTGATTCAAGCGATGAATTGCATTGCGGTGCTATAAATCCATCGATTAGCTTTGGTACAGAAACAAATTTACAATCAGCAAAAAGTTGATTAAAATAATATTTTGTAGATTTCTATAAAAAAAAAAAAAAAGAATTCTAAATTTGAAGAGATAATTGTGTATCGAACATTCAATGATATTTACCGCAGGATGAAAATATATATAACGCACAGGATACAAATCAAAATACAAATTTTGAATCCATGAACAAATGTTATCACTATAATCAATAATGCGTTTCCATTGTCTTTGATCTTGTGACACTTCTATATAATAGCCCATAAGTGATTCACCAATATTCAATCTTAAATGATTGATTAATTTCTCTTCATTTAGCTTGAATAAAAGTGGCTCATTGCATATTTCCATTCCATTACATGTATACGTGTAACCTTCTTTATACGTTTGTGAAATAATTTCACAATGCATTTGATTGCGATGCGTACGTCCATTTCGATACGGCAAACATTTCACAGTTTTTATCTCATCGATAACATTTGCAATTTCGCTTGGACTCAAAACACCACAAGGCTGTACAATATTTTTCAACTCATTAATTTGCATCAAATTAAAACGCACATTTGATAGAACTTCCTGTAAAGAGAAAAAAAATTCGAATCGATATTGTTTTGATTAGTTTCGATAAAAATTAAAGTAAAGACTTACCTTAAAATCCTGATCTTCTACGTGTTGCTCACCCCAAGCTATGATCGCTTTAAATATGTCAAACTCATTAACCGAAAATTCATTACGTTTTATTATGTTGATTAAAAGTTCCTGCAAAAATATTATAATACTAGAATTTTTTTTTTTTACACTTATAGATCGTTTCCACTGGCTTTTGCGTTAGCGTTAGCCTGTTGCTACTACAATCGTTTAAAATATTAATTAAATATTTAAATATTCCCCAAGAGCTTGTGTATGAAATGTTTGCATCTATAGTAGGCATTGCTTTTGATAGCAACAGGTTAACGCAAACGCAAATGCCAGTGTAAATGGGCTATTAAATTCGATTTATGTAATTACCTTTGGCAATGAAAGAAATGTTTTCATTTTAATAATCTCATTTCCCTGCTGATCGACAAATGTCAGCGTTTCATCGTATAAATCTTTAACTTCGTACAAATGTGCCGCACGTAATATATCAAGTGCATTATTTAAATTAAGATTTTTAAGCAATATTTTCGTTAGCTTTGATATAAGTTTTTTGTAATCATATTCATGTGCCAACTGCAAAGTATCGATTAAAAAGCGGTGCATCATCAGTTTCGCCAGATGCGTTAAGTTCGCCAAAATAGATATAGTGCAAAACAATTTTAAAGGCTGTCAATTTAACATCTAAATTTATAGTTTTCTGTTCTGATTCAAAATGGAGTAAACCACGAAAATATTCACAGCTTATAGCTAAAATACAACGATGAGCTGGCAGCGACTGGCCTTCAACGGAAAATATTACATCAGCATGATCTGCTTTTTAAAAACAATTTTTCCATACGCTCTAAAAAAACAAATTAAGGATATTCGAATTATAATTACTGAAAATATAATTTTGGATCATATTTTTTTTTATTTTTTTTTACCTTGAAGTTCTGTATTTACTAATTCCGAAGTTGGAACGGACTCTTTCTCCATTTGAAACTGTGGTTCTGCCATTTTATTGTAGATTTATTTCTAAAAAAAAGAATATGGTAATTATTTAGTTTCGTAAGACATTTAAAATTGTGTTTTTTTAATTGTTAACATTTTTTTTTTTTTTTTTTGGTTTAAGAAATATGAAAAAGGGGTTTTCTACGCATTTAACTTGTTCAACTTGCTGACCGAACTAATTGAAATGAACGGAAATTGCTCTCGAATGTTCGTTTGACAGCAACAGGGTGTTCACTTCGCTGATACAATCATTAAACATTTTTTTACAGTTTTCTAATAAATATTGTAAATAAAATACAGGGTGTTTCGTTTTGTGAACCACCATGTAAATCTGCTATAAAATTAAAATTTGTTTTGAAATTATAATAGATGAGGCTCATTTTCAATTTTGCATCGCCAGACTTTTACCGTTAACCCAGAGTCCGTGAACAGACTAGAAGCCAACATATACCCGTATTTTTCTGATATTTTTCCGATAATATCTTTCGTAAATGTCTGAATAAATTGTACTGGTTCAAAAAAATGCCGACCAAACCCATCAAAAAATAATAAAAAAAAAAAGATGAAGAAAAGAAATCCCATAAGACAGAGCAACGAAATTTTAATAATCTCTAAAAAAATATATCAGCAAAGATAAAAAAAAAACTTGTTATCTAATAAAAATTTCAATAAATTTAGGCATAAAATTGCAATTTGTTTCAGATTTTTAGATAATCGTTGAAAATTTTTTTATATAAAATAAAATACATAGAAAATTTTATTATTTATATTAAAATTATTGTTGTATCATAAACATGCTAATTGTTTACTTCTTAGCTTTATTTAGTTTTGTTCAAAGTTTATACGCTGAAATATTTAGTACAAATTTTAATGATGTAATTCAATACCAAACCGAAATATTACGTAAGTTTAAAAAAAACAAAATTATACAATAATAAAAAATTATTTTAAAAATATATTTCAATCATAAATAGAAACAACACAAACTGAAACATTTATAGAGCTTACTGGTAAGTTTAAGAAAAAAGTGTAATTAAAATATTTTAACTTAAAAAAATTTTTTTATAAGAAACCGAAAAGATATTCAATGAAATTCCAACAAAAAATTTCGGTGAGTTTTGAAATTGTAAAAAAAAATGTTGTAAAAAATATATATTTTTTACCAATAAAAACGTTAGAGATGGAAATATTAACCGAAATACCTAGTACATATCTAACAGAAGTCTCAACGAGTGACATTCCAACTGAAGAATCAGAAAGTAAGTTTTCAACCATGATGCAATTATACTGGGTGAAGTACTTGGAAATGTTTGGTTATATAAATTAGACAAATTAGTTTGTGTTGAATTATATTTAATTTCAACACGACAGGAGATAAAAAAGAGATAGAAGCAAACACTATATTTTCTGTACTTTTGCTTTAGTGCTTTTGAAAAATATTTATTTTTTAATTAAAATACATATTCACTTTGAAAACCTTTAAACGAAATTGTAGAATAAATTCAATTTTATCAAGAAGCAGAAAAATTTAAATTTATAAAAGAAAATTATATAAATTCACCTTAAAATGCATACTCAACAAAATTTGTAACCAAATTAAAAAGAGACAGTGGCGGAATATGTTACCTGCTATAATTGCATCATGGCTTTCAACATTTCGAAAATTGTATTCTTTTTTCATATAAAATTTGTTTTTATAGAAACCGAATCGACGGAAAGTGAGATTACGACAATTGTGCCGGGTAAGTAACAAAAAAAAATATTGAAATGTATATAAAAAAAAATTTATTTTAACCAAAAAAAAAAAAAAAAAAAAAAAAAACGCAAAATATTCAAGCATAATTTTAAATAAAATATTTTTTTTTTTTATGAACAGCAACCAAAGAAGTTGAAAATCTATGGAACACCAAAATGTTCGGTGTGTTAAGAAAATAATTTTTTTTTATAATTTATTATTATAACTTTTTTTTTTTTTTTGAATAAATAGAAACGACAGAGACTGAAACAACAACAGAAATTACGCGTAATTAAAAAAAAAAATTTAATTATTAAAACAAAATGTAGTAATGAATTTATAATTTTATCTAGAAACAACAGAAAGTGAAATTTTACCACAATGTCAAGTAAGTTACTAAACAACTATTTTTATATATGTATTTCTATGAAATTAAAAAAAAAATGTTTTAAACTTTTTAATAAAATTAACTTTTTAGCGACAAAAAGAATAAACGTAAAAAGATAGGTAAGTTTCCGTATATTATTTATTACAAGAGTATTTTCAACACGTCTGAGTCACCATAGTCTCCACATAAAAAAATTATTAATAAATATTAAAATGTTTTCTTTTCTAAAACGACAGTATGTAAAAGTTGGGAAAGAATAGCATGCATAAAGCGAAAAATTGGATCTTACAGATGTCAAAAATGGGGTTGCACTTTAGGTCCATTAACTATTAAACCAAAGTTCTCCAAAGTCCGTAAAATATGATGAATGCGACTTATAAATACATTAAATATTTATGTTAAAATATACTAAACTATTTTTTAAAACACAGCTTTGCTTTTTTTTTTGTTGTATTCGATATTCACAATAAATGCAAAGAGTTCCATCACTAAACAGCTGATTTGCAAAGCAATAAAGTATTTAGAAAAAAAATAAGCGCAACTTTGAAAAGAAAAAAGTTTGAAATATTCATTTGAATGTGGATTGTGCTTGTATGCAATTAATTATTTACTTTTGCAGATTTTATTCAGAAATTGTGCAATTGTTTCAATTTTGTGTTAATGTTTTTTTTTTTGCAATAAGTGCCACAAAACTTAAAAAAAAATATAACAAATAGAATACAATAATAAAAATATACTTATGTATGTGTTATATCTATATATAGTATATGCGGTATTTACCGATTAAACTTTGTTCAAATGTTACTTTAGGAACGCACTCACTTCACAGCTAAAGATTTGCAATGCAACTACGCTTTTAGTTTTTTTTGTTTGCGTATAAAATAAATTTTTGTAATAGCGATGAGCGATTTTTAACAAAAGTTATCGTTGTTCTAGCTATCGATGTTGTAGTTATCGATGTTAAAGTTATCGATATAAAAAAAAATTTAAAATCGTTATAAAACGACAGCCTGCAAGTAAATGCACCGAAATTGCTTATCGTATATGGAAACGATTTATTTTGATTGAATAGTTAAATAAATTTTACTTTCAAAATATTAACGAAAATGTACAAAAACGATTTACAGATAAACATTAATATTTATATTATATTATCTTGTCTTGTCTAATTTTAATACCCAGCATGCCGTAGTTTCCGTACGTTCAGCCTGCTGCCTGTCGCATGAATCCGATTACCTCAGAGACTATAAATAAGAGATCAACACGATTTGAAACTTAGATTCGCCAGAGCCGCCAATTACCAGCTTTTTTAGGCCCATTTTATAGGGCGCCGTCACATACAAACCTACCAAAATATTGAGTTTACGCATAGAAACACTTTGTTAGTAAAAGCTGAAACCGATGCGATAAAAAGAAGCGATGGTGGACATAGTACAGGTTTGTTATACTGTGTTTCCTTTCATGCCTTACAAACTTTTTGACAAAATGAATATACCCTTTCACACTATGTGTGACGGGTACAAAAACGAAAAACAATACTTTTACTGCTTTATACATGTACTACATTGGAAACTACGATATAGAACAATCCTAGGGGGTGGAAGCATACAAATTTTGTTAAAATTTTTTTCCCATACATTTTTGGAACACCCTAAGGTATAGTATTCCGCCGCTGTTTGCTGACAAAACAAATTTCACCAAAATTATACATATGTAAGCAAAATAGAATGAGAGAGATACAGAATATTCCTTATTATATATGATCTATACAATTTTCATGTGGCGCACAACAAAATTTTTGTATAATATTTGGTTTCCATGAAATTACTTTAAATCCATAAAGAGCCTTGGCAAGGCCCATGCAAAAAAAGCTGGTTTTCAGGACCTCGATTTTTTAAAACTTTATAAACACTTTCTAAACTAATAATCTGAATTATAAAACATTGTTCAAGAGCCAAAGATATCAGCATTTGAAAAATGGTATTATTTTTTTTCAAAAAACATGAAATTTTAGACAACAATATCTCCGAAATGGTTGAACTTCGAAAAAATTTGATTGAATTTTTGGATTCTATATGAAATTTTAAATAATTATTGCGACCAGTGTATCTCCGTTTATATTGAATACCTTAAAAGAAAGAGCCAATTACTGCAGAATTAACATACAGGATTGATCTATAGTTTAGATTTTTTTTTTAATACTATCTAATTTGCTCTGGTATCAAAATAAAATTAGCTTTCTTAATGAAATAAATAAAATACACATGATTTTTAGTATATTCCATGTACACATATATTTCGTTTTTTTTTTTGTTTATATTGTACGGATGTTTATTTATTATTACACACACACTCACACATACACATTTAATTAAACATTTAATTTAAATATAATAATATAACGTATAAAAACTGCACATTTGTCTATTCTTGACTTTACTATTTATTTATATATATATTAAAAATCAACTTTAAGTTTATAAAAAATTATATATACCTATATATATATTTTTTTGTCACCAAAAATTGATTTTTAATTTATCTTTGCTGTCATACATATAATAATTAATATATGCATATCAATCATAACAATCCAAAGTTGTTGCATAATTTTTAAACATTTATAATCATAACATTTTTTTTTTTTTATATTTATTTTTTTTTTAAATAAAATTAGTTCTGTTCGCTACAAATTAGCATATTCAATATTTTTTTTTATTAACATATTTAGTAGTTTTTAAAAATCAATTATAATTTTTAATTTTTTTTTTTTTTATTATTATTTTTTATATATATTTTTTTTAGAATTATTGTGCTTGATTGTTACTATTGTATTATTACTTTTAGGTCATAAGATAGTTAAAATTTGTTTGTTTGTCTGTTTTATTTATTTATTTATTTTTAATTAGAACTTATAGCAAGAGATAAATTGAGAACAATAAATTTGTTTAAAAATTATTTTTTTTATAAATATTTTTTTGTACTATTTAAAGTTTAAATAGATTTCTTACATTTGAAATATAAATTTGAAATTCGCATAGATTGTAGGGATTCATTAAATTTTTTTCATACACTATATTTGTGTATTAAGTAAGTTTTAGATAGCTCGATTTAGAATCACAAAAGTCACAAGTTTCTTGATTGATTTTCTTTATTATTGTTTTTTTTTTTTTTTTAAATTTATGTGATTAATTTAATTTTATTTTAATTGAAAGTAGTAGTAATACACATTTTTTTTTTAATATTGTACAAACACACACATACATACAACTTAAATTAAATTAAATTGTTTTTTTTTATAATTAAAATCGAAGTACACAAAATGTATTTAACAATTTTGTTTTTAATTTGATTTTTTTTTTTTTATATATAATTATTCATAAATTGTTAAATAATCAGTCGAGTTTGAGCTTTAACATTTCCCCCTTTATTTTAGTTTACTTAAATACAAATTAAATTAATTAAATTAAATATAAATTATCTTAAATATAAAAAAAAATATATGTATATATAATTGATATGCGTATTTTATTTTTTTTTATTCATAATAATAATTATATACAGAAAGATTTAGTAAAACCAATAAAAAATAAAAAAATTATAGTACAAACATATTAAATTAATTTTTTTTTATTTTTATTTTAAATTAAAAAAAAAAAAAAGTTTAGCGTCAGTGAATTTTGATTGTCCCATTTGAAATGTTTATAAGATTTTATATTATATTATTATTTTTATTTTCGGTGCGCAAACATTTATGAATTATAATTATTTTAATTTTGTAGATATAAGTACACTAAGTGTATTTAGATTAAATTTTTTTTGCAAGATTGCAAGATTGTTAAATTCACAAAAAAAAAAAAAAAAAAAAAAAATTAAAAAAAAATTTACAACAATTTTTAATTTAATTTTTATCAATATTTCATTTTTAATTTAACTTTAATTGTAAATCTCTTTTAAATTTAATGAAATAATGCATATAATTCAAAATTTGTTTAAACTACATTTATGTATTTTTTAAATAATGTTTGAACTAATTGAGAATTATATTCATTATTTCATTGAAATTTAGAATAGATTTGAAAAGCAACCAAAAGAGATTTTGTGTAAAACCGCTGATAGTGTTTTTTTTTTTTTTTTTTTGAAATTAACTATATTAAGGCTCATTTTTTCAATGTCCAGTTAGTGCTTAAAACTACATTGAAAAATGGCCCTAATCTTATAAAAAAAAAAAAATAAGAAATACAATATTTAATTTTCATTTTTATATTTACGTTTTAATTGCAAAATTGACAAATTGTATTCATTTATAGTAATATTTATTTTAGTAATATTTTTATTGCTATTACACACGAATTCTTTTTATATTTTTTTTTTTTTTATATATTTTTTTTTTTGTTTTTCAATCGAAATAATTTGCATATGCCTTGAAGATATGTTTTAAAATGTTGATTTTCAAAGAAATTTTGTAGTTATCAAATACGCTGAGTATGTGTTTATTTTTTTTGAATTTTTAATTGAATTTTATAAAAAATAATTTCACTTCGTATACATTGTATTATTAAATATAAGAAGAGCAATATTTATGAGTCAACGCTTAAATTGTTTTTTCATTCCAAAAGAAATGCTTTAAAAATTTAAAATTTAAATGAAAAAGTATCTTTTTCTATCTCTGACCTGTTCTAATTTGTTTAAAATTAATAGTAAAGCTAAGCCTAAAAAAAAAACCATTAAAAATATAACTATGCAAAAATCATTAACTCATAAACTTTGCTCTTACCAAAAACAATAGATATAGTAAGATGAGTAACGACACACAACAAAATACATGCCACAAGTAAAGAAAGGGCTCAAAAAAATAAAGAGAGCAAGCGTAATTCTCACTCGAGTGGCCGGTAACCGCTTAAAAAAAATAGCACAAACAGCGTACGTCATTGGAACTGGGGGTAGGGGTGTCATTGGCTCCTTAAAGATAAGACAGCACTTTTCGAAACACTTTTCCATGTGTAAAAAGTAAAAATAACTAATAACATACTACATATGTACTCGATTGTCCTAGCAATATGATTATCGGCTAAAAGATAATTAAAGTTCTTGCAGTCCTTATCAAATTTATAGTGGACATTTGTGGGTTAATTTCTTCGAGTCAAAAAAAAAGGGCGCCAAGCGCATAGCAGGAACGTGCCTAATCTTTAGAATATTTTACGAAAATTTTCCAAAGAACCATTGGTCAAAAGTCAAATCTGAACTTTCGCATTTGAACTACTATTTCTTAAAAATCTACCTAAAAAAGTGAAGGACCTATGGACCTATTTTAAGACATTAAGGCGTAAAATTCAAAAATTGATACTAAAGATTATTTCCATTAACCGGTTTTGAGCTACTATGTTTGCGAAATATGTTGCTCGCGTATACCGGCAAACATCCACGTACAGTCAGCAGGGCTTTCAAAGAGATTAAAGAGAACTTCCGCTCAATGGGACTAGCGGTAAAAGAGAGTAAGACGAAATACTTGATATTTACTCGCAAATCCATAATACGCTCTAGAGAATCTGTGAGTATGGGGAATTTAAACTTTACCTACTTAGGATCAGAGGCAAACAAGAATAATAAGACCAGCTTGGAGAACAGAAGAAGAATTACTTTGGCTAACCGATGCTACTTTGGACTCGGTAAGGAAAAGCTTAAAATAAGCTATAATGAAATATTTTTTTGAGATATTTTATTAAGATCTGTTTTTTAATTACTTATATAAATCAATAAAAGATAACTTGATAAGGTTGATAATATACTTCGGTTGAAATGATCTATACTTTCTCTGATAACAAGCGTTGAAATACAAACAAGACTTTTCTTGCTTTGGTAAATTTGGTTCCTCTACACGGAGAGTATACTATTTATAAATGTCAAATGGTAACAAGCGTTGAAATACAAAAAAAGATACATTGATATTTCAGTGTAAACAAATTTTAAATTATTTTTAAAATTTTTAATCATTTTTAAAATGTTTTATTTTTATTTTTTATTTATACCCTCTACCCAAAGGGTAAAAGGGTATATTAAGTTTTTGCGAATGTATGTAACAGGCAGAAGGAGGCAAGATAGACCCTATAAAGTATATATATTCGTGGTCAGCATTGGAAGTAGAGTCGAACAAGCTATGTCTGTCTGTCTGTCCATCCGTCTGTCGTGTGCCCGTAGAGAGATTATCTCGAAGACTATAAGAGATAGGACCATCATATTTGAAACTTAGACTCTCCTAAGCCGTCACGTGTTCACTTGCAAACGGTTTTGCTCTAGACCCATTTTAAGGGGTACCCCCCATACAAATGTACCCAAAAATTTTGGGTTTTAGCATAAATAAGTAATTGTTTTTTATTCTAGGAAGTTCAAATTTAATATAAGTTATG
Organism: Leucophenga varia; assembly: GCA_018903435.1. NCBI lineage: Eukaryota > Metazoa > Arthropoda > Insecta > Diptera > Drosophilidae > Leucophenga > Leucophenga varia. Next base: position 24,591 of record JAEIFJ010002355.1, on the reverse strand, counting down.
TCTAAGATAGCCCCAATAAAATACCCTATTATGGGTAGGACCAACAAAATTTTAGGTATAGCCTCCATACAAAGATATACCCGATTTTTAATGTATGAAAATTCAATTCAATGAGGTAAAGTAGTAAAATAGCACAGATCTTAAGGTTCATTAAGCTTGGGTACGAGGGTACTTTGCAGTCGAGCATATTCGACTTCAGCGTTCTTTCTTGTTTATATTGCAATCATTTTACCATCTTACCATTTGATATTTATAAATAGGATACCTTCTAGGGTTTATATAAATAGTACTTACTGAAACAAGAAGAAGTAACAGCAACAACAAAGCTTCAATTTTTTCCTATTACATTCGTTTGTATGTTCGTTACGCAACTTACTATTTCTATTGTCTACGTTCTTGCCTTGTGAAAAACCAAAAAAATATTATTTTTTTTACTCAGCGGTAAAAACTTTGAACTCTAAAATTATTTTAGTTTTTATTTTTTTATTACTACATATACTACATATATGTATGTGCAATAGTATTTGTTACCTTAGTAGTAGTTGTGTGTACATAGTAGTTGTAGTACAAGAGTATTTATTTTGTTTTGTGTTTTAATATATATATTTTTTTTTAACGATTTATGGAAATATTAATGATTTGTTTAACATACAAATAACATAAGTAATATAAAGGTACACATGAAGAATCACACTGGTAGAAAGGTTTTTTAATACAGACAATTAAACACTCAATATAGTATGTATCTAAATAATTTTAATATATATATTAGAAATATTTTAGATGTAATTTAATTAGAGCACAACATTTGCAGAACACTTTTGTAACATTTATTTTAGTTGAAATTAGAGTTGCATGTTGCATGTTGATCTATATTGCTTCTTTTACGAAATTTTTATATAACAATAATTTTCAAATATTTCTATACTGTACTGTACTCATTTTAAGGTACGCGCATTTTTTTTGGTTAGGTACACACTTTCGAATTATTTATTATTATAATTATTATTAATTGTTTTTTTTTTTTTTCATAAATTAATACAAAAATATTTAATTATTTTTATTTTATTTTATTTTTTTTGATAATTCTGATTTAAAATCCTTTTTAATATTTTCATGTGTTCTTTAGGGTTCGTTAAATGACGTAAATGTATCTGTCTATGCACAACATTTAGATTGTATATAGTTTAAATAGAAATTTATTATATATGTTTATAGTTTTAAATTGAATATCAAATAGTTAATTTGTTGTGTAAATATATAATATGTATCTTTATATCTTTTGTATCTAAGTATCTCTAATGTCTTGATTTTTTTTTTTGGTAACAATGATATAATATGCAATAAAAATATGTATGTATGTTTTATAAATATGTATTTTTGATATATATATATATTGTATGTATATATTTTTTTGTATATATATATATTATGTTAGTAGAATTTAATTGTTTTGGTTTCTTTATTTTCTTTAAAATGATTGCATTTGCATTAAATTGTTCTTTTTTTTTGTTTGTTAACATTTATTACTTTAGGATTTCGTTTGATTTAAATTATTTAATTGAAATTAAACCGATTTTTAGACATATAAATTTATAAGTTATAGAAGAATGTATCTATTGTAATTATTTCGCTTCAGTTAAGTTCAGACAAACAAGTTTTTTTTTTTTTTTTTTTTTTTTGCTTTGTTTGTTGCTGACAAATATTTTTCATTTTGGACATAAACTCTACATATGACATACATATAGATCGTTTTAAAAATATTTTGTTTTTGTATTGGAATTTTTTTGCTTGTACTTCAAAGTTTAAGGTATTAAGTATTTTTATGTATTTATTATGAATTAATGTTGTTGTTGTTGTTGTTTCAAAAAGATTTTCGTATAATTATAAACTTTATATTCATGTTCTTTAATACTTTCTGTTCTGCTCAAATTAGTTACGTCCAGCGAGAAAGTTATACTGCAATAAATTTTATAGCAAAATTAATAAATAATAATTGTAGTTTTTTTTTTTTTTTTTGTATGTATTCAGTTAACTAAAAATATATATATTTAGCTGTCATATCTAAAAACAACAAAAATTAACACTGACAGTTGGCACATTGAGATATATTTTATTTTAACTTTTTTTTTTAATATTTTTTTTAGCAAAAATTACTTTAGGTACTTTAGTCATTAGGGCTTTGGGGTTGTAGGTATTCATGCAGTTTACGAATAATTATTGGTAGACATTAAAAGAAAATTTGTTTTGACACAATTAGATATTAAAACAAAATCTTTTTGTTATATTATGATTACCTGTTTGAGGCGAAATATATTAACTCAAATTTTGAATTAAAACATATATAGGTACATATGTTCGCGAGTACCTCAATATAGGTTATACTATGAATTTGTGTTTGAAAAATTATTAACACTAGTATTGAGACTACATTGATGTATTTGAAATCAAATCAAATCAAATGTCTAAAGATGTGTTCAGCCATACAAAAAATTTGAATCAAATTTTTTTCTAAAAAGTTTGATCTAAAGTTCAGACTTACAACAAACTTTAGAAAAAAAAGGAAAATACCCGCCACATCCTGGTTTAGTTTATTTATGATCATCAGTGGATTAGGTAAAATTTGGAAAAGGGTAGGGTGGGAGTCAATAGTCCGATACAACCAAACTTTAGACATAATAATAGGGAAAAAATTTAAAGCTAAGGGCAGACGTTTTCTTTAAAAAAAAAATCAGAAAAGGGGGGGAAGAGAGTATATATGGGGACTATTGGTTATGTGTACATATGATGATATTAGAAGTGTTTTTGACCCAACTTGGAGTAAATACACTCATACCTAATACTTATCTAAAATATCAAAATATCTAAAATGGGCTGTAAGTTTGCACAAGGGTTAAACCTAAAAATGGGCGTGGCGCCATGGTTTTCACATTGCATAACATTAGAAGTGTTTTTAACCGATTTGGATTGAATACATTCATATAAAATGCCTATTTTCATACAAAAATTGGAAAATGAGCGATTAGTTAGTATGGTAGCTACATCTAAAAATGGGCGTGGCACTTTCATTTTCACACCTAACTTAGTCGTTGCCGAGAAAAGATTAAGCTTCAAATATCAGCTTAATATCTTTATATCTTGAACGAAAAAAGATGCATAGAAATGTACAGACAGAAGGACAACGGACATAACTAGATCAATTTTTCTCGTCGAGCTGATCAAGAATATACAAACTTTCAGGCAAACTGAATAAACCCTCACATATGTGTAGCGGGTATAAAAATAACGATTAACTTTGTCGAAAATTTTTTTGTACCCTGTTTCCAAAGGAAAAGGGTATATTAAGTTTGGGGGAATTTTTTTAAAGAGAGAAAAAGACCCAAGATAGACCATATAAAGTATATATATTCTTGATCCGCATTGGAAGGGGAGTCGAACTAGCTATGTCTGTCCGTCCGTCCGTCTTTCTGTCTGTCTGTCTGTCCTGCTATCTTCCGTATGAGAGAGATTATCTCGGAGACTAAAATAGATAGGACCACCATATTTGAAACTTAGACTCTCCAGAGCCGTCAAAGGTTTTTGCTTGTTTTTGCATAAAAACGTCATTGTTTTTCTACGAAGTTCAAATCTAGTTTAAATTATGTCTAAAATTGCCCCAATAAAATATCCCAATATGGGTAGGACCAACAAAATTTTAGGTATAGTCCCCATACAAATTTACCCCAAAATTTTTGGGTTTTTGCATAAAAACGTCATTGGTTGTTATTGTAGGAAGTTCAAATTTAGTATAAATTATGCGTAGGATAGTCCCAATGAAATAGACCAATATGGGTAGGTCCAACAAAGTTTAAGATATAGCCCCCATACAAAGATATACCCGATTTTTTAAGTCTTTGTATGAAAATTCAATTCAATGAGGTATGGTAGTAAAATATAACCGATCTTAAGTTTCATAAATATTGGGTACAGGGTATCTTGCAGTCGAGCATACTTGACTTCAGCGTTCTTTCTTGTTTTTAACATTTGGTTGTATACACGCTCTGTATAAGTAATCAGTAATTTTAATCAGTTTTATGTTCTGACTTTTCTTATGAAATTTAGAAAATTTGATTCAAATTATTTGTGTATCTGAACGCAACTTAAGTGAAGTACTGTGGAAAAACTGAAGCTCATATATAGTATATATGCTAGTTTGCTCCCGTAATCAATCAAATTTTGCGATTTAAGTGAATTCGTACGATTTCAAAATGTTCGTTTTGCGTCAAACGTTAAAGTTATGTTTCATTTCCAAAACGTTTCTTTGCATTGTATGTAAGAAAAGAAGTTATCGATTACAAATTAAAAGGTTATCGGTTCTGCTTCTTGATATTCAGCAAACAGCTGATAAAATTCAAAAATTTCAAACTTATGCCGCATTTCCACTGAGTCGCGTTTTGTTATGAAAAAGAACGGGTTCCATGCGTTAGCGTTAGTCGAGTAAACTGTTTTGTTTGTTATGTAGAAAAATGTACAGGTTAGAAAAACTTTTTTTGAAACGCAGATTTTTATAACGAATGGATGTGGTCCTTTAGACGCTGCATGTTAAGGTAATCCGGCATTGAATATATGCATTTTTATGTAAATGTTTATTTTGCCGTAACTTTCAGCTTTTTCATAAGTATGCACAACTAACGATATTCGAACCGATAAGAGAAATTTGAAATCGGTAAATCGGTTAACGCGTCCATCGAAAGCGCGTTCAAAATAACGCACTTTTCCCCCATACCTAACTGCCTTCTTTTTGATACGATTTAACGCGAGTTTGTCGAGTTTTTAACGCTAACCGAACGCCCTAATGAAACGCGTTTTCAAATATATTTTTAAAATTTTCAAAAACAATCCAAAGCAAAAATACCGAAATTATAATGTTTGCATACTGTATCTTTCTCAAAATTTCTCTTTATCTTTCGTGGTGAAATCAAATATAATACACCACAAACTAAGTTGTCGAATTTATGTAACCCAAGATTTCCGGAGTACTTCATCTGGTATAATAGCATCTTGGAGTGGCCTACCTACCGGTTACTTATATTTTTTTTTATTTTTTGATATTAAAACACTTTATATATACATATAAATTTAAAAAGGGAACATTTTAAAGAAACAGAATCGGTCAGTTTTTTTTAATAAAATCTAAAATAATCTTCATTTATAGTGTTTTAAGAGAATTGTTAATGTTTAACTACTTTGAACTATTTTCTTAGGAAATTGTTTTTGTTTTTGTAAATGAAAATGAATATTTGTATTTGTTTGTGTTTTGCACTGTAAATGTTGTTATATATTTTTTTTTATAAAATTTTCTAGTTAACTACTACTAAGGTAAGTGCAGAGTTCAAGGAACTGATACCATTTAAAAATATTTTCATGAATAACATATGCAATTAGGGAATAAATATGTATATAATATATAAATATGTAAATAGTTACTAAACAACACACACACACACTCAGCTAAATAGCTTAAATAATTATTTAAAAATTTATAGTTTGTATTACACATTTTCTTAACATATAAATATATATTTACTATATATATATATATATATAAAATTTATATGTATATTATATATAGTTATAAAGTTTTTTATCTTTTTTTTTTTTTTTTTTTGTTTTATTTTTTTATTCAATACGATAACTTTTCGAAACGTTTAAGGCACATTTTAAATTTAAAAATAAATGAAAAAAAAAATGTTTTTCAATAAGAGAAAATATACTACATACACACATACTCTTTATATATGTATACACAAAAGGAGTTACATACATACAAAGATTAAAAAAAATAAATTAATTAAAAAAAAAACATTTACGAGCTTCAATAGACTGTGAGCGTGAGGCACTAACAACACAAAAAGTTGGAATATAGTTAAAATATATGTTTATGTATATAGTATATATAGATTATCAATCATTCAGATATAGAGCTGATTTTTTTTTTTTTTTAATAATTAAATTTAATTTTAAATATTTTTTTTTTATAAAAGCAAGTTTCTATAGCAGCCACAAAACTAAAATAAAATATTAATGCTGCCAAATTTATTAGTTAGTTTTAGTTATAGTTGTATAGCTAGTATATATATATATAGATTTATATATATATGTATGTATAAAGTTGTTAGTATATTTAGGTAAAATAGCCTTGAGTGTCAGTCAATCAATTCCTTTTTATATAATTTATAGTTTCTAAATAGTTGAGATGATTTTAATGCCTTTTTTTGCATTTGATACGTTTCTATTTAAGTTCTTAACTTTTTTTATTTTTTATTTATTTTTTTTTTTTTTTTTTTTAATTACTCATTTGATTTATTATTGTAAATTGTTGTTTTTTGTTTGTTTTTATTTGTAAAATAAAATATTTTTAGTGCAATCAGTTGGGCAGAAAGTAAAATTACAAGACAAAATACATAATAATTATGTACACAATAAATACAATATTTGTGTACAACACATAAAATAATTTCATCAATCAATTAATTATAGATTTAAATAAAATTAAATATAATAAAAAAATAGATAATATTTTAATATGCAACATAATACATGCATATGCAGCATGCATTGAGCAACTGTTGTGCTGAATTTGTTTAATAATTTATTTTAATATAAACAAAAAATTGACTTTGGTCCCTGGCATGTTTCCTTTAAAATTTTTTTATTGTATATCATTTGAGGAACCGTTTAAAGATTAATTTTATATTTAATTTTGTGAAGCACTTTTATAAAAAATAATTTAATCGATTATCGATATGATTTACCATTTTTTATTATATTCTTTTTATATTGCATATTTCTAGGGTGAAATTTATTAAAACGAAAAGCTAAAGGAAGCATGTTAAATTTAAACGAGAAATAATGCTGCAGTCGATTTGATTAGAACTGGGAATAATATCGATATATCGATATTATATCGATATTGCTTACATTTGGGATCTCGATATTTTTCAATGTTGCGATAATTGATTTGTTATCATATTGAAGTTGTTGTAAACAATTTGTTTGAAATATTTATAATTCTGGTGAAATGTTTATTTTCTTCATTTAATTATTCGTTTCAATATATCGATAAAAAACCGATATACTACTGTGACCAAAAACTAGTCGGAACTAATTTTTAAATCAAAAAATCTTTATTTATTCTTCCTCATCAATTTCGACCCCTTCAAAATAGTACCATCCCGATGTAATAAACCGCTTCTTTCAGGCGATGGCAAAGAGTCTTCTTCCGGTATAGCCTTCAAAGCGATTCACAATTAATGCTTCAATCGACTCAAAACGGTTTCCTCGGAGTGGGTTTTTTGAGTTTTGAAAAAAAGCCAAAAAGTCACATGGAGCCAAATCAGATGAATGAGGTGGTGCGGCACGATCATTTTTGGCGAAAAAGTCACAAAGAATCAGTTCTGTTTTTCAAGAAAATTCAGCATTTTTGGTCCCAATCGAGACTTGACACGTTTGAGGCCCGAAACATCTTTCAATATGGTATCAATTGATCCTTTTGATACGCTAATTTCATCAGCAATGTCTCTTATAGTTAATCGACGGTGTGCAAGCACTAATTCTTTTATTTTTTTGGGTGTGAGCATCGATGGTCCTTTGAGGTCGATGGTCGACCAGGGCGCTCTTCGTCTTTCACGCGTTCTCTACCTTCTTTGAACAATTTATACCAAACATAAATTGTTGATTTTGGTAGAGCTCAGTCCCACTTCTTCAACATTTTCAACGTTTTTGCAACATTTACTATTTGGATTGAAAAGACGTACAAACTTAAAACAGGGCTTATTTGAAAGATGGTTAAAAAAATATTTAAGACATGTTCAAAGATTTGACCGGGACCCATTGGTGAACCCATAGGTGAACCCAAAAAAGATTTCTTGACCAATTATTTTTATTGTTGTTTTTTTAAATTTTAGGTAAGCACTAAGACTGAATTTTTGAAAATTTTGACCCGAGGCCTAATGGAAAAAAGTCGTATCTTTGGATTGCATAGACTAAGAGACTTGAAACGGCGTATTTGAATGAGTTAGGACTTCCAAAACTTATACCCAAATTTTTTGACAAAAAAAAAAAAAACGCGAGCAAAGCCGCAGTTACATGCTAGTTAATTTATAATGAAAAAAAACGAGCAATTATTAAAAATTGTATGCAATTTGTATAAAAGTGAAAAAATTTTGTGAGAATTGTGAAGCAAATAAATAATTATAAAGCATATAAATGCATGCAGCAAGTTTTTAAAAGCATTAATAAAAATTTACATAATTTACATTGAAGAAAAAAATTAAATTAGAAATAATTCGCTTTTTGGACTTGGATGTTTTTTTTTTTTTTTTTAAATTATTTTTTATATTATTTTTTTTAATTTCTAAAATTCATTAGGGACATATCAAATATATTTTGGCGCATTGATTTGACAAATACGTTTCAAGTTATAATTAAAGAAATTTAAATATAAATATAAGGTTGTGCATAGAATTGCTTTAAAAAATTGTTAAAATCTTTTTTTTTATTTTTATTTGTTAGATTAACTATTATATTTAATATTTATTATTTTTTATATTTTTGTATACAAAATTTAGAGTGTTTTTTTTTTCAAAAATTTGGGGGTGGGGGGAAATAATGGCTAATATTATAAATACATTTAAGCTACAAAATATACATTTAGTTGATTAATTATTTAATTAATTACTATTACAATTACAAAATCAACAAATATATTAATTATAAATTTAAATATTGGCATATATATGTTTACATAAATATTTTTTTTTTTTGTAACAAATTCTAATAAAAAAAAAAAAAAAAATAAAACATAAATAAAAATATTTAGATAATTAATTAGACACAAAATTAATTATAATACAATACATTTATACAGCTAATTTTATGCTAATATATTTATAAATTATTAATTAATTTTTTTATTTTTAAATAATTTTGTTATTTTTAATATTTTTTTTGTTTTTATGTTTACTCAAACACACATACATAATTAGTAAACATTTATATATATTAATTAAATATTTAAGTATAATTAAAAAAATACTTTTTTGTTGTTTTTTTTTTTTTTTTACTTAAATATTATGTCTTTTGCTTTACCCTCTGCCCTCACTTTGAATTAAATTTATTACTTTGATTTTCGTTTTGTAATTTATGAACCTTTTTAATTTAATTTTTTTTTGTTTAAAATTTAAAAATTTCATATTCAACATTTACAACCATAAATAAATTGTTTTTTTTTTTTTTATAATAATTTGTTTTTCTCGTATTACTTGTCTGAGATAATGTTCTTTCAATTTTCTATATGTTTTTTTTTTTTTTTTAGTTATATTGACTAAATGTTATATTGAGTGACGGACACTTTCGGACGTTGTTATTATTACGCGTGCCATTAACTCTTAATAGCGGCACCGGACTAACTGTGCCAGGATACTGAAGATATATGTCTTACCATGCCCGAGCCAAGTTGTTGTAGTATACCAGAACCGGAACCCAATGGTCCTGAAGATAATACAGTTGAGGTGCGTCGCGAACGTATTGATTGCATGCTTGATGATAGCAAAAATGGTACGCTGCTGCTTGTGTTGGGCATTGAGCCACCCTGTTTTTTGGGAATATAATAAAGGAGATTTCTTTGAAAGATTAAATTGTGTCTTGAGCATTTATAGCGTTGTGTGGTGTATTATGTACAAGTGTTATTAAATTTGACATGTTTATATATATTTTTATATATATATAATATCTGTGTAAAGAGTTCTCTTGTGCGATATACGAGTAAATATGTATACATATAAATATATTTATATAGAATTTTTATATATTAAAATTATGTTTTATGAAACAGTGGAGTCTCGCTATAGTTAACGTTGCTACACTGTATATAATTTTTTTTTTTTAATTTTATTTTTAAGCATGTTGTTTCCAGATTAAAAAAAATGTTTTAATGAAGTGATGTACTTTTTTTTTTTTTTTTAAGAACAATAAACAAATAATATTTTTTTTTTATTAACAACAAAAAAATAAAAACGTTCCAAAACTCTATAAAGAAAAATATATTTTTTTAAATATTTAGCACATCTTATACAAAAAAAAAAAAATAAATAAATAAATAAAAATTTTTTCGAGCGACATAAAATAAAAAAATAAGAAATACATTAAAAGAAGCATTTTTTTTTTAAATGTAAGTTTTTATGCACAGTGTAAGCAAAAGCGTTAGTAGTTAAAAAAAAAAAAAAAATTATAAATATAATTTAAAATTAAAAAAAGGAAATTGTTTGAAGACGTTAGAAGACGTGTACTCACTATCATGCTCCGTGCAAGCTGCGATGGTTTTTTGTTCAACAATTATTTTTGTTTTAGTTTGTTGTTTTTTTTTTTTTTTTTTCGTATAAACGAAAATTTATGAAATGGAAAAAAATGAAACAAAGAAAACACACACAATGAAAGTTAACACAGCCAGATTTTTTTTTTTTTCATTTTACATTTTTTTTTTTTTGCATTTTGTTAAAATATTTTAGTTTTTTTTTTTTTTAAACAAGACATGAACCAACCAGAACCAAATAAAAAATAAAAATTAAATAAACAACATTTTATAATTAAACAATTAAAAAAAAAAAAAAAACACCACGAGTTGAGGACATTGAATGTTGTATTTGTATATTAAGATTTAAAAAAAGAATAATATTTTTGTGTGTGTCTATCTTAAATTATTAAGTATACACCATGTTTGTTGAAGTTCACAAAATAAACGCGCATCTCATTCAATTGAAAAAAAAAAAAAAAACAAAAAAAAAAAAAAACCTTTTTACATCATTTTTATGCATATAAAGAGTTGGGCACACACGCACACATTTACATAGTCCATTAAAAACACTCGAAATTAATTCTATGCATGTAATATGTATATTATGTATACGCCCTTATGTACAATGTGTAAATTTAATATACTTTCATTATGTTTTTTTTTTTCTTTTTTTTTTTTACAAAAAAGAAAAAAACGATTTTTCCGTTTTACTGTTTTTGATGTAAAAAAAGATTGTTCTTGATATAAAAAATGGTTTTCGATTGTTGTTGATAAAAATAATTATTATGTTTAATACAAAGAATAATTGGTCTTTATACAAATAAAGATATTTCATGTTACAAATAACAAAATTTCTTTTCAGTTTTATATTAGAGGTTTTATACTTGAAATTTTGAGGAGTCTCTCTAAATCTGGACTTATGGTCAAACAACGGAAAAGAGGTAAACTCTTCTTCTTTCATTTATGGAGCTTAAACTCAGTCATTTAAAAACCGAATTTTATTTTTTAAATAAAAAACCGAAAAGGAAAACTTAGACCTTTTGAACAATGTATATAGAGTTAAGATATTTTATATACTAACTATTTGTATTTTCAAAATAGGTTTTTTTTGTATTTGTTTAAACTAACTGTTACGCACACTTAAAAACGAGTAATACGTATATATGGAAAAATCCGACAATAATCGAAAAAGACATTAAACTTTTTCATAAAAACAAATTTTTCATAAAAATTTATATAAACAAATTTAATAAAGAAAATTAAAATTATGTATTAAAAAAAAAAAAATTAATTCCTATGAAAAATTGTAAATCTATGTCCGCTATGGACTTGAAAATCATTCAACCGATGAGTCCCAAATCGGTTTCATATGAAAGGCAACAATGTAAGTATAGTTATTGACCATTAAAACAATGAATTAAGCACAATAGTTCGTTCATGAAGTCGATTTTCGACTTTACCCATACAATTTCTCTTCTTGAATATGCTTTTATTTAGTAAAAATCGATTTTTTTGTGCTTTTTTATACAAGCCCCAAAAAAAACATATTTTGGTTGTGGTAAATAAAAAAAAAATATAAATTTCGGGTCGTAAATGACAACAAGAGGGAAAAATCAATTTTTGGGTGGTCTCACGAAAATTACAAGTATACAGTTTGTTTTTATTTGGCCAGACCTACAACCTCTAACATAAGACTTCCGAGCAATTTGATTTTTTTTTAAGATTGTTCTTGATACTATAAACAATTTTTTTATGAAACAAAGTATGCATAGTTGTTAATCATTGTAAAAAGAATGAATTATACTTGATAAAAAGAATTGTTGTTCTTGATGGTTCTTGATACGAAGATCGATTGGCCTTGATACAAAGAACGATTTTTCTTAATACACTGATAAAAAGAACGCTTGTTTTTGATACAAATCAACAATTGTTCATATTATAAAAATTATTACTCTTACGATTGTTCTTAATATATAGAACTATTGTTCATGACACAAAGATTGAATGTTCTTGATACTAAGAACGAATGTTTTGTGCTACAAAGATGCATTGTTCTTGATTCTAAGAATAGTTGTGTTCGATACTAGAAAAGCACATTCTCGGTTAATTTAAGTATCCTTATTCTTTGTTTAAATTTTTGAAATTGTAGTTTTGAAATTTAAAAGTTTAGTACTAAAATTTTTAAAATTTAAATTCTTTGGCAATTTAAATCAATTATTGCTTTAAAAAAAAACACAATAAAGTATATTACATAAATGCATTCGTTATTTTCAATGTTATTGAATCTTTTGTTATTAAAAAAAAAAAAAAGAGTATAAAATTACAATTCATACAAAAATTCAACAATTAACGATTTCATCAAAATAAAAATGAAGCAAATATGTATTCCAAATAATATGTAAATGTTTAAAAAAAAAAAAAGTTTATTGAAAATAATTTATTTACTTAATTTTATTTTTGAATGTACACAGAAAAATTATTTTGTTAGTTCAGCTGGAAAATTATAATGAAAAACAAAAGTTTTAAATATGAAAAACATATATTTTTGAAAAACAATAGTTGACGTTAAGAGTAGGAGAAAGACAGACAGACAGACAGACGGACAGATAGTAGATATTATCATAATGCAAAAATGAATAAGAGACAAACGAAAAAAGTAGACAATCAGAACAAACGGAAGTAAAGAATTAAAAGATATATACATATATATGTAGAAGAAGAAGAAGAAGAGGAAGAAAAAAGAAATGAAAAGAAATAGCGCATAGAGTTGCCAACATTTCAATGGCAAGCACGTCAATGAGTGTTGGCAAACATTTTATTTAATCAATTAATTAATCAATCAGTCAATCATTCAATCATTGAACGCAATAAAGAAACAAACGTTGCGAACGACAATTGTATAACGTAACAATACGAACGAACGAACGAACGAAGAACGAACGAACGAGCAACAATTGAGCATGGAGTTGCCAGCATATTTTAATTTTTTTTTTAAATTGTGCCCGTAGGTGCGCTCGACAATTTTGTTGTGTTTGTGTATGTGTGTGTCTGTGTGAAAAAGTTTGTTTAAAAACAATTTACAAAGTGCAACACAGTTTTCATCCTTCGCTTGCAACATATTTTATTTTATTTATTTTTTTTAATGAAAGAGCAACAGACATATACGAGACAGACAGAGACAACAGCATCAGCAAAAAAACGATTGAATTCTTTTCCTTTTTTTTTTTTTTTGGTCACTTCATCAACTCATCATTTTTTTTTTTTTTTTTTTTTTCATTTTTGTCGCACAAGAAATTCTACTTTACAGAATTTCGCGTTTTTTAGACTTACAACATAACCGGAAGTTGAGGGCACCGATAGACTCGATCCAGAGCTACCACGCGCACCAACACCAACACCATACTTTATGTGTTATAAAGAAACCAAGTTGTTTGTCGAAATAATAACAATTTTTTATGTGATTTTTTTTTTTAATTGTTATGGTTTTTTTTTTTTTTTTTTTGGTTTTGATTGATGTTTTTGTATTTGTCAATAATTTATTATTCGTATAAATATTTCGTTTCATCAAGGAAGGGAAATGAGAAAAATAATTGGAAAAATAAATTAAATAATTAGATTTCTGTTTTGAAACCAAAGAAGAAAATTAAATGCTTATACGTTTCGTTTGTATGCTCATTTAAATAATATATTTGTAGTATATAAGTACTATAACAATAATTTCAAAAAATGCGCTTTTTGTGTTTTATTAAATTAATGTGACATTTGTTTATTAAAAAATAAGAAATAAAAAATTTTAAGAAGACGAATTTAAAATTTAAAATTATATTAAAAATTTAATTATTTTCCTATTTTTGAAAAGAAAACTTTAATTTAAAGAATTTTTTTCATTTGATAGACGAATTACAATGATTGAAACTACTATCGAGGCTACACATACTTACTTTGAAACTTTGAAGTAGTTGACTATTTCTATGATAATTCTATTAATTTAAAAATCTAAAAAGAGTGTAACAATGCGAATATACCTACTATTAAAAAAAATAATAATAATAATACTAAAACTAAAAAACAACAAAATAATAATAAAATAAAAATAAAAGTAAAAAAAAAAAGTCAATAAAAAAGCTAAAAAAAAAAACTCAATAAAAAACGCTAAAATAACAAGAGTACTCGAAGGGCTTGGCAGTGGATTACGCTTTTCCAGCAGCCGTGTTTTTGTAGTGTATTGAAATGGATATCTGCGACAGATTCATTTTCACATACTCCGACAGACATTTGACAGGATACTGTCAAATCTCTTAGAAATCACTTTACAAAATCTAATTCAACATAGTTGGTCGCTATAATATATAAATATGATCCGACGGGCCCGGCACAGCAATATTCCACGAAACGAACATGTTAAAAAATTGGAAGAGAGGGATTAATCGAATGAATTCCAGTTAGTCACAGTACAGATTTCGATGAACGCTAGAGTCGCGCTTATTTAGTATAATTTTACCGTAACAGTTCCTAAATGTAAAATTCGGATAGTTTCAGAAAATCTAGACTTATTTGGCCATTTATCGACCCCAAACGATCTGATTCCGTAAGATTAACAGCCACAATAGACCCTGCAGAAGTTTCATGGAAGAATCGCTTGCGTATGCGTATGTATGTCCAGCACTTAGTTAAAAAAACGAATATTTTACGCTCCTTTCGGTTTGGCCTTGATCTTTCTCTAGATAGGACGTCCAACACATCTTGAATGCTTCTATCGAATTTCGATATTTCTCCATCTAGTTTCTTTTTAAGTCGATTGCATTTCTCTGTTCTAATAGTGTCATTACCTCATTCATTCACCATAATGCCTCGAACCACAAAACAAAAAAAACCCCTGGGTCTGCGCTAATTTTTAGCTTGAATGATAACAGTATCATTTCCTCAATGGTTTGAAGTACCTTGCAGAAGGTCCATTAACTCTTGCTTCTATTTTATCGACTATCGGGAATCTGTCTGTAAACCAGCATCCTGAGAAAATACTGTTAAACTATTCGCGAAATACAATTTATTGAGCGTATTTGAACTTTATTAGTTCTACTGTTTTTCTCAATGTCAAATTTATTTACTAATTTTATTTTCGTAGATGTCAGCTGACCGACTACCGCGTTGCCAACCAAGTTACATGAAAATTGCTGAAATTCGGGCTGAAACTTGCTATACTCTTGTATTTATTTTGCAGCCCTAGCATTACATCGATGCAATGCATTTTTTTTAGTCAGGGGCATGGGTAGTGCAAAATAGTAGTGTTGGCAAAAAAACTCTATCAGTGATTTTTTCACAGTGATTTAAAATCGCAGTGTCATTCTGTGACCTGAAAGTAGTGATTTGCGATTTTCTTGTTCCTCTTCGCTCTTCGCGAACAGTGAAACTGTTCAGTTACCAGTGATCACTTGAACACCGAACCTGAACCAACTCGTTGGTACAGTCACTTGATTCGTTAAAGCGTGCAATTCAATGAATCGATTGAATGGAAAAAACGAATGGAAAACGAAGTGACATGTATTATTTTTACATACAAAAAAAAGTAAAACAAACCGCAGAATGCAAAATGTTTTTGCCTAATTAATCAAAAAAAGTGCAGATGATATTTTCCCAAACTGTGATTTTATCACTGTTTGCAGTCACTGCGATTTTTAAATCGCTATTTACACTGCGAATCAAAACTCACTCTATTTGACAACAAAATATTGTTATGACAATCTACTTCGTTGTTACTAAAGTTACAAGACCATTCTGAATACGCTTACTGCTTTTACAGCGATAGTTGTAGAATAATTTAAGATAGGTCGCGGATGATATAATTGTTACTATAATACAAATAATTTGTTCATTGGTTAAACTTTCGTTGCCAGATATCTTGCAGTATTAAAATAATTTATTCGTGCTATTTTAATGCATTTTAAAAATTTGAAAAAAAATGCAAAAAATTAATTAAATTAAAAATTAAATTAATCAAATCAATTAAATTAATTAAAAATACAAATAAAAAAGTGTTTTTCATATATAAATACGCATGTAAATTTATGTATATGTATGTATATGTTATATAATATACTAAATGTTTAATTAACCGAAGCGCATGATATAAGAACAGATTAATACGCTAAATGATTAATCATTTATTAACGTAGTTAAGCGCAATCTAAAATGTGTATTTTTTATATATATAAATATGCGTATGTTATTTTATAAGTAATATATAATCGAATATATATATAGTATGTTGTATGTAAATATATAAGATAATAATTTATTTTATGTAGGTATGTATTGCGCTCTATATACACAATTACAAAACAATTGTAACGCAACAAGAATTTAACAAGAAACGTAAAAAAAAAAAAAATTTAACAATCTTTCGATCGAATAAAAAAACAAAAAAGAAAACTGATCGATCGATTGTAATAATCAACAATTCAACGCAACTAATTTGAGTATTCCTACAATAACAATAAAAAGTGTAAGAAAAAAAACACAACTTACAGTTGGCGGCGAAAGATTAATGGTCGAACCGCGACGTTCTTGTGGTCCAATGCTAGAGTGTCGACGCGTTGGCAATCCACTGCCCGGTGTGCCACCCGGCGAGGAGGCACACGATGGTGCAATGCGTATTTTCGGTGTCATTAATGTATTATCGGAGAGACGACGATTGGGGAAAACATTACCGACGCGCAGGAAATTGCTATCCGGTGATGATGGTGAACAGCCAAACCACCAACCACCAAGCATGCCAGAACCTTGAAAAAAAAACAAAAAACAGATATTAACTATAAACAAAATATGTAAGCAAATTTCAGAGCAAATGTATTTAAGCTTTAATTTAATTATAAATCTTTCATGGACAACGAATTTGCAATCTAATTCGATTGAAGTTATGCGCCCCAAATTGTTAATGAGATATATGAGAGTAATGCTTTATTGGCTACTACAGCAGCAGCAGCAACTCGGACAAAATTGAATGCATCAAATGCCATTGCAGATATGCTGTGTTACCGCAGGTTGTGGCATGACAATGGTATATATATGTATGAGTGTGTATGTGTATATGTCAGCATGTATGTATAGTCTGTGTTTTTGTGTATTGCAATGCATAGATGCAATTTTGTAAAATAATTTGTATATATATTTTAAGCATTTTGTTTTGTTTAAATTAAAACTAAATAAAGAGTAGCATACAAAAGGACGAAAAAAAAATAAAATTCAAAATGGCGGACAAAAAATTTGTTTAAACTAGAAACTTAGCCGAGAACTAATTTTGTCGCGAATCCTAGTCGGAAAACTAAAAAATAATAAAGGTTTTCATTTCCAAACATTCTTTTCGGAACCACCAATCGTCCACCATAACGGTTCCGCCATTTTGATTTTTTGAAATCTGATATCAGATCTAAATTCAGCTACATCTAGGATTGTTGAGTGACAAGTTTCATTGAATTTCCAACTAAATAAAAAATATTCGCCATTTTATATCCTCCATTTTAAAATATACTCAATTTTTATGTTACCAGAGCCACTAGATCCAAATTAGCTTATAAAAAAAAAAAAAGAAAGAAAAACGTCAACTTCGGTTAAACTGAAGCTCAATAAATTGTATATATATGATCATCAGTGGCGTAGATTATATACCGCAAAGGGGTTGAGAGGGGACAACTCAAGTTGGGGCTTAAATAAAACGCATATATTTAAAATTTTTAAACAAAAATGCAGGTATAACTATAATTATCTCTTAAAAAAAAGAAGGTGAATTTGTATGGGGTCCCTATGATATACTATAGTGCCGACCCTTGTCATATTGGTAGCATATTTATAGGATGACAGTATGAGTGGTTTAACATAGATTGGAGTGAATACATCAATAAATAAGAACTATTTTTCATAAAAAACCACAAAGATGGGCGCTTGGTTTATATAGGGCTAAACCTTAAAATGGGCGTGGCACCTTGGTATTGGATGA
The DNA here is from genome assembly GCA_018903435.1 of Leucophenga varia. Classification (NCBI taxonomy): domain Eukaryota; kingdom Metazoa; phylum Arthropoda; class Insecta; order Diptera; family Drosophilidae; genus Leucophenga; species Leucophenga varia. The sequence goes on along the minus strand of JAEIFJ010002355.1, from coordinate 6,265 downwards.
TATTAAATGTGTTTTTACACATCAATAACAACCATTTTCATACAAAAAAAATCGAAAAAAAAAACTTGTAAGTTTGTATGGGAGCTATACCTAAAAATGGGAGTGGCACCTTGGATCTGCCTAGGATGAAACAAACCTAAAGTTTAAAATTTTAGGTAAATATCTTTCAAATTTTCGGAGTAAAAAGCATTGCAACAGATGGACGGACAGACAGGCGGACAGACAGACATGTCAAATCGATTTGACTTATAGAGCTGATTAATAATTTGTATACTTTATGGGGTCTCCGATGCCTCCTTAAATGAGTTACAAACTTTTCGAGAAACTGATAATTCCCTTTAAACTTATCTAATCTACACTCCATACACAATGGTTCACCTATTTGAAGCAATTATATAATAACTCGAAAATCGGTAATATGTTTGTATGGGGGCTATACCTAAAAATGGGCGTGTCAGTTTGGTTCTGACATACAAGCTACTTGGGATCAAAAAAGCGGAAATATTGAGTATTTTCATACAAAAACAGAGTAGGCGTGGCATTCTAATTTTAACATTCAAACTACCTAGGACTCACCTAGTTCAGTATTGATAAGAAGACTATGTTGAAAACTAAAACGCTTTCAACGAATATCCAAAATATTTTTCATTCAAAATGTCACTCAGTCACTTATCAACTTTGTCAAACTTTGTTATTCGTTTATCTGCCTGTCTGCTTTTAATTAAACTCAAAGCAAGCAATGTAACCACAATTTTGGTTCATACTGTATGTATTGTTTCTTTTTACGCTGCTCTGTATCTGTATTGTGTGAGAGGCTATTTCACAATTACCATTAGCATTGTCACTGTCAAGGACATTCATATCTCGTACATTGCAATACATGTCATTTCATTGCGGTTTAACTACGCAATGCCATAATTTGTGGTATGCCTCTTGCATACATATATATGTACTCATATGCACACACACACAAACACTCACCACGATTTTGATTTCACATTAACTCTAACTTTTCTATTCTATTCCATTGTATTTTTGCTGTGTGTGCCACTTCATTATATTGTAACATTGTCTTGCAGTTTTGTGGTAAAAGTTATTAAGTTAAAGTCAAATAAAAACGTAAATTTTTACCACAACACTATGACACAAAATTGTTATTGACACTTTAGTATGTTATATGTTTGTCAGTTATTTTGTGAAACTGATTTTAGTTGCATATCATATCAGTTTGTATTATGTATATCGAAAGGAGCAAGATAGAAATAACTCATTAAATAGAGATTTTATAAATTTCTAGTTTATTTCAGCTCGCAAATATTTGAATACAATATGATTAGATACTAATATTCAATATAATTACGCGAAAATCAATTATGTAAATATTTAGTAAAGCCAGTGCACTAAAAATAAAAATTAAAAATAACCAAAATTGTTGAGCTTAATACAATTTTGATTTATTTCACAGCTCAAAATTAATATTCATTGCATGATTGCCTGTAAGTATACTATATGAATTTTAATTTTATTTACATAATTTTAGCATAAAACAATTTAGTAATACCTTCAAGGCACTTAATTTAATACATATAATTTTACAAGCAAATTAAATGTACCATTTAGTTAAACTTTAGTCAATGTAATTATGTACAATAAATTGTTTATATGTATCTAATGAGCGCCTGCAGTTATGCTACATTTTATTTAAGTTTAAATTTGTAGTCCATTATAAAAGAAGAAAAAACATTGATAGACATAGAAATCTATTATTTGGTCACGTATAATATTATGCCTTTGGCTAGACAAGTCACCACCACGTACAGTCGCATAAGTTTTTAATTGTTATTGAAATATTTTTTTTTTTATAATTATCAGATTCAATTTCGCTTAGAAAAATTATTTAACTTTGTTTGTAAGTTTTTTTTTTTAATGATTATTTAAATTGAATCGCGAATGTATTCAGGGTCTATTTTAATTGATAATTAATTAATAATAGCAAATTACATATAATAGAAATATTATTATGTAAATTATAAAGCAAACAGAACAGTTTCAAAAAAAAAAAATGTAACTTTACTATTAATTAATTAGGGCCATGTTACACGATGCAAGATATCCATGCAATATTTTAAAGATTGTTGCAGTTTCAGTTTGTCGGAAACTTAGTAACGCATTAAAGGAGGCATCGCTAGCTACTTCTATAAAGTATATATATTCTTCGTCACCTTGACAAGATGAATCGATTTAGCCATGTCCGTCTGTCAGTCCGTCTGTCAGTCCGTCTGTCAGTCCGTCTGTCTGTCCGTCTGTTTGTTGCTATGCGATTTATTCGATGAAGATATAAAGATATTGGGCTGAAATTTAAACTTAAGCTTTCTCGGCAACGACTAGGTTAAGTTCGAAAATGAGGTGCCACGCCCATTTTTAGGTATAGCCCCATACAAACTATCGATTTTTTCGATTTTTTGTTTAAAAAAAACTATTATTTATGAATGTACTGCTCCCAAATTGGTAAAAATTTCTTTGTCATCCAGGGTCAAAACCAAGACCACGCCCATGTAACGTTTTTTTCCTTGTTATATTTTTTTCATTTTTTAAATATTTTGTTCTTTAAATATTTTTTTAATATTTTTAAACATTTTTTTTTATATTTTTTAAAATTTTTTTATTTTTTATATTTTTTTTTTTATTTTTTATTTTTTTTATATTTTTATATTTTTTATATTTTTTATATTTTTTATATTTTTTATATTTTTTATATTTTTATATTTTTTATATTTTTTATATTTTTTATATTTTTTATATTTTTTATATTTTTTATATTTTTTATATTTTTTATATTTTTTATATTTTTTATATTTTTTTATATTTTTTATATTTTTTATATTTTTATATTTTTTATATTTTTTATATTTTTTATATTTTTTATATTTTATATTTTTTATATTTTTTATATTTTTTATATTTTTATATTTTTTATATTTTTTATATTTTTTATATTTTTTATATTTTTTATATTTTTATATTTTTTATATTTTTTATATTTTTTATTAATTTTTTTATATTTTTTATATTTTTTATATTTTTTATATTTTTTATATTTTTTATATTTTTATATTTTTTTTATATTTTTTATATTTTTTATATTTTTTATATTTTTTTATATTTTTTATATTTTTATATTTTTTTTATATTTTTTATATTTTTTATATTTTTTATATTTTTATATTTTTATATTTTTTATATTTTTTATGTTTTTTATATTTTTATATTTTTTATATTTTTTTATATTTTTTATATTTTTTATATTTTTTATATTTTTTATATATTTTTATATTTTTTATATTTTTTATATTTTTTATATTTTTTATATTTTTATATTTTTATATTTTTATATTTTTATATTTTTTATATTTTTTATATTTTTATATTTTTTATATTTTTTATATTTTTTTTATTTTTATATTTTTATATTTTTTATATTTTTTTTTTTATTTTTTATATTTTTATATATTTTTATATTTTTTATATTTTTATATTTTTATATATTTTTATATTTTTTATATTTTTATATTTTTATATTTTTTATATTTTTATATATTTTTATATTTTTTATATTTTTTATATTTTTTATATTTTTTATATTTTTATATATTTTTTATATTTTTTATATTTTTTATATTTTTTATATTTTTTTATTTTTTTTATTCTTTTTTTATTTTTTTATATTTTTTATATTTTTTCAGTTTGTTTGCCAAATTCAAGATAAATAGTGTCCTAATCAAAATATTTTTCAGTATAAACCCAGCAAAATGCAGCATAAGTTTACTTCACATTTATGTAATTCAAATACTATAGTTGCATTTTGTTATGTATTTATGAATCTGTATTCAGTTAAGGCAGTACATATATGTACACATTAATTAATATGTTAGTTAGTTTGTATACTCACCACCCCGAATTTTTACGTGCCATATCTTCCGCACTGGATGTCTTACGCTGATCAATACGTAAATTGGGTATATTGAATGGCGGCGCATTCATATTATCGGTTGAAAATTGATGTCGTAGTGTTCGATGTCGCTCTGGCGATGGTATTGACAAGTTGTCCAATTTCAATTTATTACGTTGTTGCCTGTCAATCTGTTCGAGCATCTCTTGCAGCACCTACACACACACACACACACACACCACAAACAAAAACACGCACGCACGCACACAAAGCGTAACGAGATGAAAGTTACATGCAATTAGTATTCTATACGTCCAAAATGTTATATGTGCAACAATTTATTATAGCAGAGAGAGAGAGAGAGAGAGACAAATAGACAAACCAACCAACCTCAACGAGAAAACAATACTGTTCCAGATTGAGACTTGGATTGACAGTATGCGGTATGAGTTGCGGCAAAACATTCGTTGCCATTATTTCCACAGTTAGTCCGTAATTTCGATCCGCATAGAGTTTATGATAAATGCCTAAAGGAAATAAGCAAGTATTATTGTCAAATATCAATTTATGTAATATGAAATTCATTTACAAAGTACAAAAGTAACATTTAATGAAGTGCAGAGTCGGTTTAGATGTCTGATATAATGTCATAATGGACTATAATATGTATAATTAGATATATGTGAATACTTAGCATGTATATTGAGCATTAGATTAAATTAAACTATTTTTTTTACATTTAATTTTTCACTTACGCACAGTACGCATAACAATATCCGGATCTGGAATGCGTACATCGGCTAAAAGTGGCAACACCTCCTCCATAACCTAAAATTAGTTTAGTGTTTCAGTTAAAAAAGCATTTTTTTTTTTGCATTTCTTTTACAATATTTCTATTTTACCTGCATCTTTTCTAGTTTATCCATTGTTCGCTCGATGCATATTAAGACATTTTGTACAATTTTTTGGATCTGTAAGGATTTTTCTCGAAGACCATTTTTACTTTTGGCAAAACCATGCGTCTTATAGACAATTCTTCGATGTTGTCATAAACATTGGTGACCGCTACAACGGCTGCGCTCTGTGCACAAGAAAAAAAAATTAAAAAGAAAAACGGATAATTTATTGTTTGATTCAGATAATTTTAAATATTCATTTATTGTATAACGGTGCTGTAATGTTAAAAAAAAAACTTCAAATGTGTATCGAACTAAGTAAAAAATTATGGAAGCTTTTATCAAAAATCAAGCGTTTTAAGGCAATACGCATGGAATCTGTTTCTTAAGAGACAAACATGGTAACAGAAGTTTAGGTTTGAAGCAGCCATTTTATCAAGTAGACAGAACTATACTGAAACGCCCAATCGAAAAGGGTCCACATAAAAAGCCGCAAGCTTAAGATCTTCTCATAGATTTGAAGGAGCTAACCGCAGAGTTATGCCAGACGAGGCAAGTAAGACTTTTATTACTTTTATGCAAGAGCAAGTGAATAAATTTTCGGATAGGAGACCCCACACTCTGCTCCAACTAACGTTTAATAAGTCTTTTGACAACAGCATAAAAAATTCTGTGTCACATGAACTGTAATATACTGGAAGAATAATCGCTGAGGTCAAATATACTCGTTGGCAAGATACGCTGTACCCAATCTTTATATACCTTACGGAAAGTCTTATCTTAGTAACATACTTAATTGTTTGTATGGGCGCTATACCTAAAATAATTTTTGTCGTACCCATATGAAGTTATTTCATTGGGACTATCATAGGCATAATTTATACTAGATTAAGAGTTCCTAGAATAAGAAAGAAATAAGTTTTTATGGAAAATTCCAGAATGTTGGGGTACTTTTGTATTGTATTAAAATGATAATGATAATTTGACGGCTCAGAAGAGTCTAAGTTTCAAATATGGTGGCTCTATAACTTATAGTCTCGAGAAAATCTCTCATCGACTAAATATGTAAGCTATGACATATTTTGGAAAAGACTAACTGCTCGAAAAACACCTATTCTCTCAGAGAGCAAAACAACGTTTTATAAAACGTTGAAGATCTGTGTCCTTCCATATGCTTCAGAAGCGTGGTCCATGGTTCGAGAGAAAGATGCTTTGAAAAACCTGAAATTGAAACAATTGTTTCCGTATCCGAATGAACTGTATGAACTAACATAAGTGTACAGGAAGTGTCAGAATGAACCTACAAATTATTATTTTCTGGCAGCTTCATTTAAAACCATATAACTCAAAAATCTATAAGTGTACAGAAAGTGTCAGAGTGAGCCACAAATTATTATTTTCTGGCAGCTTCATTTAAAAC